>JAJHSJ010000007.1:56510628-57106033 GCA_021015155.1 Magnolia officinalis
GAAAACGAATCCTCCCGGTGGAATCCGCCAATCGATCTATTCTTAGGCTACCGAATTTTCCAATCTCTTTAGATATAAATAGAGGCTTTCTCTCATTTTAAATTACAATGAAAAATCACTCTAAACCTTTTGCAAGTGAGAGAGAAGCTAAAGTCATTGGCAACCTATTTGTGTGGTATTTATAATTTATTTTTAGCTTATTCAATTCCCTTTCTCAAATATCATTTCAATCTTATTCTAGAGAGTAATCTATACTCCTCTTTGAGATTTAAGAGAATTGAATTAAGTAACATTTGTGTTTTTCATTTCTAAAATACTATAAAACCCTGTACTCTTTTGTTTGAGCGAACACTGTCTCATCTACATTCAAGAAAGAAGTTCCTCTATTACAAGCTTCTACTGCGTCTTCGAATCTAACATTTGAAGATAAATATTTTACTGTATTTCATTTTAGATTTTCTGAGATAGCTTATGAAAATTATAGTGGGTTTTTATTTGTGATAGCCCGTGAAAATCACTAAGTGGTTTTTTATTTGTGATAGCCCGTCAAAATCACAAAAGGGGTTTTATTGTGGTGATCTCGTGAAAATCACAAGGAACTGTATTAGGTTGTTAAGGTGAACCTGTGAAAGCCATGTTATAGTGAAAGCCAAAATTACGAGGGTAGTAATTTTGGGAGTAGAGTAGGTGTAGTTGTTTTAAGCACCGAACCACTTTAACTCCTTGTGTATATGTGGCGAATGTTTATTTCATTTTGGTGGTGGATATTATTTATATCTTGTGGTGAATACTATAATTATTTTATATTTTCTTGCTAATTTGAAATATTGATTTTAAAGACATTCGTGAAATAAGGTTGTTCTGCCTGATATTTTAGGTGAAGGTTGTCTTACGAATTATTTAGAATCAATGTTTCAATACTTAAGCGATTGAGATTTTGTATTCTTTAGTTATTCTGCTTTTATTTCGATTATTTGGCATTGTCCTATTCACCCCTCCTATAGGACATCGATATCTCTCGTTTTTAAAATTGTTAGGAAAAATCATCCCATATATTTCTCACCCATGTATGGCTATCCAAACCATCAAATTGATGGGAACATCCTTAATACAGTATGTCCCAAAAATCACATTTATTAAGCAATCCTGGCCATTCAATTCACAACTATCAACGGAATGTTTAAAAGTAAAATATTGTGGTCTGAATTCCAAAACAAAATCAGATGGTTACAAGCATTTTCTAAATGTAATGTTTGTGGAAGTGGTTTGGCTACTGGTCAGTGCTCTCAGGGCTCCACCATTATGTATGCGTTTCATCCATGCCGTTCATTCATTTTTCCAGATCATTTTATGGTCTGAGCCTGAAAACGAGGTAGATAAAAATATCAAGTGGACCACATCACAATTAACAATGTTGATTGACCATTAAAAACTTCTTGGGGGCCACAAAAATATTGGATCAAGCTGATATTTGTTTGTTTTCTCTTCATCCAAGTCTGTATGACCTAATTAAAAGGTTGGATGTCAAATAAACATTACAATGGCCTAGGAGATTTTTAACAGTCGACATTCAATCAATATTGTTTACCTGTGGTGTGGTCCACCTGATATTTAGATCTGGATCATTTTTGGGGTCAAGACCTAAAATGATTTAGAAAAATGGAAGTACGGTGTAGAAAACACATATATTATGGTGGGCCCCATAGCACCGACCAGTAGCTAGTGGCTACTGGTTGCATCACTAGCTAAACAACATCCAATGTTTGTATGATGCTCAAGCACAATTGGGTCAGAGGTTTGGCCGATGTAGATTGCCTTACAACTATGTCATGTGTGCCATTCAAGATTCATCAGCATTTTTAAAGTGGCGGTGAGCCATTATGGTTGGCTAGCCTCAGAACAATTCAAGATGTACAAGCAAATCATCAACAACTAGCATATGAGAAATAATGTTTCATAAGGACACTAGTACAAAACTTGTTGATTGTAATAAACTTATGTAATAGACTACTAGATAACACCCATTTATCATTAACCTATGTAATAGTTTATTACAATGTGCATACGGGAGTATTGTGCTCTCGTCCCAGGTTGCCCATAACTTCCATCATAGATCTGAGAAATATGACAATACAACATTCAAAACTCATGCTAGGTTGTTAGTTATGACCCTTGATAGAGTGAAATGGAAGAACATGGTTCACGTAGCCGACCCCAGTTAGGTTTAGATGATGATGATGATGACAACGATGATGAGAGATACAAATACAACCTACTCACATGGCCTGGTCAAGTTCAATTTGAAAGTTTGTGCGGAAGAGTGAGCCCTCAAGATCCGATGGTCTACACAATATGAGACCTCCACAAAGCCGAAGATGAACTGTTCAGATCTAGCGGTCTACCTAACTACTACTGGAACAAATGGGTCAAATCACCCCTCTGATTCTACGGTATAGATGGCCTTAGATTATGATCTATGGCTTAGATCGTCCCAAGGATAAGCTAAATGGACAAATTTCAATATATTACTTTCTTATTTTTACTCTCGTTGTTACTTAATATGTTATTCACGAGAGAGCCTCTTCCCATTTATAGGGAAGGATGGAGAGTTTGGATGAGACCAGAAATTATCCGTTCTTATCCCTATCTCCTCATCTAAATCTTCATTTAAAGTTGAATTTGAAATTCAACTTCAAACGGAAGAAAGAAAAATGATTAATAAAAATAGGCCAGACCTTAAGGGACCCACCCACTAGTGATTCTCCACCAGTGGGCCCCACTGGCCTATGTCCAACATCTCTCACTCAATCACATTGTGGGATAGGCACCAAAAAATTTGTCCATCCAACTCGCCTAATAATAATAATCAAAACCAAACATCGCAATCAAAATAATCAGAGGCGTGAGAGTAGCTGGATCACCGTAATCTTCTCACAGGTGTTTAAGTACTAACTGACCACCTAAATAGTATTCAATAACCCAAGCTTTACAATGCATGCTCTAGTCCGCATGACCACACCGGATGGAGTTAACTCCTAATCTGGAGTACTCAGCCAACATACGCACTCATCCAACTTATCGAGTTATTCTGAAAACTCGATTTTCACAAACTTCGATTTAAATCAATTTCTATACTTATATATATACTTTTAAGAAAGAATATCGTTTGCAAAAGTTTATAAAAAAAACTCGATACTACCAACAGATAAGTCTTCAAGTACGTATTTATAGTTATAGAAACTTGGTGTAGCTGTTACGAGATCTTCCCTACGCAAATGTGTAATTTCGAATCAATCAAGCTGCTTTCCTAGCGTAAGTAAGTCTGGCCAATCAAGGACCTTTCGTCATAGTACATTAAAGTAGCGACACTTAATCTCATCCTCCTATACACAAGAGGAGGGTAGCTAAGGACACAAAAAATCACCTATGGAACTAGCTACTCAATGTGATTGGACTTCTGTTGGTGTTTAGGGTCCTTTGCCAAGTCAATGGCAGAAGTATTGTCTATCTTCAACGATATAGGCTAATGAATGCTCGGTACAACACCCAGACCTAGTAAAAATCTGTGAACCCATACACACTCTTGAACTGCAGCATAACATGCAATGTACTCAGCCTTCATATATGAAAGAGCTGCGAATGTCTATTTCTTACTTGACCATGAGATAGCTCCCCCTCCGAGTAAGAAGACATATCCTGAAGTAGACTTTCTCTCCTTGGCATCATTACCCCAAGCATCATCAGAAGATCCTTTGAGCTCGAGAGTTGTGCCTTCATAATACAACATTAGGTTTTTTGTTCCTCTGGGATAACGGAATATACGTTTGATGACTTGCTAATAAGAATATCCGGTCTGGTGCAAAGCATAACATACATTAAGCTCCTTACTGCTCTTGCATAAGGTCACATAGCCAATTTCTCGGCTTCAGTCTGGGGACACGATTTTCTATCTAACTTGGTAGCTTTGTCAATAGGGTTTCAATAGCTTTTGAATTTTCCATCCCGAACCACTCTACGATCTTTTATATATAGGTGGCTTAAGACAAGCCTAAGAATTCTTTAGGGCGATCTCTGATGATTTTTACCCTGAGAATAAAGTTGGCTTCACCAAAATCTTTCATCTCAAAATTCGAGAATAGTCAATCTTTAGTCAACATCAACAATTGCAAGTCATTACCAGCTAGCAGAATATCGTCTACATATAGAGATAATATCAAAAAAGATCTTCCAAACCATTTCATGTATACACAATGATCTTCTTCACTCGTTGTGAATCTGAAAGTAGTGATGGCTAAGTGGAACCTCATGTACCACTGTCTTCAAGTTTGTTTCAACCCATAAATAGATTTCAACAACTTACAGACTTTCTTTGGATGTTTTTTGTCTACATAACCCATGGGCTATTGTATGTATATTCCTTCATCCAAGTCACCATTTAAGAATGCGGTCTTTACATCTATCTGATATAACTCTTAGTTTAAACTTGCGACAATGGACAAGATCATGCGGATTGAGGAGACTTTTGCAACAGGTGAAAAAGTCTCCTCATAATCAATGCTTTCTTTCTGTGTGAAACCTTTAAAAACTAATCGTGCTTTGTACTTGTCCATTGTAATATCTGCCTTTCTTTTGATCTTTAGTACCCACTTATTACCTGGAAGACAGATTTACAAGTTTTCAGACTTTATTCTTCTATATGGAAGCGATCTCTTCGTCCATAGCAGTCACCCAATCGGTTGAATTAGAAGATAATAATGCATCTTGATAAGAATCAGGTTCACCGTCATCAACCGCAACGCAAGAGAATGACTGCCACTCAATATCAAAGTATCTTCGAGGAATCAATCATCTTTCACTTCAACGTAACTTAGGAGCCTATTGAGATGTTCTCTCACTGTCTTGACGAACTATAGGATCATCATCATTTTAAGAAGTGGAACTCCCACTTTCCTAAGATATATCGGGAATTTCAAAAAGTTCTATTGTAACATTTTGCTTCATTCAGCTGGGGTATCTATCTTCGATGAAGGTCACGTCCCGAGATTGTATTTCAATCCATCATCCATGGTTCTCATAAAATAGAACGTATTCGTTTAAATGGTACTTTATGAACACGCATTCAATGGTTTTACTGCCAAGTTTACTTTTATGCGGGGCAGGCAGCAAAACATATCCTAAAGATCCCCAAGGGCATAGGTTGGCTAGAGAAGGAATCCTCCCAGAGCACATCTCATATGGGGTCTTAGGAATGGATTTGGAAATGACTCTATTAAGGATGTAGACGACTGTTAGCAGTGCATCTCCCTAGAACGTGGTTAAGAGATTGGCTTGTGCCATCATCGATCTAACCATGTCCAATAGTGTCATATTCCTTCTCTTTGCAACATTATTTTGTTGTGGAGTATAAGTCATTGTGTACTACCAGACAATGCCAATGTTTTCATAATATGATTTGAACGTTTCAAATGTATACTCGCCACATCTATCGGATCGAAAATTTTTAATATTTTTCTTAAACTGATTTTCCACCTCGGTGTTATATTTAAGAAAACAATCAAAAGCCTCAGATTTGTGTGAGATGAGATACATATATCCATAGTGCGAGTAATCGTCAATGAAAGTGACAAAGTATTGACATCTATTTGTAGCATGTATATAAGGAATTGTTTATTCGAAGTCTTCCCGAACACACAATGTTTACAAAATGGCAAATCAACTTTGGATAAGGAATCTAACAGACCGGAACATACTAATCTTGTCATACGATTCTTTCCAATGTGACCTAACATCACGTGCCATTTTAGAGATTCATATACTACAGTTTCACTTGACATAGCAAATAAAACAAGATGTGCATTATCACTATCTATGTCAAGAATAAATAAATCTGAAACTAAATTTCCTCATACAAAGATGAGGTTATTGAGTCTTAAAGAAACTCGTGTCCTGGAAAAACGAATATCAAAACTTTCAATTAACAACCTAGAAAAAGAAATTAAATTCCGACGCATGTCCGGTGCATAAAGAGTATTACAGATGATTATTGTTTGCCCTATGCGTGTATAGAGATGGTAAACGTCAATCCCTAGTACGTCTTCAACAACATTATTTCCCATATACACCTTGTAACCTCCCGTAGCTATAAGTCGGAATTCCTTAAGTCCTCAACGACTTCGTGTCACGTGCTTTGTTGCGCCTGAATACAAAATCCACTTATTAGATATAGTATCAACAAAAAGGATTTCAAAACAAACGTCTACATAAAAAATATCTAGTGACTTAAGAATTACTGTTTTTTATGGGCGCACTACCAGACATAATGGCCAGAGTTTTCACAAACGAAGCAGATTATATTTGCCTTTTTATGATTCTTCTTTCAATTCCCCTTCTTGAGATTTGGAGGAGGTATTGTGGACTTTTGTTCTTGGTCATTCTTTTTTTCCTTTCTTATGAGCTATGTACCGTTTCTTGTTAGCTTTTTGCTTTTGGGTCTCTGCTACAAAGGCCTTGGCCGAACCTAGCTGAATTGCATTCATTTCAACCTCTTATACCAAATGACCACAAAAGTCTCTAAACACATTGATAGAATTAGTATGGTTCAAAATCATTTTGATTGGGGCCCAAGATTCGGGCAAGGAACGGTGCATTACTATTATCTTTTGATTTTCAGTCAATTTACACCCCACATTCCTAAGGGCACCTATCATCTGCTCCATCTTGCGGATATGATCTTTGATATGACAGCCGACTAGTATCCTATATTCCTGTAATCCTAATTCCATTGCCCGAACTTTTGCATATAACTTTTGTGCATAGGCATTTACCGGTGCTTCCCAGATCCCTTTAGCGGTGTCATGCACTTCATACGCACTTCATACGTCGGTATGAGTTCTTTGTGTATTTTGCTAATTAGGACATTACGGGTAGAACAATTTTGTTTATGCCACTTATTATAGCGGTTCATTGCAGCCATATGTTTTCCTAAATTTCCATTCTCAACCAATATAGGTTCCTCTTGAACCTCATCGAGTGTATGCAATATGTTGTCCTCATCCAGAAGGCTTCGCACTGCGCGGGACCAATATTCGTAGTTGTTACCGTCGAATTGTTGACCTTTGAACTGTTCAACGATTAACGCTTTGGTGGCCATCTCTACATTGCATCAAGTATTACTACTTAGCTATGATCTAAGGTATTGACACTAATCATCAACATTTCTATGTGTTATTCAAAATTTCAAGGTATAAAAGTAGTCAACTCATCTTAATAAGATCTAAAAGTCCACGTACCTGAACAGGCAGTGTAGATCAATTAAGCTCTCTTACTTAAGATGAATATGATGCTTTTATAAAAATATATTTGTATAATGTGCAGCTTTCCATTATAGGTTACATGCATCATTTGATGGAGAGGACTTAACTCCCACTCAGGTTATGCATAACCTCTACATATAAGGAGCATTCTAGCACTAAGTTTTCTACTTTTTAATGAAAATTGGGCTTAGATCTAATCGCATCAAGTCTAATTATATCACACATATAAACATTATCATCAGATATAATATATATATATATATATATATATATAGATATATATATATATATATATATATATATATATATATATATCTATATATATATATTTAAAGTGCTTGATATAAAGAGAGTTCTATCAACACCAAAGATCATGTCCATTAGCAATGGATCCGATCATTACCGTTAATGATCACCATTGATGATGGATCATCTCATCAACATTGATCATTACAATTTATGATGGTTCTGATCACTAATGGTCCCTTAATCAATAGTGAATTGAAGAATATATCAATGAAACTATATTCACATGCACGCATACGTACATATAATAATCAAGAAACACGTGAGATATACATTTTGCTTGTCTAATTATAAAAATGTGTAGCTCACCTTAAATGATTACATTCATGATACTAATATATCATAATCAAGATTATAAAAATTTATTTATTATTTATTTATTTTAATATATACATCGATCTTTATCATTTCAAGAGATCTTAACCGTTAATCATTAAAACGGACGACACTATAGGTTAGATCTTGCTTTAAAAACCCCAAGTCACTTCCTACTACTTGGTTTAAATCAACCCACAAATGGCTGATTAAAAAACTCTTAGTAAGATATACTTAATCTTTAAAGAAAGTGAATCGGGCTTTTGTTACCACCCATTTGAATTTGTAGATTAATATGGGGTCCATATGAGCTTTCTAACCACTCATGGATTGCTTATTATGATTCCTTTATTTTTGATACAAAAGGCATATTCGGATAGTTTCATAAAAATGCTACTGCATGAATAAAGGGTCCAAGTCCATATATAAGTCTACTTGACTAAGGAGGCCTTAGACAACAATTACTTAGATAAAATTGTTATCTATTGATTTCACTAAATGGGATTTTAGGCCTTCAATAGTTATGGAATAATTTGTGGTAATTTATCTACAATAATAAATATATATCCCAATCCTTATTATTCAAAACACGGGGCCTAAAAACGTCATCAAAAAAATGGATTTCACTAAATGGGATTTTAAGCTTATGAAATAATTAGTGGTAATTCATCTACAATAGTAAATATATACCCCAATCCGTATTATTCAAAACATGGGGCCTAACAACATTACCAAAAAATGGATTTTAATTACTGATTATTTAACTTTTGGTTGTCCATTTCATACCCATCAATTTGATAAGCTAATTTTCTGGGCCATAAAAGAAAAGGATCTCACAATCATAATAGTGCAGATTTATACACATTCAAGCTACATATTCATTAGAGGAACATGATAAACCCACACCGTCATCAGTCCCTTATGATTACCGTATCATAAGAGATAGGTGATGCCTATTAAAAAGGTTTCCTATAAAAAATGCCATTTTTTTTTAATTTAAAAAATTCGACCCTCAATATCTCCATTATCGTTAATTTCTATCTCATATCAATTTATGGTATGCCATTATATTTGAGCTTTATCAAATCTCCAATGTCTGATTTTACTAATCCTTGGGATTGACTCCCTTTAATAAATAAATAAATAACTAAATTTCTTCTCAGGTCAATAGGATGTAAATTTAGATATCGTTTATTTGATATTACGATTATTATTATTATTATTATCATTATTTAATCCCCATACCTCAAGAATAAAATAAATAATAATAATAATAATAAACGAATATTTAAATAATCGATGTATAATTAAAATAAAATATAGAGTATAATAAAAAGGGTCACTGACCTTTCATAATTAAAACAATAAATCGAAGATCCGTCATTGAGTTGCTCTGATACCATTGAAAGTTTGTGCAGAATTGTGAGCCTACAAGATCTGATGGTCTACACAATATGAGACATCCACAAAGCCGAAGATGAACAGTCCAGATCTGGCGGTCCGCCTAACCACTACTAGAGCAGATGGGTCTAATCACCCCTCTGATTCTACGGTATAGATGACCTCGGATAACAATCTATGGCTTAGATCATCTCAAGGACAAGCTAAATGGACAAATTTCAATATATCACCTTCTCCTTTTTTACTCTCATTGTTGTTTAATATTGATTCATGAGAGAGCCTCTTCTACTTATAGGGAAAGATGAGGAGTTTGAATGAGACCGGAAATTATCCAGTCTTATCCCTATCTCCTCATCTAAATCGTCATTTAAAGTTGAATTGAAATTCAACTTCAAACGGAAGAAAGAAAAATGATTAATAAAAAAGAGCCCAAACCTCATGGGACCCACCCGCTAGTGATTGCCCACCAGTGGACCCCACTAGCCTATGTCCAACACAATTTTGGCAGGAATAGCAAATCAAAATCCTAAGTTGGGTGTTACCATTTGCCCTTTAACCTAAGTACACTGCCTCATGGAGATTACTTCAACTGGGGCCTTACATGGATGAAAGCCAAACTTAAGCAATTATACAAATTTTTTTTTTTCTTTCAAAAATACAGTTTAGGTAACTATGATTCTAACATACTTCCATGTCATTTTTTATCCATCTGCATATTCTTCTTCTTCATCATCCCTTATTTTGGCATGATATTGTGTTTTACTTGTAGTAACACCACGAGAATATATAAAAAAAAAAAAAAAACAAGAAAAGAAAAAAATAAAAATAAAAATGGAAAGGTTTCCATAGCACATTCTACCAATAGAAAAGTTTCTTCCCACTTGGAAGGACAACATCTTTGAAGACATCTTTAGTATTCTGGTTTAAGGGCATTTTAGGATTTCCCATGTTAATTAGGGGGCGTATCATGGAACTCATGAGCAAGCTGACCTATTGGCCCATCTACTTGATGGAGCTTGTATTTTGTTTCTGGGATTTTGAATGTTGACCTTCTGTTGGTTGTGAATATAATAGTGTTCCCCTCATTGAACTTACTGTTCAAATGTAAAGAGCTTCCAGCAACTTCCGATTTCCCAATCTAGAACCACAAAAATAATACAGCTGATACCAAAGAAAGAGAGACCAGATCTCTAGCTTTCATGGCAAATCTAGGAAGATAAGAATTACATGTCACAACTTCCTCAACAATACCATATGGGAACCATAATGTCTTCCATCGAAAATAAGCAAATCCCAAGTGTTGGTACTACATCAAATCGGTAAAAAAAAAAGCAACAAGCTTATCACCGGATATCATGGCCACCTACAAGATGAGTGTCTGCTGCCGAGTCCAAGTCATGGATAGAAGCTCATCACTGTATATCATGGCCACTTGCAAGAGGAGCATCCCAGCAGCGAGTCCAAGTCATGGATAAAAGCTTATCACTGTATATCATGGCCACTTGCAAGAAGAGCATCTCCTGCTGAGCACTAGTCATGGGGAAAGAACACCCTACAAAACAAAGAGGCCTTAATCAACAGACATGCAATTTCCTGCAATGCTTCAAGAAATAGAAACAACTAGCCACAGCCATGAAAAGAATATTCATCTTGAATGATTGAGACCCGAAAGAAATTCAGAAATTTGAAAGGGACTCTCTAAAATATATGGAATCGATTTTTTGAGTGAACCAAATTGGTTGCTTAGGGGTGAAACCCTTTTGTCAATCACGTGCGTCTATGTGTTAGGGAGTTGGTTGAGCCCTTGGAAGATGAAGACTAAAGACACATGAAGACTGGAACATCAAGGAAGTGAAGAATATATATATATATATATATATATATATCATATATATATATATATATATATATATATATATATATATATATATGAGGTGCCTTGGTGACCCTAACCTCGCCCAAAACAACCCTTGAACTTGTAGATGATCATGGCCCAATAGGTAAACCTTGTTTGATCATTCATTAGCCTTAGAAGCCCCATTTAAACATGCTTAGCTAGGCTATAAAGGTTGTGAGCTGCTGTTAAACCAAACTGCCCAAAACAACAGACTCATAAGTGCCATCGATCGATCGAATTCGAGTGATCGAACATGGCCCAAATCGTCCCACAACAAATTCTCTACAAGCTGGAATTACAACCAACCAGACCAGCCGATTTCTATCTGTTTTTTTTTTTTTTTACCGTTGGAACTGGATTCCTTTATAAGGGGCATACGGGCCTTCGGCAAAATGATGGTTTTTGAGTGAGTTTGAAGCCCTAGTGTATCCCAATACTTCATAACAATTTTAAGCTCTCACTTGAAGGGATTTAAATAATCTTGCATGTGTTTAATCACTCTAATGAGCATTCCAAGCTCCTTATAAAGAAGAACTTATTTCTTTGCATTCTTTAGATGATAGATACCAATCCAATAGGAAAACTCTTCGTCTTTCAAACCTCTAGAATACTCATTTAGGTGAGTTTTCATTTGAAAACCAACTAAGCCTTTAGTCGTAGGAGATTCAACTAATCCCCTCCCATTACCTTGGTAGCCTCATTGGAGCATCAATTGCAAGGTAGTCGATTCAAGGAAGCGGAAGAAGACCGACTTCAACGATTGAGGGAGCATCAGGGGAATTGATTGGAGCACGGGAGAGCATCGATCAAGCAACCTAAGCACAGCGCATCAACAGGCCTCAATCCAACAAGTTGTCAATTAGTGAGTTCATACTCTCTTTCCTTGTGTAGGATTGAGGGTAAGGGTTTGTGACCCAAACTCGATAGGTTCTTGTGTAAGACCTATGCTCTTGTGTATGGCCGAATTCACTGGACACTGTTGTGTACGTGTTAGTCTCCATGGGAGCCTTCGGCAGCAGTAAACGTAGGTCCTTGGACTAGGGCTGAGGTTATTAGTTAACCGATAGAAAACCAACTAAAATCTCTTACGGAAGCCTCAAATGGGAGTGTCTGTTTGGTAGGTCATTGTGTAGGGCTGTATAGGTTAGAGGTGAACTTGACTTAAAACCTCTAATAGTGAATACTGGTACACTAAAGGAGAGTGTCCACCGAGAGTGGACTAGGGAAACCAAATCACTCTATATGCTGGTCTTTGCGATTGTGAATTGCATACATTACTAATTATACTTAAAGTGATTGATTAGTTGAATTATTCGAATGCATGGGTTAGATTGTATGCTAGGTACCCAACTTGTGAAGCACACACAAGTTCACTATCGAATATAGACTAGTTGCTCTAATTGGTATATCATTGGTAGTCTATGTGATTGGACCGACCTTGGTAGTCTATGTGATAGGTCCTCTAGAAGAGGACCTATCAGCGGAGGAAATAGCTTGGAGGGAGGTGCATAGCTCAAAATACAATGCTAGACTGCGAGAGGAAGAGATTAAATGGCATCAAAAGTCTAGGGCAACCTGATTGAAAGCAAGGGACAAAAATACCAAGTACTTTCATGTGATGGCTAGTGCTAGAGTGCGATCTAATAAGATTATATTGTTATTGGTGGACAGGGAAAGGATAGAGAGGAAGTCAAAGATTTGTGAAACCATAGTTAATTTCTATAAGGATTAAGGACCTTTTGTCTAAAGAGAGGAGACATAGGATGACCCTTGATAACATGCATTTTGAATCAATTACGTCAGAAGCGGCGGATGTGTTGGAATAGGCTTTTCCTGAAGAAGACATCAAGGAAGTGGTGGCAGAGTTGGGCAGTGATAAAGCTCCGAGGCTAGATGGATTTCCTTTGGCATTTTATCAGAAATTTTGGGAGTATGTTAAGGGGGATGTGTAATGTGTTAGGGTTCATGCACGAATTCTATGAGAAGGGCTTAATAGTGACAAAATTAGGGGCTACGTTCATAGCGATGATTCCCAAAAAGAAAGGAGCTGAATGTTTGAAAGATTTCCATCCCATTAGTTTGCCAGGTGGTCCATAAAAGATTTTAACAAAGGTTTTGGCATCCAGATTTCGAAAGGTATTGGGAGATGTTATCTCGGAGTCTCGAGGGCCTTTTGTGGATGGAAGACAGATTGTTGACTGTTTGTTATGGCTAACGAATGCGTCGACTCTTTTTATATTAAAGGGACAAATGCATTGTTTGCAAGCTTGATATGAAAAGGCATATGACGATGTTGATTGGGCATTTCTAGATTACATGCTGGGTAGGCTGGGTTGTGGACCTAAATGACGCTTTTGGATCCAGAAATGCGTGAGATTGACAAAATTTTCGATAATGGTGAACGGTTCGCCGAAGGGGTTCTTTGTCGCTTCCCGTGGGTTACATCAGGCGACCCTCTATCTCCATTTCTATTCGTAACAATAATGAAGGCTCTTAGTAAAATGATTGATAGAGGTGTTTAAGTCGGTTTGGTTAAAGGTTTTGGTGTGCACAACACGAACTTTCAGATTTCACACATTCAGTATGCGGATGATACGCTTTTACTATGCAAGGCGGACGATTTCTTTGTGCAAAATCTACGTTCCATCATAGTCAGATTTGAGGTGGTCTCCTGTTTTAAGGTCGAGATCTCCAAAAGTGAGATTTTAGGGGTAGGCATCTCCAAAGATGAAGTTCGGGCATTTGCGTTACTATTCAAATGTCAGGAAGCTTCCTTTTCTAACAACTTACCTTGGCTTACCGTTATGCATAGGGAGACTGGCGAAACACATGTGGGCCAAAGTTGTCGAACGATGTGAACAAAAGATGTCCCAGTGGAAATCTGGGTACTTATCAATGGGCGGGAGAATGGTTCTGATTAAAGCGTCTGAGTCAAATCTTCCGGTCATTTCATGTCTCTTTAAATGCCCAAAAAGTCTATTCTAAATATTTTGGAAAAACGGAGGGATTTCTTGTGGAAAGGGTTGAAAGAGAAACAAAACCTTCATCTTTTGAAGTGGGATGAGGTTTGTAAGCCAACGGATTGAGGAGGTGTGGGGTTTAGGAAGTTAGAGGAGATGAATTTAGCGTTGTTGGGGAAATGGGTATGGAGGTTTGGGTCGGAGAGGGAAGCTAAATGGAGAGAGGTCATATCAAGAAAGTATGGGGTTGTGGAGGATCAAGACATCCTTACTGTATCGATCTTCTAACTTGTGGAAATCAGTGATGTCCCTAAAAGAGAGTGTGGGAGGGAATGGTTTTAATTTGGGGGATGGTAAAAGTATTAGATTTTGAGAGGATAGGTGGGTAGGAGATTTCAAGTGGTGTGAAAGGTTTCCATCATTAGTGAGACTAGCTAGGGAATAAGGGATGAAGGTGAACAATTGTTTTTCAGTTACAGCCGATGTAGTAACTTGGGTTCCTATTCGTGGAAGAAATCTCGCGGACGAAGAGATTGAAGAAATGGTTCAACTCCTTCACTGTTAGCGAAGATCTTCCCGGTGTTATCAAGGTATTCAAAATCGATTACATAACGACCATTGTGTAACAGTAACGGTACACACCATTACACATTACAGATGAGTAACACCCCGATCTAGAATTTTCGACAATAACAAACTGTTATGCACACGTAATGGTCGGAGTTTAATGGTTTAAAAACAATCATTTTTTTAAAAAATATAAAAATTGGCATTGCAGATGGTTTTTACAATTTTTCTCGGTTTTTTCCATTGTGAGATTGTTTCTAAGTTGATTTCGACCACTCTTGTGCAATCTTTGGAGATCAAAACACTAAATCAAATCATTTTGGAAGAATCAAAGCTCTGGGGGCCACATTGAGGAAATTCAAAAAAAAAAGAAGCAAAAAGAATCCGATTTGTTTTCTTCTTTTTTGTTAGAAATCATTAGATTCAACATTACAACACCAAATCGCCATATCTTGCTAGATTTATGGTCGATTTAGCGAAGTTTTTCTAATTTCATTTTTTAATATTTTCAAACTTTTACATAATTTTCAGCAAAAATCTTCTTCTTCTTCTTCTTTTCTTTTTCTTTTTTTTTTTTTTTTTTTTTTTTTTTTTTTTTTTTTTTTGTGGAGTGTGGATTGTTGCAATACATGTATAACCTTTAGATCTACACATGTATGTAATAACTAAGAGTTTTTCATCTGATTTTTTATTTTTTGATAATTTTTTATGTCGCTTATTTTTGGAATGAATTGTGCCCATTTTATAGTTTGGATTTTTCTTATAATTATTTGGGAGGAATGATGTTAAATGCTTATGGATATGCATTAGTAGGATGATAGCCATTGATTACATGAATTTGGGGCCAATTTGGGTGCATTCGAGTGGTCCCCGGTGTTAGTATACATCCAAATTTAATTTCGATTTTTTTCTTGTAATTAGTTGGAAGAATTGTGTTAAATGCTTAGGGATATGTATTAGTAGGATGATAGCCATTGATTGCATGAATTTGGGGACATTCAAGCGGTTCTGCAAATCGACAACACTATTCAACTTAATTTAATTTCATTTTTTTTCTTATCTTTTAATTAGTTGGGGGGAATGATGTTAAATGCATAGGGATATGTATCAGTGGGATCCATTGATTGCATGAATTTGGGCCAATTTGGGGGCATTCGAGTGGTCCTCCAAATCGGCTGCAGTATTTGTTCGAGTTTAATTTCGATTTTTCTCATAATTAGTTTGCGGGGGGGATGATGTTAAATGCTTAAGGATATGTATTAGTGGATGATAGCCAATGATTGCATAAATTCGTGGCCGATTTAGGAGCATTTGAGTGGCCCGCTAAATTGAAGGTACTATTTACCCGAATTTAATTTCATTTTTCTCTTAATTAGTTGGAGGGAATGATGTTAAATGCTTAAAGATATGTATTAGTGGAATGAAGCATTCGAGTGGTCCCCCAAGTTGGTCGCACTATTCGTTCAAGTTTAATTTCGCTTTTTCCCTTAACTAGTCTATTATTATTATTATTTTCTTTTGGGGGGGGGGGGGGGTGCAATGATTGCATACATTTGGGGTCAATTTAGGAGCAATCGAGTGGCCCCCTAAATCAACTATACTATTTATCTGAATTTAATTTAAAATTCTCTTAATTAGTTGGAGGGAATAATGTTAAATGCTTAGAGCTATGTATTAGTGGAATGATAGCTGTTGATTGCATGATTTTGGGGGCATTTGAGCAGGCCCCCAAATCGACCGCATTATTCATCTGAATTTAATTTTGTTTTCTTTTTTTTTTTTTTCTTTTTCTTTTTTCTTTTTGGGAGTGGGCGCAACATGTTGTTAAATGTTTGGGGATATGCATTAATGGGATGATAACCATTGATTCCATGAAGTCAAGGCTGATTTGGGGGCATTCAAGTTGTCCCCCAAATCAATGACAATAATTATCTGACTTTAATTTTAAATATCTGGTTTGTATTTGTTTATGATTATGTTGTTTTAACATTATATATTTATATTCTAGCAAGTAAGGAGCTTGGTTCCTTTGGAAGTTGGGTGACTAGCAAGTTGTCGTAGTAGCGACTTTTGTTTTGTGAGCAGAAACTATGGCAGGCCAAGTGAGAAGTGACGATATTGGATGACAACGTTGTGAGAAAGTAGGTGGGAGTAGGCACTCAATGTAACTACTATAGCAGATTAATAATTGGAGGAGTCACGCGAGCGAAACATTTGGCATGTCAAAAGAGGCAAGTCGCGGAATTCACAAGTTTGCCAAGAGAGGTAATGCAAATGATGTGGCAGAATTTGGAAGAGATGAAGGGAATAAGAGCTAGCATGCAAAAGAAAAGGCATGATGCTCTTGATGCAGCCCGACAAGAGGTGTTTGGTCCTGATTATATGGACATTGGTCATAATGAGAATGTTGAGTCCGATGAAGATTCAAATTGGGAGGTAAGGAGGATGAGGAGATGGTGCATTGCGCACTACTCGTGAAGATGAAAGGCGTGGGCACATGTTTGGAGGGAGGGGATCTGTTCATGACATAGGTAGGGGCAGTGGGAGTGGAGCTGGGGGTGGGAGATGGGGTGTGTTTGGTTATTGGCATGCCTTTAACTGGTGAGAGGCTTCACGTGCTCCCCTTGTGACTAATGATGTAGATGTGGTGGAGCCTGGGAAACCTTAAAGTGATCCGATTATACTTAGGAAGGAGACGGGAAAGCAGGAGAGGTTAAAACAAATGTGAGGTAAAAATGCATTTGAGAAGCTTAGTAGGGTTGCAGCTGAGCTATTCATATATGGCAACATAGCCCTAAATGTTGCTAGCTGCCCCTATTGGCAAGTGGAGATAGATGCAGCAACAGAGGCAGGCAAAGGAGTGAAGGCACCCACAGCTCGTGAAATTAGGGAGAAATGAAAAGATGTGTGGAGGCATAACTGGTCCCCTTTTGAACCATACGATAGACTAGAGGATGTGTTATTATGTGTGATGGTCGGATTGAGTAAACTAGACCTAGTATGATATATTTTATGGTGTGTTGCCACTTAGGAACAGTGTTCCATAAATCAATTAGTTTTTTAAAGATGTTCCATAAATCAATTGATGCATTGGAGGTAACGAAAAATGCAAATTATATTTTTTAACCTTATGAATAGGGATGAAATTGGAGAGCAAATTGTGGTGTAGATTGTCATCGAGATCAGTGAGAAAAAATGTTGATGGAGAAGAGAATTTATTCTAGTCACCATGTGCCGCACACTGCATCAACCCTATCTTAAAGATATCGGAAATAAAAATAATGTCACAAAATTGGTTGAAAGGGCAAGGCAAGTGATGACATTCATTTATAACCACAACTAGTGTCGAAGTATTGGTATCACTACAAGTTTCGCTGGCCGAGGATACGGAAACAATATCAATATCACCGATAATATCATTGATAACCAGAAATGTGAGGAAACATGGGAAAACAGTGGATTTTTTCAGTGAAACTTCAAGAGATGCTAAAATACACATATTTGCATATTTAGGGAAAAAAAATTATAAAAAGAATGCATAGATAACAAGTTTCCATTTAATAGGGGCCTAAAAGTATATGTTGTAAGAAACCAGTCCAACCATCCATCCATCCAAATATCTATCGATATTTTAGAATATCAACAACACACGATGCTTCACCAAGAAATCATCAATAGCTGGAAAGGAAATGAAAGATTGTGGTCTAGATATCATCCATGTTGCGATATGATTGATATTATCGTCGACAATTTGAACACCGCATATAACCATGTGCCCATAATAAAAAAAATGAAATGAAAAGTATTTTAATAAACAATTTTTGACAATATTGATACATTGGTGATATTATCAAAATATCACCAATACACTTGGAATTTATATGGTCGAAAATCTTGGCGATATTGATACATTGGTGATATAAGCAACACCTGGAATTTACACAGTCGAAAATATTGGTGATATCAATACATTGGCAATACTTAGTAATGCATCACCAATACCTAGAATTTCTAAGACTACCAGTGTTATCGGTAACGCTGAGCTAAAGATAGAGATAATATCGGGGATATTGCGATAATATCGAAGATACTCCAAACAATGACCACAACCAAGCAGTCACCGTAATGAGGAAGTTCATGAAGGCCTGCAGTGACTCAATTTGCGACAAGCTTTACTACCCTAGAGAGTTTGTACGAGAATCGGGGAGCGTTGGGCAAGATGTTTGCTTCTCGGGAGTGGCTCAACAAAAAAAAAAAAACATGGGCTGAAGACAATAGGGACACAAATTGAGACCATCACGAATGACAAATACTAAAAGAAAGTAATAAATAAATAAATAAATAAAATCCTCTTAACAATGGAAGCACTAATGAGAGTTCTTCAACTTGTAAAATCTAACGAGATACCTACCATGGGCTTCCTCTATAATGCCATTGATAAAGTAAAGTGTGCTATTAGTCATGATTGTAATAGCTATAAATATTACTAGAAGATGATTGACAAGCATTGGACGAATCGGCTTCACCACGAACCTCATGTGGCGGGTAATGTCTCGTGCACATTCAACATGCAATTGTTGTTAATAGTTACTATTAAGTTATTTTTTGCAAAATAATAGGGAGAAGATTGGAGAAGAGGAGAAGAGAGATGGGGGAAAAGGAAAAGAGTGGGAGAGAGCAACTAAAGAGCTCTCACACCCCCACCACTTGTATTATCACATAAGGGCTAACAATAATAATATTTAATTACAAAATTGCCCCCTTAATCCATTACAAAACCAAGGTGCATGGGCCTAAAACTTGACCCAAAAATCATGGAACCCAATCATTAGAAGTGGACCACCTAAATGTGACCACTCATCGCCACACATGATACATGTGGACCCCACATGTGGTCTACACATGCTCAAGAAAAAAGACAACTAACAATTTTTATGATGTAATCATTAGTCTTTGTTTTCATTATTGTAATGTAGGATACTATTTAAATTCGATATACTGATATACCTCATCAATTGTTGAGGATGAAGAGGTTCGTGCCGGGCTGAAAAACGTGATAAAGAGATTGGAGCTCGACTTGGATTCACGAATAAGGGTGTTGAACGACGTGAGTACAAGCCTTTATTGGTATTTAATTTTGCTATTTTAGTACTTCAAACAATATTAATTCTTTGGCATATTGTCTACAATTGGAAATATATGGACTTTGAATGGGTAACTTCACACAAAGGGTAATCTTTCAAACACCTCTACGTAAGAAATTAGTGTTTTATTACTATTACATAATCGTCGAAATTGTTTTATTAGTGATGTAGAATGGTGTATAACATAATTTTTTTTTTAATTAATTTTTTATATAGTTGATTGGTGACTTCATTTTGGAAAAAAATGCAAAGGCTTTGAAAATTATAGTAGTGAAAGTTTTGAGCCAGATAACTTCCTCTAGTTGCGAGAGGAACTTGAGTTGCTTTGCACTCACCCATTCAAAGCAAAGGAATAGGTTGCAAGCTAAGACATTGGATCAACTTGTCTACATGCACTACAACATGAAGTTAAGTTTATGAAATGCAAAGCGTGTGGTGAACTTAATTGAAGAAGACGACTTTTGTCCAATAAGCTCTGATAACATTTACGATAAAGAGGATCAAAAAAAAAAAAAAAAAAAGCTACAAGAAGACTAAGCAAGTTGATGTGCACGACCCAGTATAATGTGTGGGGTAGCAAGAGAGTCGTGCAATTGTTATGGAGCCAGTGACGGTTATAGAAGATTTGACCCAAGGAAAAAGTAGCAAAAACAAAACCAAGACGGAATAGAGGAGCCTGAACTTGTGTACTGATTCACAATACAACCAATTAGGGGAGAAGCATCATGGGGAGGCCGTTATTACTGGTATTGGAGGAATTGAGGCACACATTGGACGACTTATGGAAATGGATATGACCATGGACAACATAGGAAGCCTATTGAGACACTTTCATGTTGGAATAGTCCTAGATATGATCCATATAGAGCAGGTCGATATGGAGGATATAAATATCCATTTCCAGATCCGAGTAATTCTTCCTCGCAATCTCACTCTCAGTCTCGGTAGTATTGAGCAGTATCGGGAGCAATACGGGTACAACTATGGTGGGGGCTATGACTATGGATCTATTGTTGGCATTAGTAGATACTCTTACTCAGATTCGACACGGCAGTTGCCTAGTGGTAGTGATGTTCATGATTAGTCATCCTCGGATTTCATGGACATGGTCTTTCCCTCTGGCTTTGGTTGTTATGGATATGCGGCACATGTTCTATAGCCACAGCCAGATGACGATGAGATGGAGGTTTTCATGGCAATTCTAGAAAGATAAGAATTACATGTCTCAACTTCCTCAACAATACTATATGGGGAGCCATGATGTCTTCCATCGAAAATAATCAAATCCCAAGTGTTTGTGCTACATCAAATCGGTAAAAAAAGCAACAAGCTTATGATATCATGGCCACTTACAAGATGAGCATCTCAACAACAAGTCCAAGTCATGGGTAAAAGCTTATCACTGTATATCATGGCCACTTGCAAGAAGAGCATCTGCTGCTGAGTCCAAGTCATGGGGAAAGAACACCCTACAAAACAAAGAGGCCTTAATCAACAGAAATGCAATTTCCTGCAATGCTTCAAGAAATAGAAACAACTAGCCACAGCCATGAAAAAAATATTCATATTGAACGAATAAGACCCAAAAGAATTTCAGAAATTCAAAAGAGACTCACTAAAATCTGTGGAATTCAATTTTTAAGTGAACCAAATTGGTTGCAAAACTCAGTTTGCTCAGGGGTGGAACCCCTTGAATGGCTACCAAGATTAGCCACAACACTTTCACTCACACTAGTATCAAGTGAGTTCATGTACAATAGAGTTGGCCACTCAAGAACATCAGGTGGGCCAATGACAAATTCGGAGGAAACTTTGAGAGTTCAGCAATAAAAAATGGACAGAACTTGATTGCTCAAAGCAAGGGCAGACCATGGTGAATGAATGTGGAAGTGGCAACAAAAATAAACATAAAAAAGTAAGATTGTCAGGGTACATCTGCATAAAGTATAATCAAAGAATTATCTGTCTGTATATAACAAACACTTAAAATAGAGAATCCACCACATCAATGACCTCTACAAGCATGACAAAATGACATATTTGAGTGAAAAGAGACTTTGTGGATCTCATTAAAGTGAAAAAACAAAGGTTCCATGATTCCAAATTTGACTTTGCTGCCAAACCAATACCACACTAGGAATTACGGACGTCAAAGGGACGGGCGTGGTTGATTTGGGCCCAGATTTTGAACTGGTCAGACTTGGCCCATCAAAGTTTTGCTTTGGAATGCACCTGGTTTGATTTGGGCCCAGATTTTGAATTGATCAGACAGGCCTATTCAAATTTCGATTTGCTCAGTGAGTGCATTGACAAGCCTACTTCGAATACCCTCAACAAACAGACTACCTGAGAAAAGAAAAATGGTCCCGCTACCATCTTGCTTGAATGCCCCCATCTAGAATGATGCAGGAAGCTTCAAACCACACTTGCATAGAAGAAGATACCTAAAGTGGGTCCTACTTGATCACTAGTGGTCAGAGAAATCTTTTTTCTATTTTTGAAAGGAGTGGCAGAGATAATCTTCATATTAGATTATATAAATGATTGTGCCTATAAAAAATTACAACTGTGTGAATGAAGAGCCAGTTATTATTGGGTCATGTTTTAGTTCTAGAGTTACTATTGGAGTTTCTTGCATGGTTAGTTACTATTGACCAAGGTGTCCCGTATCGGTATCGGTTGGCGTAACGGTGCCCTCCGAAACCGATACGGATACGGGGGCGTAACGGCGATACGGGGGCGTAATGGCCCGTAACGGCGCAAAATAAATAAATAAAAATAAAAATAAAAATTGTCAAAAAACATATGAAAAAATATGGATTAAATCCGGAATATTCTAAGCATTCCAAATATGCATTCATTTATAAATTGGAACATGTTTATGGTGGTGTAACGGTCCACTCTTTGGTGAGAAGTTGTATCGGACTGTCTGATGAATTTATGAACTAGATAACCTGAATTTGACTACAAAATTCATATATTTAATTTTCTAACTATCTACTATCAATGATAGATATATTAGAATGAATGTAATATGAAAATATCTTACATTTAGGTGTTTACAATCATTTTTGAGGGCCAAAATTCATGCGTAAATAGAAAAAAATATTTTAAAAAAATATAAAATGGCACCCCAAATATGTAAAATGCACATTAACATGTTCTACTATGATTATCACATCATATGGCATCATTAAAACAGCAAAAGAATTATTAAAAAAATGATTTTTTGAATTTTCAAAAAAAGGGCCAAAATAAATGCGTAAATGGAAAAAATATAAAAATATATATAAAATGGCACCCCAAATATGTAAAATGCACATTAACATGTTCTACTATGATTAACACATCATATGGCATCATTAAAACAGCAAAAGAATCATTAAAAAATGATTTTTTGAATTTTCAAAAAAAAAGGGCCAAAATAAATGTGTAAATAGAAAAAATATTTAAAAAATATAAAATGGCACCCCAAATCTGTAAAATGCACATTAACATATTCTACTATGATTCACACATCATATGGCATGATTAAAACAGCAAAACAACTATTGAAAATTGATTTTTCGAATTTAAAAAAAAGGGGCCAAAATTCATGCGTAAATAGAAAAAAATATAAAATGGCACCCCAAATCTGTAAAATGCACATTAACATGTTCTACTATGATTAACACATTATATGGCATCATTAAAACAAGAAAAGAATCATTAAAAAATGATTTTTCGAATTTTCAAAAAAATGGCCAAAATAAATGCGTAAATAGAAAAAAAATAAAAATAAAAATAAAAAAATGGCACCCAAAATCTGTAAAATGCATATTAACATGTTCTACTATGATTAACACATCAAATGGCATGATTAAAACAGCAAAACAACCATTAAAAAATGATTTTTTGAATTTTAAAAAATGGGCCAAAATTCATATGTAAATAGAAAAAAAATATTAAATGGCACCCCAAATCTGTAAAATGCACATTAACATGTTCTACTATGATTAACACATCATATGGTATGATTAAAGCAGCAAAACATATTAAAAAAAAGTATAAATACCTATTTTTAACGAATTTCTGAAAAATGGCCTAACGAGCTTTGATTCAAGAAAATCCGTAATATAATGTGTTTTTATCTTGAATACCCAGCCAAGGTTGGTCGAAATTACTAATAGAAGGAGTGAGATACAGTTTGGAAGCAAGAGGTTTTTAAAAAACAGCAAAAATAGAGCTTAAAATGAAAAAATAAAAAAAAAAGTTACCGTTATTCGGCCGATACGGGCCCGTAACGGCCGATACGGGTACAAAATCGGGTAATGGCCAATACGACCCCAAAACGCATAATGGTTCCCACCGTTACCGTTACGTATCGGCCGTTTCGGCTGATACGTAACCGTTTTGGCACACCATGTTATTGACAATCTTTGCAAGAGGAATATGGTCCTTCAAAACATTTGTTTGTTGTGTTATAAAGATGTAGAATCCGTGAATCATCTGTTCATCCATTGTTGCTTTAGGAGGGAGGTGTGGAGTCTTCTTCTTCATTCCTTTGGGGTTCTATGGGTTTTCCTCAATCACATAGAATATTTTCTTTCTTGGCATGTAGGGGGATAGGAAAAATGGATAAGAGGAGGTGAAGGCTAAGTTTGTTAGCCATTTTTTGGGCTATTTGGGGTGAAAGAAATGAGCGATGCTTCGGGGATAAGATGAGAGGAGTTCCAGATGTTTGCGGGAGGGCTACTCTTTATGTTAAGGAGTGGGCAGAAGCATAGAGTGGCTTGCGCTTCATTGTCTCATTTTTTGGGAGGGCGTGTATAGTTGTTTTTTAGTATATTTGTATTTTAAGGCTGCGGCCTTTCTTAATGGAATATAATCACAGTTAAAAAAAAAAAAAAAAAAGTTACAGTTGTTTCAGGAGTGTTTTCCCCCTTCTTTAGCTATGATTTACAATCCAGATTCTAAGCCTGTTTGGAAGGCAGGGAAAAAAATGTTGCAAAACTCACAGAAATGGAAATGTGCTTTTTTTTTTTTCCTGGAAATGAATGGAAATGAAAATTGTTTTCCTCTATTTGTTCTCATAACGAAGTTTTCCGTGGAATTTTCTTGTGCCCTCTTCCTACACCACTAAAACCACCATAAAACATTCGATTTGGATCATACATCATTTGGGTATAGTGAGAAATGGGCAAGGTTTGGCTAGGGCATCCCTCAGAAGAGACACACTGCAACAATGCTCAGTTGCTGTGAGAAGTATGCAAGGGTTCCCGGGCCATTCTAGATGTGAGTGGGTAAAGAAGCTAGTCCAGGAGAATAGGATTTGTCTTGCCATATGGAATATAGGAACATTGATAGGTAAAAGCATAGAGTTAGTAGATAAAATGAAACAAAGGAGAGCTAACATAGCTTGCATTTAGGAGACCAAGTGGAAAGGGCCCAAAACCAGAGAAATTGATGGATATAAACTTTGGTATATAGGAAATGACAGTAATAGAATTGGTATAGGGATAGTGGTAGATAAATATTTCAAGGATAAAGGCGTAGATGTTAAGAGAGTAAGTGATGAAATTTTATTAATAAAACTTGTGTTAGAAGAGGGGATAATCGACATTATTAGTGCATATGAATAAAGGGAACGGTTAAGAGGATAGAATCAAGAGAATTCTGAGAGGATATGAATAGACTAATGCAAGGAATTTAGAATATAGAGAGGAATAAAGGATATCTATAGGAGAAGATTTAAATGGTCACGTAGGAAAAGAAACAAGACAGAGGATGCCATTCCTATGGCATACAATTTAGTTATAGCACACACATTCTTGGCATGAAAATTTTCACTCTTAGTGAAAATGGACCTTCACTCATCTGATGGCAACATTGCACCATCCTAGGACTATCTTTTTTGCCTGCGGTGAAAGTTGGTGACAAGCTTCAACGATTTAAGTGCCAGGCCGATTAGTAACGCTTTTGCACCATGTGCAAAACCCTCTGGGCAAGACTACTAAGATAGGTGCAAAAATCCCACCGTTGAGAAAATCAGGCCCCACAAGCCTATAAATTCCTCGGCACTCATTCCAAGGACAGAGACAGTTAGAGATATAGACGCATAGAGAAAAGAGCATTTCTTTGGGACAAGGAGCTTTAAGCGCAAATGCTCACCAAGGTGAGCCTCACATGCCTAAACATTTCGTTATGCTCCAATGGAAGGACCCTGCGCCACACACATGGGTCTTCTAGGGTAGCCATATCACTATGCACCAGGCCAATAAAGGGGGAGAGTTCAGTGTTATGGCACAAACCTATCACGACATCAACTACATATTGTGGAACTCATCCCTAGCTCCTCCTCTAAGAACTAAAGGAATGCAACCTTGAGGCCAACCTCTCTCACAACCTGAATCCCTATGCTAGGGCACAAACTTATTGCAACATCTTCTGGAATGAGACTTGGACCTGGCAAGACCAAAACATGGTTAGTGTGGGTATGGGTGTTAGATATGTGTGCCATGGAAAGCCAATGATTTATATGTTGATCAATCTGGTTTATTGATGACCACTTATTTGTATGGAATATTCTTTTCCTATTCATCATTAATTGTGCATGGAACTCTTGGATGAAATATGTTTAGTGGGTAACGGGATGTCCTTATGGAATCTCTTATGGATTCTTGGAGAAAGAATGAAGTGGACACAACGACAACCACTATAGCTACGGGATAGTTGTTTCTCCATGGTTCTTGAGTACCTTAAATTCCATAACCATTGCATCAGATTTTGGGACACGGGATTAGTTTTGTGGTTATCCTCTTTGTGGAACCAATGACAAGTTAGGATGGATTAATATCCACCATCAAGCCTCTTGTAGCCGCTGCCCTTCTCCACAAAAGAGTGTAATTGTTTACTTGTTTTATGAGTCACTGTTGGGTTCGATTGGACATTCACATTGGTGGATTATATCGACTCTCTTAACTGAGAGACCCATCATGCTCAAATTGGCTTGACTTGATCATGTGCCAGGCTAGTAGCCTTGACTAATCCTTTGACCTGAGGTCATGGAGGGATGAACATTTTCAATTATTAGATCAATTTCACCATTAAAGGGGTTTGATTAAATTTGATGGAGATACAATGGTTAGATCTATCTATAAGGGTGCGGAGCACCATACTGGTATTTCACACGAAGCCTTAAGACTCCTTATAAATAGATCTTATCTCCACAATGGAAAGCCTAAGGGCTTCGACCTTCCCCCCAGAGAACTATAATAAAAGAGAGGAAGAGGCAAGGTATTCAAAATCAGTTGTGCAACAACCATTATGTAACGGTAACGATAACAGTACACACCATTATGCATTATGAGGAGTAACGCCCCGATTCAAATTTTTTTTTTTACCATAATAGAGCATTATGCCCCCGTAATGTTCGAAAAACAATCATGTTTTTAACATAAAAAACTAGCAGCGCGAATCCTTTTTTTTTAACACTTTTTTCTCAAATTTTTCATTGTGAGATTGTTTCTAAGTTCATTTCGACCTCTTGTGCAATATTTGGGGATTAAAACACTAAATCAAATCATCTTGGAAGAACCAAAGCTATGGGGACCAAATTTGAGGAAATTAGAAAAAAAGAGGAAAAAATACTATTTGTTTTGTTCTTTTTGCTAGAAATCATTAGATTCAACGTTACAACACCAAATCACCATATTTTGCTAGATTTATGGTCGATTTGGCGTTATTTTTCTAATTTCATTTTTTAATATTTTTAAAAAACTTTACAGAATTTTCCGCAATTTTTTTTGGAGTGTGGGTTTCTGGAATACATGTATACTCTTTAGATCTACACATGTATGTAATAAATAAGAGTTTTTAATTTGATTTTTTTTTTTCAATGAATTATGCCAATTTCATAGTTTCGTTTTGTTTTTTTTGGTTTTTTTTTGTTTTTCTTGTAATCAATTGGGGAAGATGATGTTAAATGCCTAGAGATATGCATTAGTGGGATGATAGCCACTGATAGCATGAATTTAAGGCCAATTTGGAGGCATTTGAGTGGTCCCCTAAATCGGTGGGAGTATACATCCGAATTTAATTTTGATTTTTTATGATAATTAGTTGGGAGAATGGTGTTGAATGCTTAGGGATATGTATTAGTAGGATGGTAACCATAGATTGCATGAATTTGGGGACATTCGAATTCGTAGATCGATACTAATATTTATCCGAATTTAATTTTGATTTTTTTTCTTGTAATTGGTTGGGGGGAAAGATGTTAAATGCATATGGATATGTATTAGTAATATGATAGCCATTGATTGCATGAATTTGTGCCAATTTGGGGGCATAGCGATCCCCCATATCGGCTGCACTATTCGTCCGAATTTAATGTCAAATTTTATTTTATTTTCGTATAATTAGTTGGGGGGAATGATATTAAATGCTCAAAGGATATGCATTAATGGGATGATAGCCATTGATTGCATGAATTTGGGGCCGATTTAGGAGCATTCGTGTGACCCCCTAAACTGACGGTACAAATACAATTTATCAGAATTTAATTTCAATTTTCTCGTAACTAGTTGGAGGGAATGATGTTAAATGCTTAGAGATATGTATTAGTGGAATGATAGTCGTTGATTACATGAATTTGGGGCCGATTTAGGGGCATTTGAGTGCTCCCCCAAATCAAACACATTATTCATCCGAATTTAATTTCGTTTCTTATATATATATATATATATATATATATATATATATATATATATATATGGTAAATGTTACTATAAGGTCGAGCGCATAGAACCATAATATAAGGTCGAGTCGTGTCTTAGTCCGAACCATTGGATGATAAATTTTCAAAATATACAGCGGAGATGCCATCCCCAAAAAAAAAGGCAAAACGGGATAAATCGGCGTTATACAATCTTGGGGTGCGTTGCCGTCAACAATTATGTGGTCCTCCACGATATATGTGTTATATCCATACTGTTTATCTATGTTGAGATATCATTTTAGGGCTTGACCGTAAAACTGAGGCAGATCCAAACCTCAAGTGGACCACGGCATATAAAGCAGTGGGGACAATGATGCCCACTGTTGAAACCTTTCTACGGCTCGTCATGATGTTTATTTTACATCCAACATGTCCGTAACGTCACACAGAACTGGATGAAGGGACTAAACAAATATCATCTTGATCCAAAACTTTTGTGGCCCCAAGAAGTTTTCAATGGTAGGCGTTCAATCCCTACTACTTTCTATGTTATGGTTCACTTGAGCTTTGGATCTACTTAATTTTTGTGCTAATGCCCTAAAATGATTTTTCCAAATGGATGGACAATGTGGATATAATACTTATATCATGGTGGGGCTCACGGAACTTAGCGACGGCAACACACCACCAAGGTCGGTGGCGTGTGGCACACCAGCCTTTCTGCTTCCCACGCGGAATGGGGCGCGGATTAGACACTGACACGTTGAGTAGCGAGTCGGCTACTGAAGTGACGTCACCAAGTTCTGTGGGCCTCGCTATGATGTATGTGTTATATCCACACAATCCATCCATTTTTAGATATCATTTTAAGGTATGAACCAAAGAATGAGGCAAATAAAAATCTGTAGTGGACCTCACCAAAGAAAATAGTGGGGAGAGTGATTCCCACCGTTGAAACTATCCTAAGGCCCATCATAATGTTTATTTGAAATCCAACCTGTCAAAAAGTTAAAAAGGACATGAAATAAGGGAAAACACAAATATCAGCTTGATCTAAAACTTTTGTGGCCTTTTGAAGTTTTTAATGGTGGTCGTCACTGTCCCACTGTTTTTTGTGTTGGGTCCACTAGAGCTTTGGATTTAACTCGTTCTTTGGATATTGCCCTAAAATGATCTCTCAAAATGGATGGAAGGTGTGGATACAAAACATACATCATGGTGGGGCCCACGGAACTTGGTGACGTCACTTCAGTAGCTAGTCTCGCTACTCAACCTGTCAGTAGCTAATCCGCGCCCCGCAGAAGGGAGCAGATTAGGTGCGGCCTCTGCCTAACCTACGACAGTTCGTCCCTCATCGTGGGGCCCAACTTGATCTACATATTGTGTACCCACACGGTCCATCTGTTTTGGAAGATAATTTTAGGTCCTGATTCCAAAAATAAAGAAGATCCAGTTCTAAGGTGAACCATACTATCGGAAACTGTAGTGATTGAATACTCTACCATTAAAAACTTCCCATGGCCCACTGTAACGTTTAAATCATGCTTATTTTCCATCTAACCTGTTGATATGTTACATAAACCTGGATGAAGTAAAATAAAAAATACATCAGCTTCATCCAAAATATAAATGGCCCATTAATTGTCCATCACAACCTTTTTCTATGGTTTGGTCCACCAGAGAATTGGATCTGCTTCAGGTTCTGAATCATATCTTAGAATGATCTATAAGACAAATGGGTGAAGTTGATATAAAATTCATACGTCAATGTGGGCCTACAATAAGGGCCGCACCGTCTTGGGTCAAGCCTGAGCCGCACCTAATACACTCCCATGCAGACAGCCTGTCGTCTGGATTGTGTGGGAAGGAATTTTTATCTACACAGATAGGTGGGCCCATTATAATGTTTATGAGAAATCCACCACGTTCATTCATTTTTTCTGGTCATGTTAGGACGTGGGAAAAATAATGAGGTATATCTATAATTCAACTGGGCCACACAACAAGAAAATGTGAGTAGTTAAATGCCTACTGTTGAAACCTTCCTAAGGTCTATCATTATTCTTATATGCCATCCATACTGTTCACAGGGTCATTCTTACTAGGATGAACTGAAAATATAAAAATATTAGCCCAATCCAGAACTTCTGTAACCCCACCAATGTTCACCAGTAGACATCCATTCCTCACTATTTCCTGTCGTGAACCCACATTATTTTTGGATCTGCCCCACTTTTTGTCTCATATCCTAACGTGACATGAAAAAATAGATGGACGGTGTGGATTTCTCACAACATGATGGTGGGCCTAACTTGCTTCCTATCACATTAAGCTTCCCTGACAGGTTGTCGCATCTTCCCGTCACACCGCGCATTTTAAATGTTTATCATCCAATAGCTCACACTAAGACACGACTCGACCTTATGTTAAGGTTGCATGCGCTCGACCTTATAGTACCATTTCCCTATGTGTTTGTGTGTGTGTGTGTGTGTGTGTGTGTGTATATATATATATATATAGTTGGGGGAATGATGTTAAATGCTTAGGGATATACATTAGTGAGATGAGCACTGATTCCATAAATTTGAGGCTGATTTGGGAGCATTCAAGTAGTCCCCCAAATCAGCAACACTATTCATCTGACTTTAATTTAAAAATTTTTGTATTCGTTTACTATTACGTTGTTTTAATATCATAGATTTATATTCTAGAAGGTAAGGAGCTTGGTTCCTTTAGAAGTAGTTCGGGGTTATGGTGATTAGTGAGTTGTTGTAGTAGTGACTTCTATTTTGTGAGTAGGAAAAATGGCAGGCCAACTGGGAAGTGAGGATATTGGATGGCGGCATTGTGAGAAAGTGAGTGGGAGTGGGCACTCAATGCAACTATTTGGGCAGATTAATAATTGGAGGAATCACACAAATGAAATAACATTTGGCACGTCAAAAGGCGCAAGACGGGATGCGCAAGTGTGCTAAGAGAGGTAATGCAAATGATGCGATGGAATTTAGAAGAGATGAAGGGGAAAAGAGTTTGCATGCTAAAGAAAAAGCAAGATACTCTTGATGCTGCCCAACAAGAAGTGTTTGGTCCTGATTATATGGACCTTGATCATGATGAGAACGTTGAGTCTGATGAGGATTCACATTGGGAGGTAAGGATGGTGAGGAGATTGTGTGCGTGCACCACTCATGAAGATGAAGACCGTCGGCGCGTGTTTGGAGGGAGGTGTATGTTCGTGATGTAGGTAGGGGCAATGGGAGTGGCAGTTGGGGTATGTTTAGTTGTTGGCGTGCCTTTAGCCAGAGATGTCACATGCTCCCCTCACAACCAATGATGTGTATTTGGTGGAGCCTGGGAAACCCTCAATTGATCCAATTATACTTAGGAGGGAGACGACAAAGTAGAGGGACGTTACAACAAATGTGGGGTAAAAATGCAATTGAGAACCTTGGTAGGGCAGCGGCTAAGCTATTCATATGTGGCAGAATAGCCCCAAATGTTGCCAGCTCCCCTATTGGCAAGTGGAGATAGATGCAGCAACAGAGGCAAGCAAAGGAGTGAAGGCACCCACAACTCTTGAGATTAGAGATAAATGAAAAGATATGTGGAGGCATAGTTGATCCCCTTTAAAACCATATATAAAAAGAAGATGCGCTATCATGTATGATGGTTGGACCAAGTTAACTAGACAACAAGATAAATTTTATGGTGTACTACCACTTAGGAATGGTGTTCCACAAATCAATTGATGTTTTTTGAAGGACGTTCTATAAATCAATTGATGCATTTAAGGTAACGAAAAGTGCAAATTATATGTTTACTCTTATGAAGAGGGATGAAATTGGAGAGAAAATTGTGGTGTAGATTGTGACCGACAATGAAACAACGTATAGATCAACGAGAAGTCGAGAAAAAATGTTGATGGAGAAGAGAATTTATTCTGGTCACCACATGCCACACACTGCATCAACCTTATCTTAGAAGGTATTGGAAATAAAAAGAATGTCACAAAATTAGTTGAAAAGGGAAGGCAAGTGACAACATTCATTGATAATCATAACCAAGTAGTCACCATAATGAGGATGTTTATGAAGGAGAGAGTTACTTTTAGGCCTGTGACAACTCAATTTGCGAGAAACTTTACTGCCCTAGAGAGTTCGTACGAGAATCGGGGAGAGGTGAGCCGTGAGCAAGATGTTTGCTTCTTGGGAGTGGCTCAACACAAAACATGGACTGAAGACAATGGTTGAGGTTACGTAGACCATCATTGACAATAAATAATAAAAGAAAGGAAAAGACATCCTCTTGACGATGGAACCACTAATGAGAGTCCTTAGGCTTGTAAAATCTGACGAGACACCTACCATGGACTTCCTCCATACTATCATGGATAAAGTGAAGCTTATTATTCATCGTGATTGTTACAACTATAATGATTATTAGAAGATGATTCGCAAGCATTGGACAAAGTAGCCTCACCATGACCCATGCCGCAAGTAATATCTCATGCACATTCTTCATGCAATTGTTGTTATGCACTCTATGTGTTTAAGAAAATATTGCACTGGTTCGAACTCGGCTCGAACTGGTCCGAGTTGCTGACCGAACTGAGCCAAGCTGGCTAGTCAGGCTTGAGGATCGAGCCGAGCCAAGTTCGAGCTGGCGTTAGCTATTGGCCGAGCCGAGTCGAGCTATGTCAAGCTCGAATTGGTTCGACTCGTGTACAGTTCGAGGTGTGGGATTGATCTTCTTAAAGTGACACGTATATTTTTTTCCCTTTAATTAAGTTCAATTCACCTATTTGCTACATCAGTGAGCTTAGCAAAACTTATTGAAAGACCTTGAGCCATGTTTGGAATGGTGGAAACCAAAATATGGATATGGAAAACCAAACATCACATCAAAGGAAAGGGAAATGTGCGGAAAAGAATCACGTTAGCCCGTTTGTTTTACCCTATGTTTCAAATTTTGGTGCAATACCATCCGTACTGTCGGGTTAGTGATACCGACACCCCAAGTAATATAGAAAATTCCAAATATCACCGATAATTTTGACATTGTCAGTGATATTTGGCACTACCGGCGATATTTTGGTCTATGGACATAATACAAGTAACATGATATCGTCGATACTAGCAATAATATCGCCAATACTAGAGATACTTCCGTAAATTGCCGGAAATTTACGAGAAAACCGAAGAAAATCCCAAACCTAAAAAATAAAATAATAATAATAATAATCATAGTTTTTTTGTGGGATTTTGTTCCTTAGGTGATTTCAACCACTCCTTTGGTTTTTGTTGAATCAAAGCATCAATTTGGGAGCAAGGTGTTCCGTAACGGTAACGATGGCCGTAACGGCCACCACCATTACCTTTACGATACGGGCTATAACGGCCGTTACGGTCTCTCTTTTTCATTTTTTTATTTATTGAAAAAAACTCCGAAAAACATATATTTGCCCCGTAATGTTGATTAAAAAGTATGAAAACCCTGTATATGTCCCGTAATAGACCATTACGGGGCTATTATGGCCTTTATAGGGGATGTAATGTGCTGTTAACGACAATTACAGGTCATTTTTTTCCATAACGGCCGTTACGACCCCATAACGTGTAACCCATAACGGCCGTTACGACCCCATAACGTGTAACGGTTGCCACTGTTACCTTTACGTAATAGCCTTTACAGCCACGTAACGGCTTTTACGGCACACCACGTTTGGGAGAGAAATCTCAATTGGAAACGAAGACAGGTTGGAATGCAAATGTGACAAAAGATCCATAGAAACTTCATTTATTTCAAATTAACTGGATTGCAATGTCTACACATGATTCACATTCATTAACATGGATTTGTAACGAATAAACAACATTTGAGTGGGTGAATGGGGGAAATCCTAATTTCCTCCATATTTACTCCTTAAATTGGGAACACATGTTTTATTGCTCACATTATATGGTATTTGAATGATATGAACACATTTTGGACATAATTGCTTTGTGTTTTTCCAACAACACATGGTGATGGCTCATATAAAATGAAAACTTATCGTGTACAATTGTTTTTGTAATATGTTGATTCCTAAATGCATACACATGCTTTTTAGCATCTCTTGAAGTTTCATTAAAAATTTCCGCATTTTTCCTAATGTTTCCCTTAGTCACCAATATTTTTCTGACTATCAGCAATATCAATATTTGCTTTCGTATCTCCGGCCATCAATACATGTAACGATACCCAAACTCTGAACATTGGTTTTAACACATATGATTTCCATGGAAATGTTACTAAATTGTCAAAAAGTGAGAGCCATCTCCCATATCCGTGGAAATCTAGATTTCACTTCTTCTTCTTCTTTTTTTGAGGAAATGAAAGTCACCATTTTTCGAGGAAAACCATGGAAATGGAATTTGATTTCCCTAGGATAAACTTGTTTTTGCAGACGGGAAACATCACAACTATGGAAACCAATTTCATTTCCATGGTTTTCCAGAGGATTCCATTAATCCAAACAGCCCCTAAATTTTGGATGGGTGTGGCAAAGAAGTGTCTAAACCTCTCCAAGACCATTGTAGAGAAACCATTCTAGGTGTAAGCATTTCTATCAGCTGCATGCATTACCAACATACAAATTCAAAAGAATGCAAAATCTTTCCAGAAAAGGGGGGCAAAAAAAAAAACATGAAATCCAATTGCGGAAATTACCTGCAGGTGTTGTGGTATAAAGTCTTACTCAATTGATCTATATCAGCCACTCCTTTGCAGCCTGCCACCACCTCAAGGACTTGCCTGGATAGGATGACCATATCATTAGTCCAATAATAAAAGGGAAATACATTATGCAAACAGAAGTTTCATTTCTTTCTAACAGAATTCAAGTAATACTTTGAATGCCATTGCATAACAAATGTTGCTACAGGTAAGCTGGCAATTTAGGGGCCATCTCATATTCATGTAGCCTTGTCCTCGCATCATGGGACTAAGAACTCATGTCAATGCATGTGATGGAAGGAATGCAAAGGCAGCAACATATAACTACGACAGTTTGATGACCAACCCATATCATAGAAAAGCATCTACTTCACATGGTAAATTGGCAAGTTCTGGAGTAGGTTATAGTTCTCTAAGACGTGCCAGATGCATATTTGTGTGAGGCATATTTATAGTTGGTTGGCTTGGTTTCACTTCAACTTGAACGAAGTTTCTTATCCACTTACTGAAAAATGTAGGGATAAAACCGAGAGAAACAAAATGATTGATTAAGGGTCTAAATGTACCAAAAATTCTTTCACAATAGCACAACTGCAGGGGCAGATCCAACTTCCAAGACAGTATAATGGCATCACCATCATAATCCAAGAGACTTGAACATGATCACTAAAGTCTTTTCAGATGTTTTTGGTACAGTAATGGGTATGGTTGACAAAATCGTATGATGTTGGACTTGCTAGAGAAAATGTAGAAGATACAGGATGGACAGAAAGAAAGATAGATGTTAGGGTTGGCAACAAGTCAAGTCTTAAGGTCAACCCAATAGGGAAGGATAAGGTATTCACAATTGACCATTTAAGGAATAGAACGAATGATGCCAATGTTTATATCACATACCTGAGCGATGCAGAATCAGTGAATCTTTTGTTTGCGCACTGCAGTTTTTCGAGACAAGTGAGTTCCCAATTACATTAGGCTTGCACCATGGGTCAGCATTAGGCCCATAACTTTTCACATTGGTTATGGAGAAGTTAATGAGGCAATGCAACAAGAGATCCTATGGTGTATGTTATTTGCAGTTGACAATTTTGATTGACAAGACAAAGGAGGGCATAAACACAAAGTTAGATTGATGGAGGGGTGCTTCAGAATCTAAAGGATTTAAATTACTCGGACTAAAACAGAGTACATGGAGTGCAATTTTAGAAACAACAGGAGTGGGAACGAGGAATTAGTTAAGATTGTTGATCAAGAAGTTTCCCAAAATAACCACCTCTAATATCTTGGGTCGATAATTCATGAGAGCTGAGAGATTGAGAAGGATGTTGACCATATAACTCAAGCGAGGTGGAAGAAATGGAGAAGTGCCTTTGGAGTCTTATGTGATCACTGTGTACCACTCAAACCGAAAGGGAAATTTTATAGAATGGCTATAAGACTAGCCATGCTTTATGGGATAGAATGTTGAGCGGTTAAGGAACAACATATTCAGAGGATGAGTTCAGCTGGAACGAGGATGTTGAGATGGATGAGTGGCAAGACAAGGGACGGAAGGATTGAATTAGAAATGAATGCATCCAAGGGAATTTAGTAGCACCAATAGCTAATAAGATGAGGGAAAGTAGACTCAGACAATGTTCGAAATATCAGGCAAGTATGTTTCTCATTTTGGTTCACCTTCATATTTTTCATGGTCTATATCATTCGAGTTATAGCAATCTTAGGGAATTTGTTCGGTGTCTCGAAGTTGTGATCTTCCTATTAATGATTGTGACAGCTTTTACAGGATACGTACCACCTTCGGGTCAGATGAGCTTTTGGGGAGCTACAGTAATTACAAGCTTAGCTAGTGCCATACCTGTAGTAGGTATCGCATTACGTATCACACCCTTGGGATACGGATACGTATCGGTTATCCCATGGGATATATCGGTTGTATCGCGTAATGCATCACTGTTGTTGGAAAGATGGGGAAATATTAGGAAATTGGTCAAATTTTTCAATGAAACTTCAGTGATTGTTAAAAAAGACATCAACACACTTATAAATCAAAACATTACAAAAACAAGTGCGCATAATAGGTTTTCTTTGAATGGAATCTTAATCTATGCGCCGTCTAACTGAATTGATGCAAGTATATTCAAAAGTCTATTCATATAATTTATAAATGTAAGAAGGCATGTGGAAACACAAGCAATACATTCAAAAGAAAAAGAAGAATCACTATCGAGTGACATGTTTGATTTTATATTTGGACACAGATTGCAACCAATTTGAGAGAAATTGGGAAATTTTAATTTAAAAAATAAAATAAAATTTGCCAACTTGGCCCATCTCCTCCACAACTTGAAATCAAAGCTCCTAATCCATGATTTTTCATGCAAATCATGAAAAATCATGGATTTATAACAATTTGACACTGATTTAACATAATTTACAGAAAAAAATGATCAAAAAACGAAAATGCTCACCGGATCGAACATGTGGGATAAATATCGCTACTTGTGTGTTTCGTATCGCACAGGTGGGATACAAGATATATTGTGGGATATATCAGCCAATATCGTCGATACTTAAAACACTAGACTCAGATGGTTTAGTCATGTGCAATGGAGACCAGGAACCGTGCAGGTTAGGAGTGAGTTGGTACAAGTTGAAGACTCTGAAAGGGCAAGGGGAAGGCCCAAAAGGACGTGGGTGGCAGTAATGGAAAAGACTTGACGACCATCCGATGTTACGGTCTAACTGAAGTTATGGCCATTGATAGTTGGGATAAAGCTTGGACGATGATGATGAGTTTTTCAAGCTCAATCAGGCAAAAGTCTTTTGTTCACTTCAGATTTGAGTGGGTAATGCGTAGTTCAGTCAATGCTTATCCAAGCGGAGCACGAGGGATGTACAAGGGAAGGTTCTGTGAATGGTAACTTTGCTTGCCCGTCTTCGGTCTATCTAGCATGAATGCAACAACAGAAATTTCTCATATAAAAATCAAGTTCCTTGGCCAAGGTTCTTGTGAAAGCTAAGTGGTAGGTGGCAAGTTGGGCAAAATCATGGTAGTTCCTTTTGCTTGGGGAGGCTTTTGAGGTTCCTGAGAGGAGAGAGGGATCTCTGTTGTATCGAGTTGATGATTCCTTGCCATCTGCTCCTTTCTTGCTTCTGTTGTTTTTCAATTCCATTTTCTTTTGATAACAATTCGGTTACCATTCAAAAGTTGAAAATGGAAATGTTTGCAGGGCCAGCAGTAGTAAGACCTATTTTCCTTCCGAAACCTGTCGCTACAAAGCATAAATAAACATGGGACCCATTTTAGCAAACATAAAACCCCATTCACAGTTAACTTAAAAACATAAAAATGACTAGAACTTCTAAAAATCCCATAATCATTGGAAACAAACTCTGGTTGTCTATAAATCAGACCTAGAAATCAATATTTAACCACTTATTTGTAATAGACAAATAAAAACTGTCGTTTAAAACTGATAATCAGCCCCCTTTTAGGACTTAAACATACAAGTTCATGTGCCGCCTGCTAAACAGGCCATAGGACCCACAATTTGGATCCTTCAAACCCACGTCTTCATCCATCACTTCTTATGGTCATCCCAGTTTACATTATTATATAGAGGAAAGATCATCCACGTGATTGTAAGCATTTTCATAACAACCTTTCAGAGAATATCAGGATGATTTTGCCTCTTCCTTGAGTCAATGCATTCATTTGCAATCAAGACGGACATCAACAAAAAGCCCTTGATGTAAGGCCCAACAACTTAAGCTTTTTGGCCAAAGCCTTAGCAAGAATCCTATACAAGCTCGCAGCCAAACTCGTTGGGCAGAATTCTAGGCCCTCTCTTTTTCCCAAAGGATGATGAAGGTAGCAGTTAAACCTCAATTAAGTCTGCGCCTCTTTCATGAAATTCAAAGATGCAACCAAATAGGAAAAAGGAATATCTCAATTTGGATAAGTACCTTTTTCTTGAAGATCAAACCATAATATTTGTAATGCAATGGAAAAAAAAGAGTTGTGAATTGATATCCAACCTACTTGCCATGATGCTAGAAATCACAACATTCCCCCTCTTCTTCTACCATAGGTAATACCACTGTTTCAAATAGCGCCCGTAGCGTAGCGGTAGTGTACACTACGTAGCGTAGCAATAGTGTACACTACGTAGCGTAGCGTGGCTGTAGTGCTACGTAGCATCCTAAATAGCGTAAATCCCCTATAACATACGCTACAGGGGTTGTAGCGTATGCTACAGCTACGTAACGCGTAGCATACATAGCGTAAGCTACAATGTATTTTTTTACTATTTTAATTTTTTATTACTTTTTTCATGTTTTCTTTGTATCTAATGTTGAGGAATGTGACATTTGTATTGTACTTGATACTTTTAACCTATGTGATTTTTATTTCTTTTCATAATTGTGACTTATGGTTTCAATTAGACATTATTAATTAAAGTGGTTTGCTTAGAAAATTGTTGATGTGAAGACAACAACATCCACCCCTTCCGAGACAACATGATGCTGAAGCAGGCACGAGTAAATCATCAAAGTTTCTTAAAAGTCTCGCAGCATTTTATAAGTGGTTGGGAATCCCGTACAAATCGGATCATAAAAAGCGGCTGAAAAAACTTGTTCAATCTATAAATAAGGAAGATGGGAAGACATCTCCACCATTCGATTCAGCAAAGGTAAATTACCATCTTTTAGACACCTCCAGCTCGGAGTCAGCCCAAAGTTCTCCTGCAATTGAAGCCGTAAAAAGAGAACCAAAGGATGATTCTGGTGACGAAGGTGGAGGTGGAGGAGGGGGTTACTATTACGGACAAGGTTCCTCTGGTTACATGCTACATAGGCATTCATCATACAGAGGTTATTGAATGAATGAAAGTTTTATTTGTCTCATTGTCTATATGTACATGTTAGGTTTATTTACTTTTGATTTTTAACAGAGTTTATTAACTTTGTTTGTTTTATGGACGTAGTTTAGTTACTTTGGAAGTTGGATCTGTGATATTTTAACATAAATGGTCCAACGTATTGATATAATGCGTCTCACCATAGATGATGCTTCATGAAATCTCCCAAATTGAAAGATCTTACCTTGGATCTCCCAAATAACAGTTGAATGACCCATTGCGTGCCAAGTGTGCAAATGTGTGATGGTTTTAGTTAAAGCTCTCTATATTTGTACGTGTACCACTATCAATCTTCAAGTGCCCAACATATGGCACTTGTGTCAATACACAAGTTAGGGTTGCAACTCGGGTGTGTTGGGTGGAGTTGAGGTCAACTTGAGTCTAATCCGACCTCAATAGGAGCACAGGACCCAACTTGAAAATCCGGCCCAACATTTCTAACCCTAACCCCACCTAAATTCCTTTTTGCTCAACCCACCATAAGAACCCAACATTATTTTGTGATTATTCCTAATTGGACCCAACCCAACATTAAAATTTAAAATGAGTCAATGACCCATTGACCCGATCCAAATCGTAGCCAACTCGATCCGACTCGGTTTCTCTGACCGAGTCGGACTCGGTTCAGGTCAGCCCAGCCAAGACTCGGTTCGGATCGAGTCAGGCCTGCCGGACTCGGTCCCGAATCGGATCGAATTCGGGTCAGGGAGTTGGCAAAACTGAATCAAGTCGAGTTGAACCTAACTCGGTCCAACTTAACTCGATGCCCACCTCTAATCACCATCACCGGACCCATCCGCTACATCACTCTCTGACTCAGTATCGGTGTCAGATAATATCTCCCCGCCACGTGTCTCGCGTGATAGTGACTGTCGCGGGCTGCCCTCCGGACTCCTCGTCAATGGATCGAATGCCTCATCAGGAGACCTCTGCTGCTCCACACGTGCATCAACATCAATCCCTTGTGTCACTGCCTCCGCCGCAACATGTGGCTCTGATCGCACATCCAAGGTATCCAAGTAATCTGACCCAACCAACTAGTAAATTGGGTTCTCATCCTCAACATATGCATGTTGTTTGACCATCATTTGGTCCAATGGGCCTTCCTGCGCTTTTCTTCTTCCTTCTGTGCGGAGCAACCTCTCTCGTAACTTCATATTGTAGTGACAATACACTAGCTTCTGAAGCCTCTCATACCCTAGCCTAATGCGCTTATTTGTGTGGATGAGGGAGAATGTACTCCAATTCCTTTCACAAGGTGACGAGGACACCGTCTACACAAGCACACGGATAACCAGTCGCTGTAAAACCTCACAGTCAGCCTCGTACATGGACCTCCATTCACCTGTGTATCATAAAATTCTTTCGTTAGTTTTAGATTTTCCAAAATAATATGAAATTTAAGTTTACCGCAGTAACTTGCATGCCATCATGCAGTTCCTTAACTTCATCGCAAGGGGGCACCCAAACATTCCAACCGCGTCGCAGAATCTAACAATCTGTTGATGGCATACAACAACCAAGATAAGTATGGAATGGTTGAGATGAAGATGAGGAGAATGTAAGAGTGGAACATATTTACCTCACTACTGAATGTGCATTTCCTCGTACAGTCAGGGAATAAGTGATTGTACACCTCATGTACAACCACCCTCTTTAATGAATTGTCTTTCGTAAATATTCCGACTGTAGTGGTATCTGGGATTTAGGAAATACATTGAAAACCAACATCTACACATCAATACAGTTGTCATTTATTATTGCATATGAAAAAAAAAAAAATCATATAAGTACTTACCAGCCTGATGTAGTGGGTGAGAAAGCGTCATTTCCTAACGGTCATCTATTATTGCATGCACCCACTTATATGCGTTGGGAGCTTTAGCCTTGATGGCCTCTTTCATCAGTTGTATGGACGGATACAATGACCCCATCGACGAATTTGTCTTATTGTCCACCATCCTCAACACCACATAAATGGGCTCTAGAATACCCACCACACTATGCACATGATCCCAGAATGTATTTGTTGATATCAGCTCCTCGATTCTCCAAGTTACTCTCTTCACCCTCCTTTTCTATTCTTCGTAGTCATGAGAGGCAAAAAGCTCTCGTAACCTATGTTTGTGTTTGAGGATGCTGCTTGAGGCGATATAATTTGTGGCGAATCGTGTCACCTCGAGGCGCACTATATCCCCACCACACCTCTCACGCATTGCGGCTAATAACCATGTATGGTTGTATATGAAGTTTGTGATGAGTCGTGCATCAGTAATAACGGTCTTCACCGATGGCCTATCTCCAATCGCCTCCAACATGAGATCAATGCAATGGGCTGCGTAAAGGGTCCAATACATATGATACTTATTCTGAATATTCTTCCCCACCTTGACAAATGCACTCCCATTGTCTATGACAAATTGCGCACTGTTTCTCCTCCCAACATCTTACATGACATTGTGCATTAGTTTGTAAATGTAGTTTGAATCTTTAATCTTATTAATTGCATGTACAAACTTAAGGAACATCGCCCGTCCCCTGCAATAGACCATAAAATTTATGAACGACAACTTCGTCAGTCCGATCCAAACGTCACACATGACAGTGCATCTGTACATCTCTCATGACTGCTTACATGAATCCACGTATGTCTTCATCTCTGCATATTCATCATCCAATTATAATATTCATCTCTGCATATTCATAACCACTTATAATATTCATCTCTGCATATTCATCACCCACACTTGAGCTTATTTGTGCCACCCCCTCGTGTAAGATGGCCATATGCTTGGTTGTTGTCAAAAGCAACATTGGAGAGGCAAAGGCAGTGCAGTTTATCCTCGTGCGGGAGAATGAGCTGACCCATCAGGGATTCCTTAGATATGACAAGCAATGGCAATGATGGCAGTTGGTGACAGAAGATTGCTTCACAGGAGAATAGGCCAAAGGATGGCCGATGGTGCAGCCATAAGTTCAGGCTTGTATGTAGCTTTTGAGCCTTTTGTCTTCTGATACTTGTTGGGGAATGGGTGCTCCATGGGGATATTAGAAGCCATAAGCGCATGGTGGTCGTGATGCTGCTACAGTTTAGACTTGTGCATAGCTTCGAAGCGTTTGTCGATGGGACGATGGCTGATTGATGGATGTCATGTTGTCGTAGTTTAGGCTCATTAAGTAGCTTTGGAGCGATGTGACACATGAGACTAGATGGTGGTCATTAGGCTACTGCAGTTTGGGCTTTTGTGGGCCTTTGTAGCATTGTGACACTCATTGGTAGTACCTCTTAAAGAACCGTCCATTGACTGGGAAGCCGATGCCAATACCTTCGTGGTTGGTGACTCAATAGGCTCTATCAGAATAGACTTCCTAAACCATGTATGGTCTAGTCCAATTAACGTCAAATTTGCCACCTATTTTGTGAGTGACAATTATTGGTCGCTTGGAGAGCATTATGTCGCCCTTCTTGAAGGAGCGGTAACATACTTTCTCGTAGAAAGCTGCAGATGCACTGGCCTAGTATAATTTGAGGCACAGCTGAGCATCAACTCATTTTTTGTCGAGCTTGTCTAGCTTGGCAAGGCAAATCCCAGCGTTTTGGCTGTTGTCAAGCGGTTTCCTGTATCGCAATCCTTAGAGACGACACTAGCACTTCCAAGGGAAATACCTTCAGTTCCATAAACCAAAGCAAAAGGCATGGCCTTAGTGTGCATTTAGTACATGGTCTGGTAAACCTAGAGCGCTTCGGGAAGACAGTCGTTCTAATCTCGCCTATTCTTGGAGATGATTTCCTTCCGCAGCTTGATAATCATTTTGTTAAACGCTTCAACTAGTCCATTGGCCATTGGATGATAGCATGTGAAGAATTAATGCTTGATCTTGAACTTCTCGCACAGCTTCTACATGGCAGCGTTTTTTAACAGCGTGCCATTGTCTGTGATGATCCATTGAGGAACACTAGAACGGTAGATGATCTTATGATGGATCAAGCCAATGACATCTCTACCTGACACGTGCTTTAGAGGCATGGCTTCAGCCCACTTGGAGAAGTAGTCCTTGGTGGCTAGTATGTACCGATGATCATGAGATGATACAAGATTTATAGGACCAATGATGCAGAGGCCCCACGCATCAAATAGCCCGAAGGAAACAATCAACTGTAAATACTCCAGAGAAACATGAATAACATATTCGTGTATCTAGCACTGATGGCCATGCTTCGCAAAGTGCATTGCATCAGCTATCATCATCAATCATTAGTATCCCATGTGCCTGACATGATGATACAAGTTTTGGCAAGCCTAATGCTCACCGCATTCTCCCGAATGGGCTTCTCGTAGGACATGCTTGGCCTCCTGCTTGTCCAAGCATCATAGGAGGATGTCAACGCAGGAACAACGGTAGAGGATACTGTCGTGGAGGTCGAAAGCGATTGGCTCACCATCGGGCCTCCATCTGTTGCTTGGGGTTTATCAAGGAGACGCTTGTACTCGATGCAATCGATGAAAGGTTGTCACCAATAATCGACTTCAACCTTGAGGCAAGAGATTGAATCTATTGGGAGGACCCCGTCAATTGGATTGACGAGCGATAAGAATCATTGCTCCTCAATCGAAATCTTGAGGCAACTACCCATAGGTTGCGCCATTGTTGTGGCGAGGTTGGCCAACATGTTTGTTTGGCATTGTTACGACGAGAGATGTGTTAAATGCAAATATCTTGGAAGCACTCGATAAGTTGTTTAGCCTTTCAGTAATAAGGTACAAGCTTAGGTTTGCAATCCTCGTACACCATTGACAATTGATTGATGACCAACTTGTAGTCATCGAAGACCCTAATCAAGCAGACCATCCCATGTGTAATTTCCAGACTGATAGTAAGCGTGTAGTACTCCACCTCATTATTCGAGCATGCAATAGCTAAGGTGGAGTAAGGCATAAGATCCCATTGAGGACTGATAAAGATAATGCCAGCACCAACATCGATTGCGCGCGCAACTTCGTTGAAGACATCTGTCAGAACGTGTGCTTCTTAGCAAGCAACACTTGCTCATTCAGAGGGACCTCTGAGTTCCGGATGGGCTATTAGGAAGTCAGTTAGGGCTTGTCCCTTCACAACCCTCTGAGGCACATACGTGATCCTTAAACTTAATGAGAAGCAACGACTACTTAGCAAGGTGGCCTGAAAGCATGGGTCACACCATCAAGAACTTGATTGGATCAGCTCTCGATATCATGATGATGCCATACACTTACTAGTGATGTAGCGTTTGTGCTGCAAAGACGAGTGTGGGGCATATCCTCTCAATCAACTAGTAGTTGTACTGTGCTCCCACCATGTGTTTGAGATAGTAAAGAGCATTCTCCTTCTCGGCATCACTGTTTTGAGCTAGGAGGGCGCTAAGGTAGTTTCCCCAGGCTATGATGTAAAGGATCAAGGGCACCCTTGATCAATGCTGCTAGGATTAGAGCCTATTTAAGCAACTTCTTAATGGTGTCGAAGGCATTCTGGCATACCTCGTCCCACTTGAACGGGACATCCTACTTCATCAAGTGCAAAAAGGGTTAACGACAATTAGCCAGGTTAGAGGGGAAATGCCGAATGTATGCCCATTTCCCTTAAAGGCTCTTGAGCTTTATGAGCATCCTGGGGTGGCGTTTCCTTGATTGTCTTCATTTTCACCAAGTTGATTTTGATTCCAAGTGGCAGATGACAAAATCCAAGGAATTTCTTAGAGGAAACCCCAAATGCACACTTCAACAGGTTCATGCGCAATTGCTTCTTGCAAAGTTTGAGAAAAACAGACCGAAGATGTTGACGATGCTACTCATGTCCGTTGGAGTATATCACTAGATCATCTACATAGAACTCAATGTATTTGTGCATCGTGTCAGGGAAGATGACTTGCATGGCACATCAATAAGTTGCATTGGTGTTCCTAAGGCCAAAAGGCATTACTTTGTAGCAGAATATGTCAATCAAAGTGCAGAAAGTCATGGCCTCGTCCATGGGGGCCATCCGAATGTACTCAAAATAGACGTCCATGAAGGACATGGTAGAGTAATCGGTGGTGCTATTGATTTAGAAGCTCTATGATCGACAACGAGGTCGTACTTGGGATAAGCTTCGCTGAGGTTGCAAAAGTCTATGTAGACCCTTATATGTTCATTATTCTTCTTGACCAGGAAAAATTTGGAGATCCATTAGGGGCATTTGACCTATTGAATGGTTCCGATAGAGTTAAGCTTCTTGACTTCCTCCTCGATCTGCGAGTTAACTCAGGACGGAATCATCGTTGTGCCTAGTTGACAGGTTTCTTCTCCTTGGAAATATTGAGCCTATGGACGGCCACCTTGGGGTCCAAGCCCAATATTTTTTTAGTACGTCCAGCTAAAGACATCTTTGAATTCTTTCCGGAGATCAACGTATCTGTCAACCTCAACTAGAGGAATGTTGGTGTTTTGTACGTGAGGCTTGAGAGCTAAGGTTCACCCCTTTCAGATCATCGATGGTAGGCTAGTTATCAACCGAGATTCTTTTCAAAATATCATTGTTATCGATAATATTGGCTAATATAGCCAATATTATAAAAAATATCAACTATATTTGGAAAGTTTTTAACTGTCAGTAGTCTTAGTATCATTGACCTAGTGATACCGATAATATCGGCGATATTATCAATAATATCACGATATTTAGGCACTCCTTACAACATAGGCCCCGCCATCTCTAACCAATCACTATGGTTGGAGGCAATAATATAATTAACCCACTCTAAAACCTCTTGTTTTTCCCTCTTAAAAACATCTGCCACCAACCCTTGATTGTCCCGAAAGATATGGTTGTTCCCCTCCCCCACCAAGGGCCACATTTTTGCCAACAAAAATAACCTTCATACCACCCGTTCTTTGCTTCCTATTACTCCCATGTACCACGCAAGGAAAAGAGCATTGATAGACACATGCATCACCCAAGAAGTGTTGAAAATAACAAGAAATCTATCCCACACAATCCAAGCAAATGCACAGTGAACGAACAAGTGGTTCATCAACTCTGCATCCCTCAAACACATTATGCAACAATTGTGATCACCATCCCTCACCAACTCCGTTAATTAGAATGGAGAAAAACTAAACCAATACACTCCCCTATCCACTTACACCATTTGATGTCAAAACTCATCTGCCTCGCCATATGGCAAAGGAAGATCCAGTTAGTGTTCGAAATATCGGTATCGCGCAATGTATCGCACTCTTGGGATACAGATACGTATCGGTTATCACATGGGATATATCGTTTGTATCGTGTAATTTATCGCACTTTTTGGGAAACATGGGGAAATATTGAGGAAATGACTGAATTTTTTAATGAAACTTCAGGGATTATTAAAAAAGACCTTAATACACACTTTTAAATCATAAAATCTCAAAAAAGAAGTGCACATAATAGGTTTCGCTCTAAGCTATGCGTTGTCCGATTGAACTAAAACAACTATATTCAAATATGATGCATAACATTTATAAATGTATCGAGACATGTATGAAAACAAAATTATTATTAGGGCAAAAAAAAATTTAACCTCTGATCAATGGACAATTATTAAAATAAGACCATTAGACACAATTATTATTATGTGGGCCCCACCTCAATGTGTGTGGTATATCTACACGGTCCATCCTTCTTGCCAACTCATTTTAGGGCAAGAAATGAGTTGGCATTCTTTAACTTTCTTTGAGACCATTCTACATTCACCTTCAACTTTGAGACCATTACCACTTCTGCTACCATCTCCGCCATTCTCCACTATCTCAGTGAGATCACTCAACTTGAAAAGATCATTTGGGGTTTTCTCAATTCCATGTCTATGTTTGTTGACCGTGGACTCCGTGGGAATTCATTCCACTATTGTAATCTGCTCTTCATGTATTCTTTATTTTGTCCTCTTTCCTTGACAAAGAATTCTTATTCATTAAAAGAAATGCAATCAATGCCACAACATTTTCAGATTATGGACAGAAAAAAAAAAAAAAAAAGATGAAATAGTACGGGTTCACATTCCTTCACAATCAAAGTAACAGTATAGGCTATCTGATCTGCAATTACAACATCATGGCACGAACTTTGCAAGACATGCCAAAGGAAGGAATGTTTCAAGTTACCTGACCAAACAGGGCTCATTACGACCTTTGACAGTGCAGTCCTGCTCATATTTCTCTTTCTTCTTTGAAGGCCACATAGATTTTACAAAATTTATTCCAGCATGAGTACTCTTAATTTCACAATATGGTGAGTCTGTCTCTATCATCATTCTCTCAATAGGAATACCTTTTAGAACATCAAGATTCTCTGCCGTCTTTAAAGAGCAACCGTTGATACCTGTTCATCACAGGAAAAAGAAAAAGGAATATAAATCAAATGAACAAAAGAAACTGAGCAGATTTCTCTTAGCACCCTTATTCCTCCATCCATGGAGCCAGGTGCCAAGAGATAAGGGGACGAAGAGAGGGCCCAGCTGATGGCAAGATATGGAACACCTTCAATGATCGTCTGGGGGGATTCCTACTAGACAGCCTATTCAAACCAAACCATAAAGCACACACCTCTGCTTCATTGGAATTCCTAACCCCTACAGGACCCGAAAAGGGTCTCAGCACTTCAACATTTTGTTTATTTTGTTATATTTATAATTTAATCCCAGGCAAGAGTTAAGTGTGGATATGCCTTGAGTGGTATTTTTGTCCAGTTGTCATTGTATCTTCCATATTGGTCATTTTACCTGAGGGACTGGCAGATGGTTTTCTGCATTCTCTTATTGTTACATAAGCATCAATTGTATATTGCATCTTTAACAGTAATGGAGGATTTACGCATCAATGTAGTAGAACAGTCTTTAAGTCTACTCAATCTCTCTGGGATGTTTCTTTCCATTTCTTCCCTGATCAGTCATCACTTTAATCTTTATCACTCTTGATAATTTTCTATTGGAAGCAAGCCAACAAATCTAGTTCTACATGTGCTTGTAGCCTTTGCAGAGATGATATGGCATATAAATTCCATCCTGTGTGAGTAGTCTCACCTATAAATAGATTATCAAACAGTAAGAGTTTATCACGATCTGCAGCACTACCAGTAAATGAATGGGCAACCCCAGCAATGATCCTGTTAAACAAAAAGAAGAAATTTTATTATCTCTGTCTACATTAACATGCTATTTAGCCTGAGAAGGCAAAACAAGCTTCATTCAGCACTATAGAATTATCTATTTAGCATATCAGTTCAGCCTTGGAATATGAAAATATGTCACATAACTGGGTATCATAGAAAATAAAGTAAAATATTAAAAAAAAAAAAAAGTCCATGCCCAACCAAACACTGATGAATGAACAGAATGTAGCATGGTTTAAAACTTGATGATTGATTTGGATTCAAGTTGCATCGAGTATAGTCAAGACAATTGAGTCAAAGTTTCCTTAATGATGCATCCGGGCCAACCATCAAGCAAACGTACGAAACAATATACAAGATTGGATCCCACAATTGGTCCAATTGAAGAATAAGCATCCAATTGATTTGTGGACCACACGAGATCAATCAAATGGTCTTTTAGCGGTCTGGTTGGAATGTGGGGCCCACAAATTCAATTTGGATGGTCAAATACAGGAAATGATTGGACTGTGGGGTCCACAGCCCAATCAAGTGGTTCCTTTAGTAGAGAAAGATTTGATGATGATAATGTGAAGAAGAGAGGAAAATATTGAGAGAGAAGAAGAATGAGAGTTTGGGATAGATGTTGTGTTAGGCTTGCTTGCCCTAACACATAATATTTTATTATAATAAAGCATATAGTACACCGCAGGAGAAAAGGGAAGTGTGCACATGCACTTACACTAACCACCAAACCACATACACAATACATAGCATTCTATACTCCCCCTCAAGTTGGAGCATAGATGTTGATCATGCCCAACTTGTCACGAACACGATGAAGAGCATCTCGACTCAAGGACTTTGTAAGAACATCAACAAATTGATCCCCAGATCAAACAAAAGGAGTGACGATTTCCTTAGAAGCGACTTTCTCCCGAATAAAGTGACAATCAACCTCAATATGTTTGGTTCGCTCGTAGAAAACTGGGTTACGAGCAATATGGATGGCCGCTTGGTTGCACAGTGAAGAGGAACAGAATCCGAAGGAGGATAGCCAAGTTCTTCAAGAAGGTTGCGAAGCCACACGAGTTCACACGTCGCATAAATCATAGCACGATATTCTGCTTCAGCCGAGGACCGGGCAACAACTGGCTGCTTTTTGCTCTTCCAGGTTATAAGATTGCCACTTAGGAAGGTACAGAAGTCAGATGTAAAGCAGCGATTAAAAGTACTACCTGCACAATCAGCATCGGAATATCCAGAAAGATGAAGATGACCATGGAACTGAAAGTGGAGGCCAAGACCCGGGGCTGATTTTAAATATCGAAGTATGCGGTAGACAGCCGTGAGATGGGAAGTACGGGGAGCTTGCATGAATTGGCTAACAACCCCCACCGCAAATGAGAGATCTGGGCAAGTGATAGTTAGGTAAATAAGTCGGCCTACAAGTCGTCGATACATCTCGGGATCAGTAAGGAGAGCACCATCATCTGGTCAAAGCTTCTGTAAAGTATCCATGGGAGTAGTAGCAGGCTTGCACCCTAACATGCCGGTCTCCATGAGAAGATCGAGCGCATATTTTCGTTGTGACAAGACCAATCTGGATGATGAGCGAGCAACTTCAATTCTGAGGAAGTCGCGAAGAGGACCAAGATCCTTGATCTCAAACTTGGTCTTCAAAAAATCTTTGACCTCCCTCATTCCAGCAAAATCACTACTGGACAGAACAATATCATCCACATAGACAATGAGAACCATGATGCCCGTCGATCGTCGACATATAAAGAGAGAATGTTCGGCATGACTACGAACAAAGCCAAACTCCAAGAGAGCCTGACTAAATTTTTCGAACCATGCACGTGGGGATTGTTTGAGTCCATAAAGAGCCTTCTTCAACCGGCAGACAAGTGCAAGGTTGTGAGAAGCAACAAAGCCAGGAGGTTGATGCATGTAAACTTCCTCCATCGAATAAAGCTTAGCCACCGGAGAGAATGTCTCGAAGTAATCGACACCATGAGTCTGTGTGTAACCCTTAGCAACAAGACGGGCTTTATAGCGATCAATTGAGCCGTCTGGAAGAAACTTGATCGTATAAACTCATCGACAGCCAACAAGTTTATGGCCTAAAGGAAGTGGCACAAGGTCCCAAGTATGATTCTTCTCAAAATCAGACATTTCTTCTATCATCGTTTTCGTCCAATCAGGACTCTAAAGAGCATGTGAGAGAGATCTAGGAATAGTCTGTGATGAAAGGGAAGCTGCAATGACTGAAAAGACAGTGAAAGATGATCATATGAAACGAAATTACTAATGGGGTGTTGAGTACAAGATCGTGACCCTTTGCGCTAGGCAATGGGAAGATCTAAACTCGAGGTAAGAGAGTCACCTGAGCCAACATCCAAAGTGAGCGGAAGGGTGGATGACTGAGCGTGTGAAGATTTATCTCGACGATGATACACCTGAAGAGGCTTAGGCTCACCCATATCACCAACAGGATGCTGAATAGAGGGGAGAGGAGTTTTCCCATGATCACTAGTAGAAAGAGGATAAGAGTCATACTCTCCCTGACTCGCAAGAGGATCACAAAGGGAACGGCCGGGAGCGGAGAAAAAGGAAATATCCTCAAAGAAAGTTACATCGGCAGAGACATATTTCTTGCGAGTCAATGGGTCAAAGCATTTATACCATTTCTGACTCCAAGGATACCCTAGAAAGACACATTTAATTGCCCTGTGGCTAAGTTTATCATTACTCCCATCCAAAATTTGAACAAAGCATGTACAACCAAAAACTTTAGGTGGTAAAGGAAATGGATTATCATGAGGATACAATAAAGTAAATGAAGATTTGTAAGACAGGATACGTGAGGGTATACGATTAATAAGAAAAGTAGGAGTTAGGAGTGCATCACCCCAAAAATGTTTAGGTAGATGCATACCAAGCAGAAGGGTGCAAGCAACGTCAAGAAGATGACGATTCTTTCGTTCTGCAATACCATTTTGTTAAGGTGTGTGAGCACATGACGTCCGAGACAAAATACCTCGTTCCTGCAAGAATGATAGAAAGACAGTAGACATGTATTCCCCCCCATTATCAGAATGGAGGGATTTGATGGAACAATGAAATTGAGTGCCCACTTCATGATAAAACACTTTAAACGCATCAAACACTTCACTTTTAGATTTCAAAAGATAAATCCAAGTCATGCGTGAATAATCATCAATAAAGGTAACAAAATATCTAAATCCAAAAGTCAAGGTAACCGGAGCTGGTCCCCAGACATACGAGTGAACCAGATGAAAAGGTTGAGATTTCCTCCCAGAAGAGCTAGGAGGAAACATAACGCGATGATGTTTAAACAATTCACAAATATCACAGCATAATGGTTTAGTGACAGATGAGGAGGGAAACAAAAGTCTCAATCTAGCTATGGATGGGTGGCCTAAGCGGCAATGCCACCGAATCATGGACTCTCGATCTAAAGAAAGGGAACTAGAAGCGGCAACGGGTGTATCATCGAGAAGATAAACGCCTCCTCGCTCATGCCCCCCACCAATCACTCTCTTCGTATGTAGGTCCTGAAACAAACAATAAGAAGGAAAAAAGGTAATGGAACAATTGAGTGATTTAGTAAGAGAGCTAACAGACAATAAGTTTAATGGAAAATGAGGCATATGCAAGACTGAGGACAGACAAGGAAGAAGAGAGAGGGATGGAACCAATTTCAGAGATGGGAGATTGGGTTCCATCTGCGGCTATGACATACTGAGTGGGAGGAGAAGGAGAATAAGAAGAAAAGAATTGAAACTTACCAGTCATATGGGAGGAAGCTCTAGAGTCGATGACCCAGGAGGTAAGAGAGGATGACGCAAGGAGGGCAGTACCTGACTGGGCCGAAGCTACGTGAGAAGGCTCAGGAATATCACGAATGTGAAGCCGCATAAAGGCATCATATGCAGCCCGAGAAATGGTAAGAGACTCCCCTGAAGTAGACTGCTCAGCTATCGGGGTGGAAGACTGTCTCAAAAGCAACCGTGGATGCAACAGAAGCAGCGGCATACGTAGGACGACCATGTATCTGCAGCAATAATCAACAGTGTGATTAGTTCCACCGCAATGTGAACAAATGCGGGAACCATCACGTCCTCGTCCACGTCCGCCATGACCACGAAGACTATGGCCGCCACGACTGCGATCTCCCTCGCGGCCTCTACCACGACCACCAAAACCAAAAATGGGCCCTAAACTCAAGGATGGTACCCGAAGACCAAGAGAGGACTGATCGCTAGCAAGATGTGCCGAACGCTCGGGTGGCATAAATGAATGAGAAGGAAGAGTAGAGATAATAGCACGCTGACACATGGCATAGACTGTCGTCAATGGGGGAAGAGGATCCTACATAACAACCTGATCTCGAACATGAAGATAATCAGAACTCAACCCAGCTAGGAATTGCGTGATACGAGTATCATCCCGCTGCTTATGAGCATGTTCATGATCCTCTTTACATTTGGAAGGAAGAGGTTAATACATATCAAACTCATCCTACATACCCCGAAGAGTCAAATAGTAATCTTTTAAGGATCTTGAGTTTTGTTGGAACCGACCAATTTCTTGAATAAGCTGAAATACCCGTGAAAAATTCCGAGATTCCGAGAACATGTCATGAAGCATATCCCAAATGCCTTTAACCGAGGATAAAAACATCACTGAGCGGCTAATCAAGGAATCCACACTATTCAACAACCATGCAATAACTTGATAATTCTCCTTTGTCCAAGACCTGTAAGTAACATCTGTAGAGCTTGGGAGATCATCCAAAATATACGACAACTTGTCACGGGCTCCTAAAAATACTTTTACAGATTGTGCCCATTGAAGATAGTTGTCACCATTCAACTTAGTGGAGGTAATCTGTAAGGGGTTGGATTCAAGAGACCCTATGCTAAGAGATGAGGGCCCTTTGTCAGCCATAGGAGAGTCCAAGAGAGATAAATCTATGCCAAGAGAGCCCCTACGCCAAGTAAGATTGATTCAAACAACTCTATCTCATTCAATCCTTCAAGATAATAAGAGATAAACCTCAAACAAATATCAATCATCCAAAAATACCAAGAAACACAATCAAAAAAGCCCTAACCGAGTGAAAACGGCCCAGCCGCATGTCCGTTTGAGGTTAAAAACCTCTCAAACAGTGATCTTAAGTACCATGAGTAGCTTAGGAGGAAGATTTCGGTCCATCTTAAGCAAAGAAACCAAAGAAAAGCTTACCGATTTGAGGTAGATCGAAGAAAAATGGAAGATGGGGCCAATTTTTGAATTTCTCTATTTCGCTCAAAATACCATGAAAGGAGATCCAATAAATTCTAAAAAAATCATGACAAATCTTATAAAATCAAGATCTATCAAACTCCTAAACTTTTAGCTTAAATGGAGTCCATGTGTCCATACAACACTGACGTCAGCCGTACGACTGCTGACATTAGCAAGGTGACGTGTCGCCTCTCAATGTGTTGGATGCGGAATGCCTGGATCTATGCTCTGATACCAAGTAGAGAAAGATTTGATGATGATAATGTGAAGAAGAAAATATTGAGAGAGAAGGAGAGTTTGGGAGAGATGTTGTGTTAGGCTTGCTTGCCCTAACACATAATATTTTATTATAATAAAGCATATAGTACACCGCAGGAGAAAAGGGAAGTGTGCACATGCACTTACACTAACCACCAAACCACATACACAATTCATAGCATTCTATACCTTTTTGGGTCTATACGAACTGCAATGCACGTTTAGGGATTTAGTACTAATAGTACAACTCTGTAAAGTCATGGTTGAGCATATAGATCTCTTAAATTCCTTATTACAAATCCCAATGTTAGTTTGAATTAAATGAGTTATAAGAGGTCCAATAAGATCTAGGCTTTGGAGTATGGAAGATCGCTTCTTGGGTGGTTGATCGGATCTCCTGTTTAAGGATTTGGACGCTTTTGTCCTGATTGCCCTTTTGTGTTTGTAATTGCTTTGTTGCTTATTATTATTTTCTGCCTTTGTTTTGAGGTGGCTTCTCAGTAAAAGTTTCCTTTCAAAAAAAAAAAGAGCAGTCAAACCATTAACAAGCATGATGTTATTATAGGCTATTCTTTCTAGAAAATTGTAGAGAAGGATTGTAGGCAACAAAAAGGCAAGAGGGGGCCATATGTATGAGCATACCATGAATGTTGGTTGAATCTATTGGTTATTCATGTTTTCATTGAAAAATCATGGAGTTGGAGCATTGATTTCGAGATCCATTGGTTTGTCACGTTGTCCATGATTTTTACAAAATTTTCCTTCAACCAGCTATCAATTGATACTAATTTCAAAGTATTTAAGAGTATTTGATGAAATAATCATCACATACACTCAAATTTCGAAATTCGAGTAAAGGTGGTCTAATTTGGGAAAAAACTGAGAAAAATTCAAAATGTAACATTCAATTTGAATATAGTTGCATTAGTTCAGTCAGATAGCACATAGCTTAGGACCCTATACAAAGAAAACCTATTATGTGCACTTCTTTTTTGAGATGTTATGATTTTAAAGTGTGTATTAAGGTCTTTTTTAACAATCCCTGAAGTTTCATTGAAAAATTCAACTATTTTCCCAATATTTCCCCATGTTTCCCAAAAAGTGCGATAAATTACCCGATACAAACTATATATCCAGTACGATAACTGATACGTATATGTATCCCAAGGATGTGATAAGTAACGTGATACCGATATTTCGAACACTGGTTGAATGAAAGTTTTTTTTTCTATTTTCTTTTTTAGTTTCCTGAAGTGGGATTCTAGCCTAGGACAGTAGTACTTCTAGAATCTAGTGGTGAGATCCCTTTGGTGCGACTCCTTGGGGGTTTCCTTTGGGGTGTGACTCCACATATTTATCATTATTCTATCTATTGTTATGCTGCAATTGAGATTCTTTTCAAGTTTGTAGCAATTATTTGCAGGATTGATATTCAATATAGGTACATCCTTGCTACATCACTTAAACAAGTTATAGAGATCTACTTCTGTTTCGAATTTTATGCAAGTTCTCCCCAATTCAATCTATTTTTAAGTTCTAGATCAAGTATTCTGACGTTTCCAGAAATCTAGCCAAAACAAGTTAGCGTCTGGTTGTAGGGAGGATCAAGCTTGAGGCTTAACTGACTCAAGTCAACTCATTCAACTTTCTACTCGACTCATTTACAGATGTAGCTATAAAATATAAGGAAATCAAATGTTAACAGTAAATTTAAAGATATACAGAGACCTGCCGCATCCAATTCCAAAATATAAGACAATATAAGCGATCTGGCAAACTCACCTGTTCTTATTTCGTGAAAAAATTTCACCAAAATCTTCAGCAGCAGCACGCATGTGCAAAAACATGGGTAGTTTCACAGCCTCCGCTAATTCAAACTGCTTCTCAAAATACCTGACGGAGAAGTCATTAATGGATAAACATAAAGTTTATCTGCAAACAAGATCTTTTCTTCAAATTATATTCAATACATTAACATACTTTTTCTGGATCTCAGGTTGGCAAAAGTGAAGCCTATCATAGTCCAATCCACATTCACCAATTGCCACCACCTAAAAGTATCAAGCGCAGTTACTAGAAATAAAACATTGGAGTCGTAAGATTTGATGAAAGGAAGAGTATGAGCTATTTGGTGAGGAGTGTGTAGAAAGCATGAGATTCCAAAGTTAAATGGCCATAAATAGAGTATCTATGCAACTACTCGTGAAAGTAGAAGGTTGAGCAATTGACTTTTTAAGTTTAGAACTAAGAAACCCCATCATTTCTATTTTTTGTAATAAACTGTAATGAAGATCTGCCCAATTAAAGAATAGGACAAAGTCCCCTAACATTATTACTCAACAGAACATCGCGCCTTGGTGTTCTGTTGAGTAATAATGTCAATATTAACTCATAGAGTAATGCACAAAGCACTATAGCAGTTTTAATTCTTTCAACAATATCAAAAACCCCCTAACATTTTTATGCCATTTTTGTCAAGACAATTTTTCAAGTCTACACAATTCAGCGCGATCTTTGCAATAGAAATGCAGTATTGTTGGCAAGGGTAGCCAAGAATTCTTTTTTTTTTTTTTTTCTTGTGTGTGTGTGTGTCCACGTGCATGGGTGGCAGGCGTGCATGGTTGTGGGGGTTGGTGGGTGCATGCATGGGTGTGTGTGCACACGTGTGTGAGGAATGATCACATACAAACATGGTCAACTATATGCGTTGGGCCCACCATGATATGTGCATGACACCTTGCCCATTGATTGTGCCCCAGTAAATAAATAAATAATCACCACCAAGCTGAGCCAACTGAAAATTCAGGTGGGCCACACCACAAAAGACCAAAAAAAAAAAAAAAAAACTCACACACACAAAAAAACCTACAAATTCGCATGGTGTCGCACACCTGAGCTTTGGATCAGTCTGATTTTTGGGGCATCCCTTCATCTTAGTGAGGCTCAACCATTGTTCGGACTATCCCCAATATTATCTCCACTTATTCCAACAGCACCTGAGAGAAATGATGAGGTAATAGACAATTTTGGATGAGCAGGTGGTTTCCACTCGCCATGGTGGACATCAAAAATTTCTTGTTAAATGAAAGAATCGACCTACATCTGACAGCACTTGGATTACAGAGACTGAGCTACAACGGATAAATCCAGACATTCTCAAGCAGTATCAGAGCTTTATTTTGCCAGATGCGAATTCTTCCCACCCAGGGAGAATTGATGCAGACATCGCACTACCACTCTGTACATATCAAAGACATAGGCATCAACAGGCTACATTGGCACTTTCACTTTGGCTAGGCGACTTATGGTGATCACCAGTGGTCATCGGCGAGCATTAGAAAAGCATGCATGGCATGGATCATATTTGGAGACCATCCCACCGTTGATCATGGTCTCCATGATCATCCATCCATTGGATCATCTTGTGTCCCATCATGGGGCCATCCGATGGTTAGATTATGTTGGACCCTTTTGTTAGTTAGTTCTTTTATGTTATTTGATGATTTGGACATTTTATTTTGTGATTGGACAATGGACATCTATTTGTTCCTTTGGGAGGGTAGATTAGATTTTTCACCTTTTAGGACATAATGAGTATTTTGCTTTTGTTACTAAAGGGGCAAAATTGTCATTTCAACAATTTTTTTGAATAATATAAAGCAAGTGGGGTGGGGACATCCGACCCTAATGTGAGTTTGGAGAAAATCTTAAGGAGGCATTGTGGGAGTCCCTTGCTTCTTCCTTCGTTGTTGTGAAGGCTAGATCTTTGGATAGAAGCTTAGAGGGTATGAAGTCATTCTATCCTTCGTCCTTAAGATTCTTCCTCTTCCACTTCATGCTTGATGAATCGTAGGTGGTAGGTCTTTTTGAATCTTCAATCCTAAGGTAAGATATTTTCATTGTTTTCACTTGGATCTGATTTTACTTGATCCTACGGGCCACCTAAACCCATCTCCCTTATTAACGGACCCGACCCGTGCGTGGACCATACGATCAACCCACACGGGTGGTTGTACGCCACCCATGTGACTGCCACATGCACGTGTGGGGCCCACTTGATCTGATTTTGAGTCGGTTGTGTTCCCTTGTCCACAATAGGCAACTTAGTTTCGGTCGTTTGCATTTAATATTCTTATATCTCAAGATTTTTGCTTTAAAACTACCTTGGTCCAACCCAGGAAACATCAAACTTTCATACGGTTGCTACCCCTAGAGATGGTACCAGCTATACCTTTTCCTTTCACATCTCTAGGGTTAGGCCGAGACTCCTAGGTTTTGGTTTGGCTCCCGAAATTGGACTTGTTGGCCTGGGTATTGGTCCTGGCAAAAGAAGTACAAGAATCAAACCTCCCTCCATACTGTGGTCAGGAATACAACTCAATCTCCCGGGCCGCTTGATACGCTTCCTCTAGGGTAGTAATCTGGCTGAGATGGAAACCTCGTCTTATTTTCGATCGGAGACCCATTCGAAAACAAGACAGTACGCTCAACGGATTCTCCTCAATTTCACACCGCATCATAAACTCCTCGAATTCAATGATGTAATCTGCCACAGACATGGTCCCTTGATGTAGTGAAACCCATTGGTCCATCAACCTCTGACAGTATGTATAAGGTACATACTTCATCTTCAAGATCTCCTTCATCTCTCCCCAATGAGTCATGGGAGCATGTCCTGCCCTTTCCATCCACCTCTCTGTGATTATCCAAAACATTTTGGCTTTCCCCTCTAGCTTCATCTTTGCAAATCTCACCCGCCAATCGTCAGACATATCATACCACTCAATAGTGGTCCATGCCCGCCATCCAGTCGATGAAAGCTTTTAGGTCAAGGCAACCATCGAAGCTAGGAGCCTCCATTTTCACGCTCTTCATGATCTGCTCATCTGGTTCAAGATGGTCACGTCAATCCGCAGGTGAGAGTGGAACTCGATGAACCACATTCTTCTCACATGTGCCACCATTACCTTGCCGGACCACATTATGACCATTGCGTGCATCGACTTGATCACCCGCCTGTGAATGGGCGCTGTCCCCAGTGTTGGGGTTTGGCTAATGGGGCACTTTTAAAGCAGCGACTCGACCCGCCAACACAGTAATCCGCTCTATTGTGGCCTTGTTGTGGGCATCGATCTTGTTAAGGCGCCCCATAACCAGTTTATGGATTTCATTCAATTGCTCTAAATTCATGGTCATGTTTAGTCCAATGTCGCGGCTGAATCGAGTGGGCATTGAAGATTAGGGAACCAGAATGCACCTGCGACTAGTGTTCCCATTGTCGACGAAATGTCGATATTATCAGACTAGCGACACGGATACCCCAATTTTTTCTCTCCGGATTATTGATGAAATATCAGAGATATCGTCAATAATTTTGTGTTATTGCCGAGAATTTCGACTGTAGCCACCAACCACGTAACCTAGCACGGGAAAACTGTAGCCAACAACCACTTTTTCAATAAATAGCTAGAAATCGGGAAATAAAATCGGAAGATCGCTTTGATTTTGCTATTTTTGTAAATATGTGAGAGTGATCTCATACCTGGTTGATCAAAACTCAGAAGTCGGAAGAATGCCTCGATCGACAACACCGATCTTCGAACATTGCACACAGAGGTAAGAAAAACCTCGAAATTTCCCTTTCCTTTCTCGATTGGAAGCTCAAAATTTCGGCAAAAATCAAGGATTTTGGGAATTTCCTAATGATTTGGGAATCATTTAGGGTTTTGAAACCCTCCCTCAAAAATCCCTCTTTCTTCGGTGAGAATCCCCCTTCCGAACACTGACCGTTACCATTATGTAACAGCTGTTATGTAACCGTCTTTGCACACCATGAACTGGGCTTTGTATCACACACATATGTACACCACCTACAAATACTAGGGGAGTGCACATGACAGCCTATAATTTGAGCCAATAAAATCCACGTCAAGCAAAAAATGAAAGAAAGAAAACATGAAAACAACAAAGGCGCGCGCTCAACAGCCTATAATTTGAACCAATAAACTCCACAAGCACAAAAAAGAAAAGAAGATAAAAAAAAACGCTACACCTTATAATCTGAGCCAATAAACTCCAAATAAAGTACAAAATAAAAAGAAAAAATGCCTCGTTATGTTAATGAGAAGACAAAGCATACCTTTCCTTTTTCAATCCCCTCTTTAGCCAATGACAAGAGTGCTTGGAAGTGTCGTTCCGGATCACCACTTTCTTCAAATTCCTGAAATTTAATGTTAAAGGAAAAACAGTAACAGGTACTAACCAAAAGGAAAAAGAAAGTGCTATGAGACAATTAATTAACTAAAAATAAACTGCATGGGAGAAATCACCTTGCATCTGGTAGGATGCACACCTACGGTGCAGAAGAGCCGCCCTAAATGGTGAAGAAAACAATTGGACACAAAGGCGCTTAGAATATATAGAAGAAATTTAATACTTACACCCCTTATTTTTATTCATAAGCCCATCTTTCTCTTTGGCAATGCTGTGTCTGCACTGCAGAGAGGTTTGTGCACCAATAAGAGGGGGGGCATTCATCTCTCAGTAAACAAGGAAGAACAAAATCAACGACAAACCATCAGTTTCTGCAATGGCTAGGGCTTCCTTTGATTCTTCCAGAGACCCGCCAGTAACCTTCTCCAGCAAATGGTGATGGTGTAAGATAATAAAAAATGCAATGTACAAATGCAAAGTGAAAATGGAAAAGAGGATCCCGATGGAGATAACTGACAATGATTCGGTCAACTCCGGCACTCCACGCCCTTGTAAGCACAGCAGGGATGTCCGCCGCATGGCATTGCCTGCCGTTGTAGATACCCTTGAACATGTTGTCTGCACAGGGCCCCGTTTTTTTTTTTTTTTTATGTTTGAGGGAATAGCAAATGAGAAAAGGAAAAGTTGGGACAGCAGGTCTTGGTTTAAATGCCTCACCGGTGAAGTTGACGGCTATATCTGATTACCCCATAGATAGTGAGAATACAGAGACAGGGAGTTAGGAAAAGAGCAGAAAAGTCTCTCTCTCTCTCTCTCATCTCTCTCTCTCCTCTCCCTCTCTCCTCTCTCTCTCTCTCTCTCTCTCTCTCTCTCTCTCTCTCTCTCTGTCTGTGTGTGTGTGTTTTGTGAGTGTTATGGAGGGTGTGGAGCTTGCCTATCATACGTAGAGACGCCATGGAGAAGCTGTCGAAGCTCTGGAGAGATAGGGAGAGACTGAAGAGACCGGCCTGCTAGAAAGAGAGACGCTAAAAAGAACGACCCGCGCTATGGTTTATCGCACTTGATACTCGCCGGGGTATGACAGGTGGGGATCGGACTCCGCCGCGACCCTTCCGATACCGAAATCTTGGGACTTGATAGGTTCTGTGAGCCTCTCTATAATGTATGTGTTTAATCCATGATGTTCATCCATCTTTTCAGTTCATTTTAAGATAAAAAAATGAGTGGTGAACCACCACAGGAAACAAGGGGACAATGACAGCCACCGTTGAAACCTTCTTAGGGCCACGGTAATGTTTAATTGCCATCAGAACTTGTCCATAAAGTGTCATGGAACTGGATGAATGGAAAACACAAACGTCAGATTGATCAAGAACTTTTAAACAGTGGGCGTTCAGTCACCCCTGTTTTATAGGGTGTGGTCCACTTGAGCTTTAGATCTACTTCACCTTTGGTTTAATGCTTTAAAGTGAGCTAGAAAATTGGATGGAGAATTATGCTGGAAGGTGAACTTGTTCTCACCGGTTGTAAGTAATCTCGTAAAGTTTGAACCAATGGAACCTGATGCACTTCATTCTCATCATGCACCGTCCTAATAAGTGGTATGTGATGCACAGGATCCTCACCAACCTGATGTTCTTGAGCCATTCTCTCAAATGAAATTTCAAAAATATTTGAGAATTTTCTAACTTGCCAATGGATTTTTCTACCAAACCTCCTTCTCTCAAAGGTCTCAAAGTATGGTTCCTAACCCGCATGGGCATGAACTACACTAAATTTTAATTCTATTTTACAATACCTAAAGCAAGTATGGAAAGCAAGTATAGGGAAGAAATTATCAAAAGAGAAGAACTAGAATTGAAGATCCTACAAAAACAAAACTATGTTAGCAATGTTAGAAGAAGAAGGAAGAAGGAAAGAAAACAATTAAAGATGAATCCTAAAAACTGAAAATTCCTAAAAACCCTAAATTAGAAAAATTCAGAAAATAAGAAAAATCCTAACCTAAGAGTTAATCTTAACCTAATTCTAATACTAATTAATCTCAGAAAAACGCAACCGTAGTCCCCGGCAACGGCGCCAAAAACTTATTCACAACCCAAAGTGTAGGGTTGCAATGTAGTAATAATCTCAGTGAGACCGAGGTCGAATCCACAAGGACTAATCTTGTACGTTTCTGAAAGTAACTAAAACTAGAACTAGAGAAATATATAAACTATCTGAAATAGGGAAGGAATTGTGAATATTGTGATTAAACTATCAATTTAAAGGTGGGAACTAGGGTGCCAAGGATTCACTTATAGCAGTTGAGATGCCACCTTGTTTGATTCAAGAGATCCAATTGAAATCGGAGTCTTATCTTATCCAGTTAGAGAAAAGAGATGATCGAATCTCTGAACTTCTCATTGATCCAGACTCAATAGAACTATGGAGTTTGGAAAGGATTTCTTCACCCAACCATGCCCAAGGGACGATGGTAAACAACATGATTTACTAATCCTACAATTTCAAATAAGAAAAAAAGATATTCAAAGCTATCGTAGACTTAATTGTAACTACAATCACAACAAACCATTGAAAATTGAAAATATTCTTTAAAATCGACTAGAAATCAATGAAGTTCAAAATAAACATGAATCAAAGCAAAGTAAACATCTCAATCACGCTACAAGCTTCACTTATTAGCCATAGCTAAGAGGTTTAGCCAACTATAGACATGATTAAAATAAGAACTCTTAAAAAAAACGAAAGGACCAACTAAGGAAGAAGAAGAAAACTCTCAAGCGGCGGCTCTACCCTTTTGCTCCACTCCTTGAACCTTAGATAATGCCTAGGAACGTCCTAAGGACTCCTATTTATAGTTGTGAAATACCTTCTTGCGCACCGACTTGGAATTTCCACAAACCGACCTTGAAACCACTTCACATTTACGCGAAAAGTTATGCTTCGGTTGCACTGAAGTTGCATTCGGTCGCACCAAAATCGCATCTGAAATTTATGCGCAGAGTACTTAGGTGGGACCGAAATTGGCTTAGGTGGGACTGAAGTTGTCTTCGGTCATACCAAAGTTGGCTTAGGTCGAACCGAATTAAGCCTGAAAATCTTAATTTCTTGCTAGACTGTTTTGTGCGATTTCGATCGGACCGAAGTTGGCTTAGGTGGGACCGAATTGTTTGATTTTTCTTCTATTTAATTTGTGTTTTTGCTAATATTTTCTTCATCCTTTGTACTTGGTTTCCTTGGATCTTTGGCATAAGAATTCTCTGTTCTTGGTCTCATAATATCCATCCTTAGCTTTGGTGATTCCTGAGTGTTAAATTCATATTTTTAGTATTCTTTTCAATCCAAGCTCTTGAATTCACCTTGCAACACAAACGTGTATAAAATATAACATTAAGCAATATCATGTTCATAAAACCAAGATATAAATGGGGAAAAATATGCAATATTTAACACTTAACAAAGCTTGCTCAATTTCATGTTGGGCTCGCTCAATTTCATGTTAGGCTCGCTCAATTTCATTTGAAGCTCGCTCAATTTCATGTTAGGCTCGCTCAATTTCATTTGAAACTCGCTCAATGTCGTTGAAGGTTGCTCAATTTCATGTTAGGCTCCCTCAATCTCACTTGAAACTCGCTCAATTTCATTTGAAGCTCGCTCAATTTCATGTTAAGCTCGTTCAATTTCATGTTAAGCTGGCGAATATTTTGGTGACTTTTTTTAAAAGCAAAAGGAACAAAAGGAGACCTACAAAGTACCTCAAAAACAAAATTTCCTAAAACAAATAAAAAAGAATTTAAAAAAAAAAAAATGTTACTACACGGAAACAGGAAGCAGTCATCGCTTGTCGCCGCCGCCACCAATCTTGGAGCCCTTGGTTTGGGTCTTCTGGGACGTAGCCATCAGCTCTGCCTTCTTCGCTTTCTTTTCATCATTTGTCTTATTTACCCTTTCTTTGACCTCACTGTTATAAAAATCCCACTTGGTAGCAAGCAACAGAGACTTGCCATTTGCTTGGCATTTTATATACGCCAACTATGTAAATAGTAGGTGTCAGAGGGTGAATGGGGCACTCAAGAATTTCTACAGTACACTCAGGTTGCAAGTGGGGCCCATGGTTTTCTTGATGCAAGCTATTGATATGATTTTAGGGGAATAACTATCCAAAATGGGAGTCGTCACATTAATGGTTTTGGTTCACTGAACCATATGGCCCTAGCTGTAGAAACTCAAAAACCTAACCATACTTTACAAACTCTCAAGCAAATAGTTGTATAGAAACTCCATAAGATGATTGTATGGTTTGAGAAAAAATGCATATGGTCTTGAAGAAATGACAGTTATTAACTAAGTCCATAAAAGGAAGAACCAAAATTTTCTATCTTCTGGTTTTAGCTCATTTTTATATTTTTATTGCCACCTTCCAAACTACTCGAACAATCCCTTTGTAACCTCCCATAAGAATACATTCCAATCTTGATTCCATTTCCCTAACCCATCTCTGCCAGTCATTCTTCACCTTAACTCCATTAGAAGACCAATCAATATGAAGATTTTTATGCATACTGCAGAGAGACCTTACTTCTTTCATGTGAAGTTCGCTCAATTTCATGTTAGGCTCGCTCAATTTCATTTGAAGCGCGCTCAATTTCATCAAGTGCTTGATTGATTTAAATTATTTCTAATTTTCTTTTACACTATGCTCCACAAAACTAACTATTGAACTTTATTATTGATATATTTTGCAATTCATTCTTGTAGGTGACGATTCTTTTGCTGGATTCCCAATCCCTTCCTCCAAGTGTTCATTGAAATAGTGGTTTGATACGGTGAACTGTGGGTTGGAGAAGAACGATAGTCGGTTAAATCTTTTTAGGCAATCCCCATTTTCTTTTTTATTACACATTTCATCATTTAGATGTGTAGGAGCTTTATTTCACCTTCTTTTTGTAAGATATGGAGGTGATCTTGTATTTGAGATACGGGGGACACCTTTAAAATTCACAGAGATGGACTTCGCTCTTATAACAGGGCTTAATACTGGAGACCTTACTATACCGAAAATCCATCGCATTACGAAGACAATAAGAGAGAAGTACTTTAAATAATATTTAATTTTAAAAAAAACATTTAGGAGAGATGTTTGAAAAAATAATTGATACCAATAAGAATAAGTATGTCGTGAAGGTTGCCCTAATTAGAGTGATTTATTAGGGGAACTGACACTAAAACCTTGTGCAACATAGATTATATTGAGTTAGTCGACTCTATAGAAGACTTTTATAGCTATCTTAGGGGTAGTTTGGCCTTCTACACAATGTCACAAGGGGTCGAAGGTGTCGTGATGGCATCAAGTGGGAATCGCTATGATGTATATGGCTGCATTTTCCTCTACAAGTAAGGATTCTATCTTTATTCTACATAATTAGAGTTTATATTGAATTATAGATTTTTAACCTCATGCAATTTCATTGTAACAAATATGGGCCATAGAGAGAGTACAGACCCTTCAAGAGTGTATTATTTCATATGTTCCAACGCAAATTTCATGCTTCATTCAATATCGAGGCTGTAAGGGTTGGAAGTACAACAAAATATATGAAATATTCAAGAGTAAATATGTAAGGCAATATATTTCTCCGCCATTCAATTTGCTTAATTTAACATATACGCTCTGTATATTAACATCAAACAAGTTCTTTTGCAAACTATAATAATAACGACCTTGGAACCCACCACTAAATAACTGGAAACGGACGCCGTTTGCTTGGTCCATGATAGGTTTTAGGTGAGATGTTATGAAAGTCTCATTTTTTTTACATATTTAATTCGGTCGGTCCATATAACCAATGTCTTGAAAAAAGTATCTCGACTCTTATATATTATTTGTTACATTTTGTAGGTCATTAAAGCTGAGGAAGAGGAGGAGGACGAGAATGATGAGGAGGAGGAGGATGGAGCAAAGAATAATTACGAAAGAGACGGAGAGGGAGAGCGAGAGGGGAGGAGATTATGAAGCCATATGATTTGATGGATGAACTTAGTGGATGAACTTAGGGAGGAGAGGGAAGAGTTGAAGAAGGAGAGGGAGGAGTTGAAGAAGGAGAGGGAAGAGTTAAGAAGGAAGTGAGAGAAGAAGGAGAGGGAAGAGTTGCTGAAAGGGAAGAAAGTGTTGAAGATGAAGTGAGAAGATCTAAATAAGAGAGCGCAATTAAAGATGGAGAAGGAATTATTTTTGAAAGAGAAAGAGGAGTTGAAAAAGCAGATGTGTGAGTTTTTTAAAGAGAGGGAATATTTAAAGAAGGAGAAGGAAGAGTTGAACAAGGAGAAGGAAGATTTTTTTAGACAGAGAGGGCAATTTTTAAAGCAGAGGAGGAGGAGGAGTTGAAGAAGAAAAAGGAAGTAGAGGATGAGGAAGAGAAAGAACAGGGGAATGGAGAGTTGGATATTCAACCGTATACTATGGCGGAGGGTATTGTATTAGAGAAAGCACTCATGTCTACTCTTGTTTATCGAATGAGACCTAAAAGGACCCTGAAGCCGTCTTATTATAAAGTTTCTCTATTCTTGTCCCTGTGTGCAACTGATACAACCCCTAGCACCATGGTCAGATTCGAGGAAACCAAATACTTGCCTAGTTCTCTGATACCCTTTCAGACCCAAATGGATCCATTCAGGATGATATCGATGGAGGAATTGCAAGAACTAGAGAGCTGGTATGAAGCAAACAAAGAGACGACATCTACTAGTTGGTTCAAATCCATATGGGTGAAAGATGAATGGGTTGATCGCGTGGTAAGCATTCTTAATACACACACACACATTGATTTACATATATTTATCTCTTATATTCGATTATGGCTGAATCATACTATTATATGTATTAGGCTATTGACAAATACATCGATGTCCTTGAGGAAAGGTGGTCTGAACTTTCAATAGTATGTCCTCAATATTGCAAGTTTTGTCCCACTTATTTTACAGTAAATGTTTACATCGGATTATCGTTAATCTGTTTTCTATTTTTTATTACTTGTAGTAATTTTAATTATGTTTGTAATAGCAATGTCTTGAAGCTAGTATGTTGATTTTGAAAACATATCGGGACTCGAACTGCAACTCGGATCGAACGAAATTACAAATTGAGAAGGTCGCTGTCTACGGAATTGCTAAACAACGAGAAAATGAAGATGTCAAGACCATGTGGTGCTATGAACGGGTAAGTAATTTGTTGAAAATCATCAACGTTGGCTATAATGCATTCTATCATGTCTTTAATGATATATTATTTTGTCAAACATAGACAGGTTTATGTACCCATGAACCATGAGAATTCTCATTGGCTTTTGATGGTCATCTATCTAGGAAAATGAGAGATCATTGTAATCGATAGTTTAAATACGATGCACTCATGAAGTACAAGCAAAAGATTAAAATGATGAGTGAGGGGCTCCCTAAAAAGGGTGAGCTCTCAGTCCTAGGGGGGGTTGAATAGGACTATGCCAAAATTAAAAAATACTGAACAGAAATAATAAATATAGTTGAATCAATCACAAATCTGAATCATAATAGTATTGAGAAATTGATTCAAACCTTGTTCAAATGACAACCTTACACCAAAAACAAATGTTTATGGTATGACAACCTGATTTCTTGAACGTGGTAAGGATCAAGATCGCAAACTAAAACAAGAGGCAAATAATGGAAGTTATTTATTACACGCATTCACCACATGTACATGAAAGAAGAAATTACGAACATTCAGCACACATCCATCACATACATCTAAGGGTGTACACGAACTGAGCTAGCTCGGTTAGCTCGCTCAACTCGTCTCGAAAAAGCTCGATTCGACTCGGTTCGAAGCTGAGTTCGAGCTGAGTCAAGCTGATTTTTTAAGCTCGAAAATGAGTTCGAGCCGAGTTCGAGCAGGCCTCAGCTCGACTCGGATCAAATCCAGCTCAAATCAAACTCGAATCGAACCAGTTCGGTGACTCAGTTACTTTGCCATTGATGTTGCTCACCAACTGTTTGATAAAATGACTCAATGAAATGTGGTTGGTGGCAAGGAAGGAAGGTTTCACTTACCTTGTGGAGCCAGTTCTATAGTTCCATACTTCTACCCATTGTATCTTCTTATTCTGTTGTTATGGAGAGAGAGAGAGAGAGAGAGAGAGAGAGAGAGAGAGAGAAGAGATGAAGCTCGGTGTGCACAGAAGTACAAAGAAGACTGGAAAGAATACTGCAAGATTGGTCCATGGAGGATATTGCCTGACATCTACTAGAAATGAACAGTGGGCGTCTGCTTGTTATAAAACCACTTGTCATTTTCAAAAGGAATGTCTACATGAATCATATGGATTAGATGTAAGCAACACAGACTTCCTTCCAAGAGAGTTTTTGTAGCTGTAGGAAGAAACATGCAGTTCTTGTTTTATTCTAGCATGTACCTTTAATTGCCAATGCGATCTATATTCATCTATTTTTGGATAATTTCATGAAGCATTCAAAAAACCATTGCCTCTGTTTGTAAAACAATGGGGTTTTGAAGTTACAGTTCAGGTGTTTGTGGAAATGCCTCAATGGCAAACTCAGCTCGATCATGGCTCAAACTCGGCCCAAGCTGGCCCGAGCTGCTGACCAAACCGAGCTGAGCTGGCCAATCAGGCTCGAGGACCGAGCCGAGCCGAGTTCGAGCTGAGGTCAGCCATTGTTTGAGTCGAGTCGAGCTGAGGCCAGCTTGACTCGGTTCGACTCGATGTACACCCCTACATACATCATCACTCACCTCAAACACCAAGAATTATAGTGGTTTGGTGTGTACACCAACTGTTCTCAAATAGTCACACCTACTCCACTCCCAATAATCATAACCCACGTGATATTGGCGTTCACAATGAAATAAGGTTTCATCAGGTTCACCTTAAAACCTGTACAGTTGTGTTTTCAATTAGGCTATCACAATCAAACCCCACGCTGAGATTTTCTGGCTGATCTCAGTCAAAACCAATACAGAGATTTTTTTGGCTAATCTCAAACAAAACCAAACAACAAATAATAAAAGTACTTATCTTCTTCCTGAAGACGTTGCTTGTAGCTCGAAGAACCGCTTCGCTTGATGTAGATGTTCAATGTCTAACAAATATAATCAAGGGTTATAGGTTCTAAATAGATTTTAAATTACCTCAAGCCTTGGGCTACTTGTTTGAATTCCTTGGATCTCAAAGGGTAGAGTAAAGACTCCCTTTAATCAAATTCACAATGCTAAAATCAAGGAATTACAAAAACAAATAAGCTATTTAAAAGATCTAAAATTATCGGACTATAGCTTGATAATGACGGGGACTTTTCTCTCAAAGTGGAAGCTTTCTGTGACTTAATTGAATGATTTGGAATGAGAAAAGACCTCTATTTATAGGCTGAAAAATGGTTCCTTCGACTGGTCTAAGGTCTCCCTCGACTGGTCTTAAAATCAACCAAATTTCAAAATTTCTAGTGCGATCGGATAAAACTAACCTTCGAATGTCAAGCACAGTCCTCGACTGATCGTGGGATGCAAAAATATGTTACTGGAGTTCGAGTTGAGCTCCCTATGACTGGTCGAGCAGATCTCCACGACTGGTCAAGCTGGGTGCTCGACTGGTCGAGGATCTACCAAAAAAACTTGAAATTTGAGTTTGAAATTTGGACTGGTCGAAGCAAACCCTGGACCTGTCGAACCAGAGCCTGGACTAGTCGAACATAGGTTAGGACTAGTCAAATTTTAGCTTATTCAAAGTATAATAACACTTAGATAATATGCATAAGAAAGGACCTAAACCTAGGGTCTTTCTAGGGTCACTTATACCTGAACCATTGGACATTGAACTCAAATCTTCAGTAGCTTCATAACTTCTAATTGAGGTAGATTAGCATAAGACGCTTGATCTTGAATACATATTAGAAGCTTGATCTTGAAATAGACTTGCATTAGTAGCTTGATCTTCATGCCTTGTACTTTAAATCTTCAAATGATGATGATCTTAAAAACAAACTATCTGTCATACATCACTTGAAGGTAAACTTTCCATCATATGACAAGTCATGCTCTAAATAGTTTTGTTTCACAGAAATTTGACAACAAATGGTGTTTAAAACATTATAGCACTTACAATCTCCCCCTTTGTCAAATTTGTGACCAAACAAACTTAGAATATACAAACTTCACAACTTTATAATCATTCACAACACTCTATCATTCACAATACATACTCCCCCTCAATCTACTCTCCGTCAGTCTAAGCTTTGACTAGACTTGTGTAGATTACCTATATTAAGACATATACATATATCCAAAATATACATTCCATACAATTCACACAATCTAATTTATTTGCGCATAAGTTACCATGACAAGCAAATGAGCCAAACATCATAACCATAATAACAAGTCTCTCCCCCCTTTTGTCACAACTTGACAAAGGAAGATAAAAATCTAATCGAAGCACAAATAAGATTAATATCAAGGAAGTGTCATAGAGATAACATGTAACGCCCTGAAAATCGGGGGTCGAGCATAAACTCAACTCCCGAGTTCCAACGCATCACTTATGCAACAAAATGAATGATGATTGAATGTTATCTGCATTAATGTAGTGAACATGAGTGAGATTAAGCCAAAACAGCATATCATACTCCAGAGACAGTTAAATTGCAAGCGGAAGATTGTGATAGATATATAAAATATAAAAACTGTTGTGAGTCTCCAGAGTGTGATAAGGTTACCAGGTTAATGAATTACAAGTACAGTTCAAATTATACCAAATGTATAGTGTCATCTAGTCAACATCCTTGTAATCCCGTCGATTAAGACACGGCTCACGTGAAGCCGTCAGCATAGCATATACGAACAAGCATCATCGTCATCGTACAGGTCCGGCTCCACCTCAAGTGTAGCGTCGCCATCTGCAATCAGACAAAGTCTGGTGGGTGTTCGGAACACCGTCCCGTAACTTGGGAGTGAGTAGCTAATTCAGTGGAACAATAAAGTATAGGTTAACATGTTATCAATTCAGTCAAGCAGTAATGATAAAGCAGTAAAATTAAACACTTCTAAATACTCTTGTTAATGCAAGTATGGAATGCAGTCATGATGCATACTCCCTCATGCGACACCATCTTACGTTCACGGCATGCTTGCTTTCCTCAGTGCTCCACATCTTCCAGGCACATGCAATGCATGATGAGCATGATTACTGAGTTGTTATTAGTCCATTTTAAACAGCAGGATTAGGAAACTAAGGTACCTCCCTTGTATCATTTCCAAACATGATCCATTCTAGGGTCGTCAGTCTTAGACAATCTCATACGATGGTGTGTTTATAGGTCGCTGCAAGGGCTGTCAGGGCTGTTACACGGAATCGTTGCACCACTCCCCCATCACCTTATCAATACAGGCCTAGTTTATACTCTGTTACTACGGAAAGACTCATCACTTCACCGCAGATTCAGAGTATGCTCGAGGTCACTACACCAGGTACGGTCATGGCTGCTAGGGCTGTTACATGGAATCGTTACACCACTCCCCCATCACCCATCAAGCAGTGTAGGCCGACAGCTCGAATATAGTGTCCCATACCACTATAATCGGCTCACGAGTCTGGTTGCTCACTGGTCACTACGGGGAGGCACGTGGCCCCAGCGTAGGCCGACAGTTCGACCACGGTGTCCAATACCACTATGCCCGGCTCATGAGTCTTAGCGGATCGAGGTACCATGGTTGACAGGATTCCACTGGTAAGTTTGGTACCCTAGGTTCAAGCAGTGGTGACCAAACATGGTGAACATACATTAGACATATCGGGTTATTTGACGGGCCTGACTAGCTCGAGTGCACAATCAACTGAATGACCTGAAGTGCATAAGCACTTCGCGTGGCCTAACCACTGCCGTCCACTGAAGTACGACTCGGGTTCGTCAAACACATCTTACGTGGCGAAATGAATCTCAACCAAGATCTCAAATCTGGTACCGATTGCCTGGACTATAGACATAGTCTCAAACTCAATCAATCCTTATTTAGAACATGTAGAGTAAAGCATAATAGACAAAGTAAATCAAGCATGTTAACAAGCATATCATAAAACATGTTATAAAGCATGTTGTAAAACACTATATAAACAAGGATACAAACACATATGTTTCACAAGTAAGCGGTTAAAGTAAACAACCACATGGAGGAAATCATGCAGTTCTCTAAGGTAGTTGAGAATCCCATCTCAACACCTATCTAAGGCACCATTATCCAAGCACTTACTTTCACAAGCATTTTCACAAACACTTAGAATACACTATTTCAACCTACATAGTGTATGTTAGTAAAACATGTATTAGGGTGAATCCTTTCGCCAAGCAAGTATTTTACGCATTTATAACATGTTCATACAACAAATAATCATGGCAAACACATCTCCAAAATATATACATATATGGTACTTTCTACAATACACTATTTCTACATACATAGTGTATATTAGCAAACATGTATTATGGCAAATTTTTTCACCAAATAAGTATTTTATCCATATACCATATATTCATACAACAAATAATCATGGCAAACACATTTCCAAAATTTATACGTATACGGTATTTCTACGAATACCTAGAATATGTAAAATTCCATATTCTACATCTTTAATCGAAATGGAAAACAAACAGCACTTTGTACATGTACAATTGCATGCAGATCATGAATCTATCATTATCTGACATTGAAAGCGTTGAAAACCATAACCTATACATCTAAAGTCCGCACCTTTTGTTGTAGAATCGTAACGGAGTTGATAGAATTGCTAAGCTTCTGTATACGGCAGTTTGGCCACCTATAGATCGAAATAGGTTAGCTATTTCATAACCTACAACCTATACAACCCTAAAACAGATTAGGGTTAGGGTTTCTTACCTAGAAACGAAGTCGGAATCGCCGGGAAAGCGATGAGAATGGTGCGGTTGAGCATGGATAGTAGCAGGGAAGAGTGGCAGGGAGAATCTCCCACTTCTTCCACACTTTCTCTCTCTTTTCTCTCTTCTCTCTCTAGGGTTTCTCTCAAATTCGTATGGCTGCAATGAGAGAGGGTTTAAGGTCCTTATGTAGCCTAAAAACTCACCGAAATAGAATCCAGGTCAAAGTATACTTAGGTTATAACCAAAGCGGGTCAGTTTCAGCTCAACGGAGGACTTCTGGCTGGCCTCCTTGAGCCAAAGGTCGGACTTAAGCTCACCAACCTTGGATCTAGGTGGAGTTAAGTTTTCGTTTCAGTGGGATTCCCAGATCACGCGTGGCGGACCAGTTTCAGTTCAACGGTCAGCAGATCTCGATCGGAATTCTGAGTACATGGATATGTGTATGAAATTTCTCCTGATCCGAGGGTGTAATTTGGTCTGATTCTGACGGTCTGGTTGCTTAAAACTGATCTGCAAGCAAGAGGTATCAGATTACTATTTGAGATATTTTATTTTGAATTACTTTCACATTTCTCACACTCTTCACTCCGAGCTCAAGCGAATAGCGCTGGAACACTATCTGGATTTGATTTCCGAGATGGTTGTCAAGCCCAGTAAGGCGGTCCTAATTCCTTAACTTCGTGTTAATCGGACTTCCGACGTGCGGTCCAGATCTGATACGGAGTTTCAAGATGCTCCCGAGAGCAGCTGGGTAATGAGATTGATCCTAGATTTTAGGGTAATCTAGCGTCAATGATTCTACAAGTTTTGAGTCTTGCAGATCGTATTTAAAGTGATTGGTGCTAATTTCACAGGTACTCTAGTTTCACACTGGCTAATACTCGCCTAATTTCTAAAGGATTTAGTCCTGGGTGATTTCGGTCTGAGGTGATACTTAGTCCTCTGTAGCAATGTTTAGTTTAAGTATTGTTCTTCATTACCTAAACTTTAAGATAGTGTCTAATGTGAAAGTGCTTAGAAAATTTAAAGAACAAGGTGGTGAAAGGTGAGATTTACGAAGGAAATGGGTTCAAAAGCGAGTTTAGACTTTGGGATTCAGTTCTGACAGGTTAATAAGGTGTTAAGAGCAACTCATCGCCTAAGGACGTCTAATCCCAGGTTGGCAAAAATCCGGGATGTTACATAACAATAATAAAAAAAAGAGTGTTATCCAGAATAATCTCATACAGACCAAGTGAAATAGTGAAAGTAAAGTTAAGTTATACAGATCCAACATAGAAAATTCTAATCAGAACCTGAAGAAGAAGGAGGTGGAATGGACGGGTTAATTTGATGAAGTCCCCTGGTAATGCGATGAAAATATTTGTGCATCTAATTCATCGAAGATTTATGACTTTCATTCAGATTGTCCTAAGACATTTTTTACTCACCCACCTTCTCCTCCAGTGAGCGAAGACGCTCATCAAACTGAGATGGCTGAAAATCAAGGTCAGCCTTATTATCAGTTTCCAATTCATCAAAAATATCGTCCCTTGTAATATCATCTGGCAGAGTGTCTTCTTCTTCAACTTCTACTTCCTCCTCAACACGTTGGCCAGGTAAGAACTTCAGGTTCATCTTGTTGATATTGGAGTTGTTGAATGATAGAACCGCTATCGGTGCCTTAGCAGGCGGCATGACCACATTACAATGATGTGCTAATGTAGTCATCAGATAGGCGAAAGGTATGTAACTATGATCAGGATGAAGACATAATTGAATGATAATATAACAGATCAAGGAAGGAAGACAAATGGGTATGCTAGACACGACAGAATGGAGAATGCGACACATAAACGAGGTCAGCTCCTCCTTGTTCCAAATCTAGGATATACATTAGCAATAAAGATGCGGTGAAGAACCTTGTATTTGGGCAACATCTGATTGGCACGGAGGGCATTACCTGGAGCCCACAAAAATGGATGGGAAAACTCAAATCGACTTCAAGATGTAGCACAATAAGCATACAATGACACAAATCTAGAAGGAAAATGAAAATGGAGCACTTACAATGATCCTTGGTTGATGGGTCCGACGAGTCGAGAGGAGGGCCGAAAGAGGAAGATGAAGAAATGAGGAAAAAAAGTGATTTCTTCTCTTTTAAGACACCTACCCGCGCTCCACAACCGGTCGAGTACATTCTTGACCTGTGATGGCTCGACTGGTCGAGTACTTGTTCAACCGGTCGTGATACACTGAAAAATAAAATTTTATTTAAAATTTTTTAAAAATATTTGCAGAAAATAAAATTAAATTAAAATGCAAACATAACATAATCCACTTAATTTGAATTACACATACCAATATAAAGTTTCAATTTGGAAAACCTATTCCTGTCAAGCGGTTTAGTTAAAATGTCAACAAGTTGATTCTCCGTTTGAATATATTCTAAAGAAATGCTTTTATCTTCGACCAATTCCTGAATGTAGTGATAACGAATATCAATATGTTTCGTTCGAGAATGTTGGATGAGATTTTTTGAGATATTAATTGCGCTAGAGTTATTGCAATACAAGATCATAGTATCCTGCGCAATTCTGTAATCATTAAGCATTCTTTTCATCCAAACAAGCTGGATACAAGCATTACTAGCTACAATGTATTCAACCTTAGCTGTGGACAATGATACTGAACTCTGTTTCTTATTGTGCCAGGAAACTAAACAATTTCCAACATAGAAACATCCACCACTGGTAGATTTTCTATCATCAATGTTTCCTGCCCAGTCAGCATCTGTATATACAGCTAATTGAACATTTATATCATGCGGATGCTAAAGGCCTAAACTAGCAGTACTTGCGACGTATCTAATAATGTGTTTGACAACAATAAGATGTGATTCCTTTGGATCTGATTGATATCTAGCACAGATACCTACACTAAAAGCAATATTTGGTCTACTTGCAGTTAAGTATAAGAAACTACCAATCATGCTACGATATAACCGAGAGTCTATACTTTTACCTGTTTCATCATTTGAAAGCTTAAGAGTCATACTCATAGGAATATCGAATTTCTTACCATTTTCAAATCCAAATTTCTTAACCAGACTTAAAGTGTACTTGGTTTGAGAAATGAAGATACCATCTTCTAGCTGTTTAACCTGTAAACCTATAAAGCAGTTCAATTCTCCCACCATACTCATCTCGAATTTGCATTTCATAAGTTCTGCAAACTCAATAGATAGGTTAGTGCAAGTAAAACCATAGATAAGATCATCAACATATATCCATACAATTAGTATGTGTTCATTATATTTTATAACAAATAGGATTTTATCAACGTTTCCCATAACAAAATTGTGACTGAGTAAGAACTTAGTCAGCTTCTCACACCATGCTCTAGAAGCTTGTTTCAGACCATAAAGTGCCTTTTTAAGGCGATAAACATGATTAGAGTGTTTAGGGTCCTTAAAGCCCTTAGGTTGTTCAACATAGACCACTTCATATAAATCACCATTTAAGAAAGCACTTTTAACATCCATTTGATATATTTTAAACTTTTTAAAATAGACAATGGATATAAATAATCTGATGGATTCAAGACGAGCTACTGGAGCAAAGGTTTCATTAAAATTAACTCATTCTATTTGAGTGTACCTTTATACAACCAGTCTAGCTTTTTTTCTAATTATATTTCCCAATTCATCAAATTTGTTCATAAAAATTCATTTGGTTCCAATTATGTGTTTATCAGATGGTCTTGGAACCAAATACCAAACATCATTCCTAATAAATTGATTTAATTCATCTTGCATATCAACAATCCAATTTTCATCAGTAAGTGCTTCTTTTTCATTGGCTGGTTCAACTTGAGAAGTAAAGCAAACGTAGTTGCAAATATTTTCTAATTGTTTTCTAGTACGCACACCAGTGAGAGGGTTGCCCAGTATTAGATCAGTAGGATGGTCTTTGATTGATCTTAGTTCAGTATTGACTGGACTAGACGAGGACTCAAGTTTTTCAATTATATTGACTTCATCATCTTCTGAACTAGATGAGGGTGTGTTTAGGTGATCATCAATTACCACATTTATAGATTCCTGAATTACACTTGTTCTCTTGTTAAGAACTCGATATGCTCTACTATTTAGAGCATAGCCTAAGAATATCCCTTCATCACTTTTGGCCTCAAACTTCCATAAGTTTTTATGGTCACATAAGATGAAGCACTTACTTCCAAAATTTTGAAAGTATTTGACAGTAGGTTTCTTATTAAACCACAATTCATAAGATTTTTATCTTTAGATTTTCTAATGTACACGCGGTTTATAATATAGCATGCAGTGTTTACAGCTTCAGCCCACAAATTCTTGGGTAACTTAATGCTATTTAACATAACATTGGCCATCTCTTGTAGCACTCTATTTTTTATTTCAGCAACCCCATTTTGTCGAGGTGTTTTAGGAGTTGAAAACTCGTGCGATATGCCATGATCATTACAAAACTTCTCAAAATTGTTATTTTCGATTTCTGTTCCATGATCACTTCTGATTTTAATAACATTCATTTCTTTTTCCGTTTGAATTCATTTTAGAATTTTTTTAACTTCATCGAAAGTCTCAGATTTTTCTCTCATGAATGCTACCCAAGTGAATCTGGTAAAGTCATCAATAATCACCAGAAAATACTTCTTACCCCATGTACTCTCCATTCTGGTTGGACCAACAAGATCCATATGAAGAAGTTCAAGGGGTTTGGATGTGGCAGAGGAGTTCACTTTCTTGTGACTACTCCTTGTTTGTTTGCCAATTTGGCATGCACCACATATTTTATCCACTTTCTTTAGTGTGGGTATACCTCTAATAAGATCAATTTTGCTCAGTCTATAGAAATTTCGGTAGTTAACATTTCCAAGGCATTTGTGCCATAATTCAGTTTCATTAGTTTGGACCATGTAACATGTGAATGTAGACGAACAAGACTCATTAATGATATAGCAATTTTCAGACGTTCTACAACCATTTAATATCACACAACCTTTCTCATTTGAAATTTCGCATCCTTGATTAGTAAATTTAATACTATGTTTGTTATCGCAGATTTGAGATATACTTAAAAGATTGTGCTTAAGACCTTCAACATATAAGACATATTTGTAAGTGCTATGTTTTCTAGCTCCTATGATTGTCAAATTTTATAGTGCCAAAACCTCTTGGATTTTCTATCTTGTGTAGCTCATCTTCATATCAAATACAATTCTTATACAAACTCAAGATTATCCATTACAAGGTGTTCCGTTTTGAGATTCAAGCATCACAAGTATCAGAATTCAAGTAAAACATCAACTGATAGTTCATGCTTTCAAAGATTCAATAGTCTTTATATTGAGACTTAAAGCTCATGGTGAAATACAACTCAAGTACCTCAAGCTCAAGATTCAAGATATTTCAAGTTCAAGCTTCTTAAGGTTACAAATTCAAGTTTCAATATACTTCAAGTTGAAGCTTCAAAATGTCTCAAGTTCAAGCTTCATCATATGTCAAGATAACAAGCTTCGTGATCTTCAAAGAACAACAATCAACCAAAGCAAAAGATGTTTCAATGTTCAAACATCGCTTATAAGGTATGAATGACCCTAGGTTGACCACAGGATAGGTCATTTTGAATACATAATTTAATTGAGTCACTTTATAAGTGCATAGTCTGTTTTTCGACTAGTCTTAGACTATGTTCGACTAGTCCTAGCACTGGCTCGACCAGTCCAAGAAATTCTTCAACCAGTCCTAAGTTTGTTTATAATTTTTGAAATTTTTTGTTAAAGCCTCGACCAGTCCTTGAGACTGCTTGACCGGTCATGTGAACAGTGCTCGACCTGTGCTCGACTAGTCCTGTAGGCTCAACTCAAAGTCCAGCAACTAAAATGAGTCCCACACGACCAGTCCTAGACAGGACTCGACCGGTGGTGGAGGCTACTTGACCGGTCGAGCAGGTCCTACGACCAGTCGTGGAACGGTCTAATCTTATTGCGCTCAAAATTTCAAAAGTCTGTTGGTCTTACGACCAGTCTAGCCGACCCCTGGGCCCGTCGAGTGGACGATTTCCGCACTTATAAATAGAGCACATTTTCAGAGTTTGGTATCCAATTCAACAAAATCAATACACCACTCTGAGAGATTAGTTTGTGTTATTCTTTAGCTATTTAGTGGTCATTTAATATTCTCTTTATTTAGCTTTTTGTATTTGATTTTGTATTATATATTCCAATCTTATTTGAAGAAGGGATTGAAAATTTTCCATTTCTTGGAATCAAAATCAAATCAAGGTAGCCCAAGGTGATTTAATCTAAAATCCATTTAGAACTTGGAACCATTTCAATAGTGAGTGTGAACATTGAACATCTACGATTGAACTTCTACTCCGAATTGGTTCTACCGGGCTGTAACAAAGGAGAATATCCATATAAGTATTTTACAGTTTTGTAAATCTTATTCTTTTGGTTTCTTTAAGATTGTGCCAGAAAAATCTCTTTCTTTTGGTTTATCTGAGGTGATCCAGAAAACTCAAAGTGTGGGGTTTTTGAATTGTGTAAGCCCACTTGAAAGACACAATTGTGAGGGTTTTGGGTGAACCTTGAAAAACCTATTTCATAGTGAACGCTAATATACACTATGTGAGGATATTAGGAGTGGAGTAGTTGTGTGGCTGTTGTTTAACAGTTGGTGTACACACAAGTGAACTACTATAATTCTGTGTTTGGTGGATGTGTGATTTATTTCTTTATCTTTTATGATTTAAGATTGTGGGATGTATTTGTGGATGTGAATCTTGTAATCTTTACATTTCAGCATTGTGTGGTGAATGTTGTAATAGATTAGTTTTTATTTCTTTCATATCCTCTTCAGTTTGAGTTTTCGATACTCACCCACGTTTTAGTAAGGTTGTCCTACCATAAACCATTGGTTTTTGGTGTCAGGTTGTCCTTAGAACCAAGTTTGTATCAACCTCTCAATGCTAGATTTTTGAGGTTGTTATTTCCTTTGGATATTTGCAATTCATTTGGCTATCTTATTGCTTATATTCTGCTTATTAATTTTTATTTGGCATAGTCCGATTCACCCCCCCCTCTAGGACATATAGCTAAGCCTTTTCAATTTTCAAAAGGAGGAAGGTTAAAAATTTGTACAGTACCTTGGCCAATAATCTTGCGGTTGCTTCCATCACCAAAAGTGACTGAGCCGTCAGTCATTTCTTTGTAGTTGGTGAACATATCTTTGTTACCTGTCATGTGTCTTGAACAACCACTGTCTAGGTACCACTTTGAATGGCTAGAAGCCTTGAAGGCGGTATGGGCAACAAGACAAGTAACTTTAGGAACCCATTTCATTATTGTTCTGGGTTTTGGAGTAGTTTTCCTTGCTTTAGTAGAATTGAAATTTCTCTGTTTATCAAGTTTGATATTAGAGTTAGATTTGAGAAGCTCTTTGAGTAAGTACAGTATCTTTTTAGCTAAGGGGTTATAACTTTGCTTTTGAAAGCTAAAGTTATTTAGATTCACTTTAGAAGCTTGAAAAGATTTTGAATTTTTAAAGTTGTTTTGGTTATTATTTTTCAAGCTCTTTCCTTTTGAGTTTGAGGATTCTCCTTTAACAAATATAGGAGATACATTCTTATGTTTCAGAGGTGTATCTTTGATATAGCCCAGACCCGTTTTATCACCACATTTTCTGGATGCGGTTAATAATTTTTCAAGCTTAGGGTCTCCATGGGCATACCTCCAAGTATCCTTAGAACTCAATAGAGAAGAAACTTCAAGCTTTAGTTTCTCATTTTCTGTTTTGAATTTTTCAAGTTCATAAGTTTTGAAACTTAAATCACATTTAGCTTTTTCATAACAATCAGAAAGATGAGATTTTTCCAAAACAAAATTTTCAAGTTCTTCTTTTAATTTAAGAAAATTTTCTTTTTGAAGTTTTAATTTGACAACAATCTTACAACTTTCCCTGTATAGGGCATTATAGGCATCTTGAAGATCTTCTTCATTTTCATTTTCAGGGTCACTCCTGAGATTCTCATAATCAGATTAATTACAACTATCTGAGGAGGTGACTCTGGCTATAGTCATTAGAGCCTTTACTTCATTTGAAGTTTCTTGTTCTGATTCATCCGACTTAGAAGAAATTTCAGAGCTGGATGATTCATCCCAAGTGGCCAGCATGCTTTTTCTTTTTGACTTGTCCCTTTTTGAACACTTATTTGCCAAATGCCCATATTCATGGCAGTTGAAACACTGACTGTCTTTTAGAGATTTCCAATTTTTAGATTTTCCCTTTATCTTCTCAGAGGGTTTTTGAAAATCTACTCTTTTCTTACTTTTAAAAATCCTGTAAAACTTTTTAGCAAGTAAAGCCATATCATCCTCTGAGTTTTCAAAATTTGAATTAAATCATTATCTTTCGAAATAGATTTGGATGATTTAAGAGCTATGGACTTACCTTTGGGAGCTTTAAAATTTAACTCATAGGTTTGAAGTGAACCAACTAACTGCTCAAACTTCATTTGATCTGTCTTTTAGTTCCTGAATGGCGGTAACTTTGGAATTAAACCTCTCTCAGGAAGCGATTGCAGTATTTTAGCACAAACTTTGCTTTTTGGGATCCCATCTCCTACACCCCACATAGAATTGACTTTGTCATTTAGTTTCGTATAGAAGTCCATGAAAAACTCATTTTCTTCCATATGAATTTTCTCAAACTTAATAGTGAGGATCTGAACTTTAGACCTTTTGACAATAGTCCTTCCTTCATGTGTCATTTCAAGAATGTTCGAGGCTTGTTTAGCTGTATCACATGAAATGATTCTTTTAAATTCATCAGGTGATAGAGCACATGTAATTGCATTTAAAGCCTTAGCATTAGCACTGCTTTCACTTTTTTGAGGTATGGTCCATAAATAAAAAGGCGTTTCTTTAATGGACTTGGTTCCATCACTGCCTAGAACCTCAGACACTGGTGGTTTCCATTTGGTTACCGTGGCTTGTCACACGCTTTCATCAATGGATTTTAAGAAAATCCTCATTTTGCCTTTCCAATAAGCATAGTTTGAACCATCAAAGGGTGGTGGTCTAGTAATAGACAAGCTATCCAAATTTGACATAATGAAATCTCTAGATCGATAAGCTCAAGGAAATTAATCCAAGAAAATGAGCAACTTATCTCTGATACCACTTGAAAAGGGTGAGCTCTCAGTCCTTTGGGGGGGGGGGGGGGGGGGTGAATAGGACTATGCCAAAATTAAAAAATACTGAACATAAATAATAAATATAACTGAATCAATTACAAATCTCAATCGTAATAGTATTGAGAAATTGATTCAAACCTTGTTCAAAGGACAACCTTACACCAAAAACAAATGTTTATGGTAGGACAACCTGATTTCTTGAACGTGGAAAGAATCAAGATCGCAAATTAAAACAAGAGGGAAATAATGGACCTATCTATTACATGCATTCACCACATGTACATGAAAGAAGAAATTACAAACGTTCAGCACACATCCATCACTACATCATCATTCACCTCAAACACCAAGAGTTATAGTGGTTTGGTGTGTACACTAACTGTTCTCAAATAGCCACACCCACTCCACTCCAAATAATCACAACCCACGTGATATTGGTGTTCACTATGAAATAAGGTTTTCTCAAGTTCACCTTAAAACCTGTACAGTTGTGCTTTCAATTGAGCTATCACAATCAAACCCCGCACTAAGATTTTCTGGCTGATCTCAGTCAAAACCAATACAGAGATTTTTCTGGCTAATCTCAAACAAAACCAAAAAGCAAATAATAAAAGTACTTGTCTTCTTCTTGAAGACGTTGCTTATTGTAGCCCGAAGAATCGCTTCGCTTGATGTAGATGTTCAATGTCCAACAAATATAATCAAGGGTTCTAGGTTCTAAATAGATTTTAAATTACCTCAAACCTTTGGCTACTTGTTTAAATTCCTTGGATCTCAAAGGGTAGAGTAAAGACTCCCTTTAATCAAATTCACAATACTGAAATCAAGGAATTACAAAAACAAATAAGCTATTTAAAAGATATAAAATTATCGGACTATGGCTTGATAATGACGGGGACTTTTCTCTCAAATGGAAGCTTTCTGTGACTTAATTGAATGATTTGGAATGAGAGAAGACCTCTATTTATAGGCTGAAAAATGGTTCCTTCGACTGGTCTAAGGTCTCCCTCGACTGGTCTTAAAATTAACCAAATTTCAAATTTTCTAATGCGATCAGATAAAACTAACCTTGGACTTTCGAGTGGCCTGCTCAACTGGTCGAGCACAGCCCTCGACTGGTCGTGGGATGCAAAAATATGTTGCTGGAGTTCGAGTCGAGCTCCCCATGACTGGTCGAGCAGATCTCCATGACTGGTCGAGCATGGTGCTTGATTAGTCGAGGATCTACCTGAAAAACTTGAAATTTGAGTTTGAAATTTGGACTGGTCAATGCCAACCCTGGACTGGTCGAACCAGAGCCTGGACTAGTCGAACATAGGTTAGGACTAGTCGAATTGTAGCCTATTCAAGGTATAATAACACTTAAATAATATGCATACGAAAGGACCTAAACCTAGGGTCTTTCTAGGGTCACTTATACCTAAATCATTGGACATTAAACTCAAATCTTCAGTAACTTTATAACTTCTAATTGAGGTAGATTAGCATAAGAAGCTTGATCTTGAATACGTATTAGAAGCTTGATCTTGAAGTAGACTTGCATTAGTAGCTTGATCTACATGTCTTGTACTTCAAATCTTCACATGATGACGATCTTGAAAATGAACTATTCACCATACTTCACTTGAAGGTGAACTTTCCATCATATGACAAGTCATGCTCTAAATAGTTTTGTCTCACCTAAATTTGACAACAAAGTGTGCTTAAAACATCATAGTTCTTACACTCCCCAAACTCTTCCGTGCCACTGGAGACACGACTATGCTTGAAGGGAAGGTATGGACCGGCAAATAAGAGAGATAGGTACCGAAGCAAACCAATGGTTATGACTGCGGCATATTTGTAATGAAATATATCGATACATTGTGTAGCAGTCACATCTTGGCAGGAACAGATATGAAAAAATTTACTTCAATTTGGAGGAATTCAATAACGTATGATTGTTTGAGTGTTACCTATAAATGGTATTTGTTGTAGGTATGGGAGGAAAAGGGAAATTTTGTGAAATATTGTATTCTGTTTAGTGATTGATATTTTGTATAAAATTTATAATGAATGAAAATTTGTCTTGAATAAAATTTTTATTGAATGAAAATTCTATATATTTTGTTTAAATTGTGAGGTTTAAAAGATTGAATGGAGACACTGACCAAGAAGACTTTCGTTTAGTCAATTTCAAGAAGTACTCGTTCAATTTCACGAAGAACTCGATCAATTTCATGTGAAGCTCGCTCAATTTCATTTGAAGCTCGCTCAATGTCATGTTCGGCTCGCTCAAATTCATTTGAAGCTCGCTCAATTTCATTTAAAGCTCGCTCAATTTCATGTTAGGCTTCCTCAATCTCATTTTTGGCTTGCTCATATTCATTTGAAGCTCGCCCAATTTCTTATTTGGCTCGCTCAATTTCATTTGAAGCTCACTCAATTTCATGTTAGGCTCGTTCAACTTCATTTGAGGCTTGCTCAATTTCATGTTAGGCTTGCTCAATTTCATGTGAAGCTTGCTCAATTTCATGTTAGGCTCACTCAATTTCATGTTAGGCTCGCTCAATTTCATTTGAAGCTCGCTCAATTTCATGTTAGGCTTGCTAAATTTCATTTTCGGCTTGCTCAATTTCATTTGGAGCTCGCTCAATTTCACGTTAGGCTCGTTCAATTTCATTTAAAGCTCACTTAATTTCATGTTAGGCTCGTTCAATTTCATTTGAAACTCGCTCAATTTCATTTTAAGCTCGCTCCATTTCATTTTAAGCTCGTTCAACTTCATGTGAAGCTCGCTTAATTTCATTTGAAGCTCTCTCAATTTCATGTTCGGCTTGCTCAATTTCATGATTCGCGGCAGCCTCACGCCTGCGTCCTTTGATCGCGGCAGCCTCACGCTTACGTCCTTTGATCCGCGGCAGCCTCATGCCTGCATCCTTTGATACGCGGCGGCCCCACACCCGTGTCCTTTGATACGCGGTGACCCCACGCCTGTGTCCTTTGATAGGCAGAGGCCCCACGCTTGTGTACTTTGATCTGGCTGAGGGACCCCTAACTGTATCACTAATGGTTAATGGTAGATCATCTCAATAGCGATCGTGCACAAATATCAAATTTAACAATATACTGGTTTTGGCATTTTTTGGAACATGCATGCATTACTAAGCTAATATTCGCAATTTATGGACGGAATTTGTAACACATAATTTATCACACAACTTTCAAATTAACAAGTACAAATCATTAACTAAAGCATAAGGTATGACAAGCAATAACCTAAAAATAATAGTCCACACCATTCCCTAGCTCATCTGACTCAGACTTGCCTATAGGGTTAGCTTTTTTTGGAAAGATTGTCGACCTATTACATGATTTACTCAGGTAATTGGATGAAGTCCATTAGAAAACCTACATGTACAAACGAGATTCACAACCTTACCCCTAATCGTTGCCATAGAAGTTCTGCTAGCAGTTAGTTTATAGGTCGAGAGGGAAAGGGGCAACCTCTTCCAAGTAGCCACACCCTCACTCTTACTCCTCTAACTCATTTCTCTCATTTTCTTCCAAGTCTAGGGTTGCAAACTCGGATCGGGAGACAGTGTTGAAATTTGAAAGCTATGTATAGTGCCACTTTGTCTATCATACCTACCCTAGGAGAGGTCATCATTAACTAATGGGTCGATCGTGATGTATGTGACTTATCCACATCGTTCATTTGTTATTTTAGTTAAGTTCAAGACATTAGTAAAAACATGAGGCAGATCCAAAGCTCAAGTGGACCACACCAAAGGAAAACAACGGCAATCGAACGCCCATCATTAAAAACTACTAAGGAACTTTAAAAGTTTAGGATTGAGCTGATATTTGTGCTTTCCCCTTATCCATGCCTGTGTGACCCTATGAATGGTTTAGATTATAAAGATACCACAAAGTGGGCCAAATTTGGGTAAACAAATTAATTATGAAAGTGAAAACTTCACAGTGCCACCGTGGTGTCCACGATGCCACTATGGTTCTCTGTGTCATCCATGGTGGCACCGTAGGATTTATAAAAACATATCGTACGGTGCCACCATGGTTCTCTGTGTCATCCATGATGGCAGTGTGGGATATCTGTTTATAAAGCCCATGGTGCCACTGTGGTGTTCATGGTGCCACCGTGGACGACATAGAGAGCCACAGTGGCACTGTGGACGACATAGAGAGCCATCGTTGGTCTTTCGATTTTCAATCTATAAATAGATGTGGGGCTCATTTAAGCCCCACTTCTAATTTTCATAACCCATAAACCCTAAACCCTAGCTACCCATTCCCTCTAGACTTCCCTCCAAACCTTTTCCAACTCCAAACACTCATAGCAATGGCTTTCCTTTCATCCGTTGGTTCATTTTTCTTCATCCATTTGCTTTTATCACTTATGGGGAAGAAGAGAGTGAGTTGAAAGGAGGATAGCTCACAAGTGGAGTGTCATACGAAGAAGAAGCATGATAGAGGGGCATCCACAAGCGAAGCCAGCCCATCTGATAACATATCGGCCGCCCGAGAAGGTATATTTGTCGGGCGGGAAGTGATTTTCGAGATGTATGTCGATCACGATTTGTTCAGCGATTACGAATTATTGGATCGGCTTTCACATCGTGGATGGGAGTCCATTTTCAAGGGTAACACACCCGCTACTGAAGGGCAGGTTAAGGTGATCTACAACCTTATCCGCAACCCTCGCGTAGACCCCCTTGGATTCAAAATTTCGTTGGGCAACCGTGTCATCAACATCAACATTGATGTAATCTCAGAGGTGCTTTAAATACCGCGAGGTACGGTTTAGATAAATGAAGAAAATATTAAAGTGTTACAAAATCGACAACAGCGGACCCGATACTTGTGCGGGACACTTGTCAATTGGAGGACGAATGGTAGCCTATTGGCTTTAAATTTGACAGCGGATTTTAGGATTCTCTACCAAATCTTCACATTCAATTTGTACCCGAGGACTGGAAACAAGACCGAACTCTCGGCCTACATGGTTGTAACGTCCCGGTTTTCAGAACCCGAGTACGAGACTCATTCCGGAAACCTGAGAGTTAATAAATCAGAAATCTAGCGGAAAGATTAAAGTCAAAGTATGATAGCATAAGCGAGCATGGATTAATATCATATAAACCCAAATATTTGGCCCACTCAGCTGGGGGCCTTATTACAAAATTTTAAAAAGTATCAATGTATCAAACCAAACATAAGAGTACTACTACTAATTAAAATCGAAGCAACCGGCCACTTCTTGCTGTGGTTCATCTTCATAACATCCATCTTCAGGCTCCACCATCGTACCATCAGGGTCTGTGCTACCGTCCTCTCCATCTACACCTGCATACTCTGTATGGTTGTATATTTGATGAATGAGTGACCAACTCAGTGTGAATTCCCCTCAAGATTACACACCACCTCCTTAGCTAAGCATAGTTAAAAACAACAAGCATTCAAAACAACCAAAATGCAGTCTTATTTAAATGAATGGATGCGTGAATGCACATCGACCTGGGGATGCTCATCCAGTCGGACTTGGGCTTGTTACTCATGCAATCATCGACCTGGGAATGATCATCCAGTTGGAACTTGGGCTCGTCACCCTAAAATAGGTCAATAGTCGATGGTCTGGGAGCTAGCGAAACGATACCCCAATAACACTAAGGCAAGTGCTACAACATCCAGAATTAGCCACCCGTCATCGCTAATGTGCTATGAATGCATAATTAGTCAAACCATTATTATTCCAATTACAATCAACCAATTTAAGTAACTCAATGGTCACTATAGGGGCTCAAAGCCCAGCGTAGGTCGACAACTCGAGCATAGTGTCCCATTACCACCATCCCCGGCTCATGAGATTTCTCCCACCTTAGGATGCTTAATGAAACCCATCGATCAGTGGTCAATCAAATTAATTGAGTAGAGAATCTCATGTCCTACATAACCTCCAATTGCGTGTTCATTCCATTCCACACTCCATCATGTTACATCCTAAGTATGGGTTCACATACACCAGAGGGCTTACCCACTAATAAGTGTAGTGAAAGTAAGTCCACAATGACTTACAACAATTCATATGAAAATATACCGCTATAGCATGACAGGCATATGTTGAGCATAATAATCACAACAGGTCATGATGTGAACTATAAATTAAAATGAGAGCTATCATGTAGCAACTATCACATGCAATCATGTTTCACAATTATCAATCGTAAATCATATATAAATTATGTAAGAGATCGCATGCTATGAATTAACAATTTTAACATTTGATAAAGACTATAACTTAAACCAATTTGGAAATGAAAAGCTTAAGGGAAAAAATCATCACCTTATACTTTGAATCGCCTGCCGGTGTTGCTAGGGAGTACGTGTTTCCTTAAAATAAAACCCTATCATGAGTTGTAAATTTATAGAATTAGGTTCAAGCTTATACATTATTTAGGGTTAAGGTCTCAACCTAAGGTTTAGATTACCTAGCCGGGTCGAACATTGCTACAGGTAAGATCCAGGTAATGTTGACCACACTCCACATGGAATATATGTATAGTGATCAAACTAGAGATCATGTGGGCCCCTCAGATTACTAGAGAGGTAGTACCCCATCCAGGTCGGCAGGTGGGATGGAAAACTTCAGCCAAGTTTTTTTTTTTTTTTAATGGCCGCATTATTCATTTTTGCAAATTGTGGCCCATCTGACCAGTGGATCAACCTAATTTTTGGGCGAAGCCATTAATATAATGGTGTTGTTCTGATGGATGGATTTGATCCTGTATCTATCATGCCATGCTCCCCATATGGATCTATCATGATCTATCATGCCATGCTCCCCATGTGGATCTATCATGCCATGCTCCCCATATGGATCTATCATGATCTATCATGCCATGCTCCCCATGTGAATCTATCCTGGATCTATCAAGATTAGGATTCATTTGGCAATAATACTAATAAGAGAGGGGTTTTACAACAATGGATGAAAAGATAGATGTTTATATGTCAAAATCAGGAAGTGAGAGCCAGACCTTTTGATGTGGCCAAATGCAACCAGTTTCAAGAGATCCGCACTGGAACTGGAATCGAAATTTTAAACAGAAAACTGCGTGAGATGAATTAAAATATCGATCAAAACAGGAGGATTTGAATCCAACTAACGGGAGAACGGCTAGATTCTAATAATGGTGTGAATTGGAGTTAAGATCTGGGGTTTTACCTGAATCCTCCAATCTTCTCTTTCTCCCACATTTCTTTTCTTTTTTTTTTTCTTTCTGTCGTGGGTTATACTGGTGGGACAGGAGGTCTTTTGTAGACATGAGGACCCGTGCGTATCCCTCACGCAACCGGATGATTGGCTGGACTTACGCAGTCCCGGTTTCATGTGTAGAAAAGGCAGTTGCGGTTTTGCCTTTGGAGAACGGATCGACCAGCGGGCAAGGTATCTCCCAATTCGGCCTCCTTGGCGGGGTTAGGAATCCCCCGAGGATGAATTTGGACGGTTCTGATTGCACTAAGGGACATGCTATTGATCGCAGAACAATTGCCATTACTGGTTTCAATGGGAAACGGTTGTCCTTGTGTCAGCTGGTGCGCACGCCACGAGTTGTGTAGAGTCTTTCAGTTTTTGGGGTTTTAGGTTTTGTCGCGTAACTAACTGAATGGATGGTTCAGATCAACCTTAGGGATGATCGTGGTGGGCCACGGCTCGTCCCAGCGGACGGTCGTCCGTGAATGCGGAAGGTAGAGAATTTCCTTCGCTGAAATCTCGAGCGAAATCTGGGCTGGCCTTGGTCTTTGTGACCCTCGTGAGTTTACACATTATGTGTACATGCACCACCAATATGTGGGGCCTTCAGTGAGGATTAGTGAGATCCATACCGTCTGTCATGTTTTATGGGTCCTATTTAAGCCATTTGACTATGGGTGGTGCAAGATCAAAACTCAAGTGGCCCATGCTAATGGGGTACACCCCAAATCTAACTACAGATCGTTACACGGACGGTTTTCACGGCCATTGCTGTAGCGTGTGAGAAAGTTTCTTTTCCAAATTTGTTCTTCAGTTAGCGGGGTCCACTAAGGGTAGGGATCATCCCATATGGAGTGGTGAGATTTGTTAATGCTATCCTATTTGAAACGTGATTATTTTAGGAGGAAGAAACGGAGGTAGTTCATCTTGAATTTGAATACATACTTATCTTACAAAGGTTGCTAGCTTGGAGAGTTGTGACTTATTGTAGCATTGAGTGGGGTCCATTTTGATGGCATTCCCAGAGAACTAATCCGTTCATTAGTTTTGTAGGGTTATTTTAGGTCGAGGGCCAAAATATGGTGGGAATCCATTGATCAGGTGATCTGCACGCGGGGTAGGGAAGTGGGGTGAAACCCGTCATTCCATTCGGTTTAGTCACAGCTAGCTTGTGCGGAAAGATGCCAATCTTGTTTGATTTGGTGGGTCCACTTGTGATGATCTTTCGGAGAATCATGCCATTCACCACTTTTTATATGTCGTTGTGGCCCACAACCCCAAGTTTGAGTCAAATCCGATTTCCAGGTGGGCTACACAATCCTTTGATGCATGGGGTGTCATTCACCATTTAATCCCATCTTCCTTAGTACATGGTTGCCATGCACTTGGTATTTACAAATTTGCCCTTCCCCTTGTTGTATCTTCTGTCATCCGTTCCTCCCTACTGTGCCATCCAAAAGAAGTGAAACTTTTCCAATCATCCTCATTTCTTAAGATCTCTCAACCGATTAAATTTGGGGCCCGATCTGTCAAGGATGGTCAAGATACTCTTTTATTGGCTAACACTCTCCGAAATTAAAAACAATATTTATACACCTTTGATTGACGAGTTATCGGGTAGTTTCGACCTATGTCCTAAGATCTTTATGATGGTCGGTTCACTACGATATTCATGTGGCTCGTTTGGCGAATGCAAACATGATGGATGGTCAGATGACTAGCTAAAAATAGGGACTTGGTGATTAGCACTCTGACCATGTGTGTAGGTGGATGTACGATCAATTTTGTAAAGCCCGTATCCTAGTCCGTACTGTTCCGTCGACTGTCGCGATCCTTCCCTTCGAATTTTGACAACCTGCGACGTGTAATCGATGTTTGCGCATGACCCTAAGCCGTATCCTATAGAATTGAGCCGGCTTAATCCGAGACTTCTACCATTACGACCGCACCGTCGTCGCGGTTCCAACGTCACGTCTTGCATACCGATCCGATACCCTGGCAGGGAGATATAGGCGCGCGTTCCGTTCGAAAAAAACACCGCGTATTTGCAATCCCAAGAGAATCTCTACAACATATCCCATCAATCAATCACCTCATGTCAAGTACACCCACCCATTCTTTCTTTCTCCACAAGTCAAGCAACCACCAAGTCAACTCTCATGTCAAGTACACCATCACCTCACCCATCACTCACATCCATCACTCACATCTCTCCTTACAACCCTCTCTCTCTCTCTCTCTCTCTCTCTCTCTCTCTCCTCTCTCTTTCCCTTCACATTTTTCAAGAAAAAATCTAAGCAAGAGAGTGACCGTCCATGGTTTTCCAAGAGAGGAAGTGAGATATGTGTGACCCACTTCCCATCCCAAATCCTTCATCCTAGCCATTCAAACCTCATCACCCTCCATCAAAGTGAAGCACAAGGAGATCGGCTTTCCAACGGACTGAGAAGATCAAACAGTGAGTGCTTCTATAGGCTAGTTTCCATGTTTTTATGATGGGCCAAGTGAGGCCTACCGATCAATGGTATGGATCTCACTTTGGACCCTTGATGTGGCCGATGGACCACCTTGATCCTCATGATCATTCCATGATGGGGCCATTCTCCATGGACCTCATCATGATGTTTATTTTCCTTATATGGATAGGGTCATCTAAGACCTTACATTTGGTGGAGAAAGGATCTCCTCGTTGATTTTCGGTTTGATGGGCTCACGTGTAATGGGACCCACTTGATGTATGATTGATTTCAAAGGAGGGCCCATGTTGTCAGGGTCCCTCCATCACACGTGTCCCGTCTCTCTCTCTCTTTCTCTCCTTTTCTTTTATATGATGATATGTCTATGAGGCCCACCCGAATGGACCCCACCATAAGGCAAGTGTTTTATCCCAAGCCATCCATAGGTGGGGCCCACTTTTTAAATGTGATATCCACACCAATCCATCATTTGGTGGCCCACCTGAGCAGGCCCACCTTACCTATATGTGTCATGCCAAGCCGTCCAGCGTCCAGAGATGCTGGACGTGATTTGTAAAAAGAAAAAAAAAAAAAAAAAAGAGATTTCTTTTGGTGGACTGCTCCCACAGGCCCCACCTTGATGTATGTTTTTAATCAAAGCCGTCCATTTCATTCCTTATATCATTTTAGGCGTTGAGATGAAAAATGAAGATGATCCGAATTTCTAGTGGGCCATAGCATAATAAACGACGTTTTCACCATTGAAAAACCTTTTGATGTTTCTATACTCCAAAACACCTCCAATATTAGGCTTGTTTGGCTTGCCTAGGGCCATGGGAGCCAGTGGATGGGGTGGATCTACCTGATGCGGGCCCTAAGTATGAAAAACCCCTGAAAAATGGGTTTTCCAAAGAGAAAAAAAATAAGACCCACAGTCCCAGCCGTGGGCCCCACCATGATGTGTGTTATATATCCACTCCGTCCATTCTGTAGGCCCTTAGGGCAGCGGTCAGCCCTCCAAATATCACCCCCATTTAAAGCTCAGGTGGCCCACATCATAGGAAATAGCGGGATTGAACGACCACCTTTGAAACCCTTTTTGGGTCCACAGAAGTTTTGGATCAAGATGAAATTTGTTTTTACTCTTCATCTAGGTCTACGTGACCTTATCAATGGGTTGGATGGCGTATAAACATTATGGTGGGCCCCACAGTGATATATGTGTTTTATTCCCATCGTCCAGGTGGACGGTGGAGCCCACAGTGATTTATGTGTTCTATCCCCACCGTCCAGGGGACCTGGACGGTGTGTGTGTGTGTGTGTGTGTGTGTGTGTGTGTGTGTGGGCGTGTGTGTGTGTGTGTATATATATATAATATTATATTATATATAATATTGTATATACTATATATAAATTATATATAATATACAGGTTGGTGGGCCTTCATGTGGACCCCACCATGATGCATGTGTTGCATCCAATCTGTCCATCCATTTTGCAAGCTCGTTCTTGGGCATAAGCTAAAGAACGAATCAGATCCATGGTTCATGTGGGCCCCCCACTACGATGCATGTGTTGCATCCAAGTCATCCAACCACTTGAAAGCTCATTTTAAAGCTTGAATTCAAAAATGAGACAGATCTAGGAATAGGTGGACCACATTATAGGAAGTAGTGAGTTTGAATGTCCACCATTAAGACCCTTGGGCTACTAAGTTTGGGACCAAATATGATATTGGTCTTTCCTTTTAAATTCAGGTCTGTGAGGCCTTATAATCAGATTGGATGGGAAATAAATGTTTTGGTGGGCCTTAGAAATTTAATGGTGGAAATCATTATCGTCACTCTTATTTGGTTGTGGCCCATTTGATGTACATATGGGGCCCCATATGGTATGGCCCATCTGATATACATAGGACCCATGTGATTAGGCCCATTCAATGTATTTGTGGCCTGTTGTTGAGGCCTACTTTGATATATATGAGGCCCATGGGTTAAGACCCATTATAATATATTAGGGCCCATGGGTTGAGGCCCATTGTGATGTATTAGGGACCATGGGTTGAGGCCCATGGTGATGTACTTGGAGCCCATGGGTTAAGACCCATTGTGATGTATGAGGGCCCATGGGTTAAGGCCCATTTGATGTATTTGAGGCACATGGCCCGAGGCCCAATGGGATGTATACAAGGTCTATTGCATTGTGTGATTCCACCATAGGTTATGTAATGGCATTTATGGTGGGCCATGCCTTGGGAGCAATGTTGGTTTGACGTCCACATTGTAAAAATAATGTTGGTTAAATGTCTGCATTATAACTCTCCTTAGGGCCCATTGGTAGGCCCATACTTGTTGTGTGTAGGCCATTAAGGCCCATCTGCATTGTAAGGATAGTTCGTTACTTTATAACATGCTTAGTATAATTCCATGACTCATGCCATACGCATCATATGTATGCTTGATATGAGTAGTGATTGATCATTGCATACGCCATTGGGCAGACTATTTACGGGACTCCTTATGAGTTGGAGTGTCCACATTATCGCACCGTATGCGTAGGATTGCTGCATGACTGGATAGTGCGACTCATGCATCTCGCATATATGTGACTTCAACATTGTACGCCCTAGCAACATCAGGGCCGTGGCCTCCATAAGCACATCATGGATGGCTAAATGGGACACCGAAAATACTTAGTTCTAGCACTGTGGGCACTTCGGATGTCCTTGGGTGAAAATCCCAGAACCTCCAAGGCTAGGAGTAGCCCCGACGTCTAGACAGAGTGGAACATGAGCGCCCGAGTGCCGAATACCAGTAGGCCGCATCTCCCACTGTGTCGTGGTCGGTTGGGAGGGGGTGTGGCCTTATCCGCCCGAGTGAGGGGGATATAAGCTAGGTTGAGTATGACCAGCTCGTAAATGGGTCCGTTATCGACGAGCCGGGTAGATATTTGCAGACTACTGGTCAGGCGAATAGTGAGGTCTATTCTGCTCGCTGGGCTGTGCAGCTAAGGAGGAGGCAGTCGGTGTCGAGTGTAATAGACCCCGATGATTTTCCCCAGAGAGCAACTGTACTGATATGTGGACTTATTGAGCAGGAATTGCATATCCATTCATTCATTCATTCACTATCCACTCGGGCTGGTGGTGCGTAACTATGTGTCACGTGTACCATCGCATGGTTAGGATTTCGGTTGGGCGCGCGACTGACCTGAGATCAGGAGTTTACCACATTGTGTCTGACTATCCAAATTTAAGTATGGGATTGGTTTGGATAGAAGTCGCTTGTGGTGGACCCCATAGCCTGTGATACTTCGTACTATCATCTCGACTTCACGTTCCCGCATGGTCATTTCATTCGCATCGCGTATTACATTACATCCGCAGTACTTAGCATTTTAAGTTACCATGTTGTTGTACTTATATTGCCTAGATGAGGTTGATGGTATTCGTGGCTCGTCAGGATTTGCATATTGCATTGCATCCTCAACATCTGTTATTGTCTTATTATGTTTTGCATCGCATAGCCTTGGTACGACTGATAGCACATATGGACTTACCAGTATATTTCCGCTTACTCTGATATCGTGTGATTCATGATGTTGTCAGTATTTTCACTTATTTCGATGATGTATGATTTATGGGCTTTATGGTATACTTGACACTTATCTTATGCACACACTTTCACCACCCTCTAAGCTTTTGTAAGCTTATGCACGATAGATGCGTGCAGGTGATGTTAGGATGCAGCCGATCTGAGGGAGGAGCGTGCGGTGGAGCTTTTGGAGTTTTCTTTGATATCTTCATATTGTACTTTCATTTCAGCATTGTACTCGAATGATTATATTAGTGCATATGTGGTGATGTTGTTTCGTGACTTGGTTATGCTTATGGTTATGCTCCATTACAAAAAAAAATAAATTCATACTGAAAATCCTCATTGTAGGATCCCAGGATCGGAATCTGGCGTATAGACGCTGGGAGCCGAGAACGGGGTACTAAGGAGGTTGTCGGCACCGGATTCGGTGATCGAAAATTTTGTGAGCCTGTTTTTCGAGTTTGGGGCGTGATAAATTTCGTATACGGATGGTCATAAAGTGTGTTTCTGGAGTAATTAGGGGTAGGACATGTATATCGTTAGGTTCGAGTGACTTTCTCACACATGTAGGTTTCTCATATTGTAATTCTAATGGTAAGTTAAGCATATTCATACGGTGTGAACAAGACGACTGGATCAGAATCTTGATCTAATAAGTGTACGGACGGATGTAGAGATCAAGTAGCTAATTTAATGTGATCTAAGAGCTGAAATTTGATGTATACGGTTAATTTATAATAATTAGGCCAGGTATAAAATTTCACATGAAACGGATCATGAGAACCATGTGAATTTGAATTCAGGGTATAGGTTGATGGCATTTTCGTAATTATTGCTGATCTAAGAGTTTTGTGAAATCTAACGGATCTAGATGATTATATATCATTTTCTAAACAATTCTTACAAAAGGACTTATATTTAAATCATTATAGAATAAGACTTATTCACTAATTTAGTTAAAGGAAGGTACACATGTCAAACTACGTGGGTAACGGTCGGATGACCTGATTTATGGATGAAGATCATTCTTAACGGTCAGATTCATGTTGGAGGATGGATGTAGGGTTAGGTTAACTAGATTGGTACCGTACACGTATATATAGTAAGCTAAATTTATGGTAACACGCGAGGACTTTCAATACTCGGGTAATGAAAAGTTCGAGGTGTTACAATGGTAGAGCTTCTCTACCAAATAAGGGCGGGAGGAGGATGTTTGCCTCCCTTTGGTGGTACTTTACCAGATAGTGAAAGCAGCCACTTACACAGGGAAAGTGGGCCTTCCATTCGGCTAGTTTATTTGTAAGTTAGCCCGATTTTACAGACTTGAAGGACTGGCTAGCATCCTTGTGACCGTTAAGAATATAAGTAAAGACACCATCATTCATATGAAACTCAGTTAGAAGGCCCGAGGAGATGAGGCGGGGGATGAAATCGAGGAAGAAAAGGAGGGTGGAGAAGGAGGAGGGGAAGCCATGAAAGATGGTCGGGAGGAGTCAGTAGAGACCCGAAGTTTCGAGGATCGTTTAGCTGCTCTCCAGGCCAGAGTGGAAGAGATTAAAGAGGATCAACAGTACCTGAAGCACAAAGTGTGCAAGATGTATTGTACGCTTAAGACGGTATTGTGATGCGTGCAAAAGGATGGAGCGCCCCCACCCTCTCCTGAGTCGGTCGATCAGTAGGTCCTAGATTGTAGATGTTAGTCGTCCTTTGATGTTAATGAAGCACTTTACTAATTATGTACTGAATAATCAACATCAACATTCAATCTTCAGAGTCGGCACATCACTGATATTTGCACATTTGCAAACACTCGTGCTAATTAAATTATAGATGAGAAGTTTTATGGGATAGAGATTAGACTGTATGCAGATGAGATGAACAAGTTGCGCGGTATGAGTGAATGGTCAGCAATACCGCTTGTATTTCCAATGCATCAATATCGCCAATGTATCGCCAATAATTTTTACTATGTAAATTTTAAGTAATGCTTGTATCAAATTTAACAAGCCTAACATGAAATTGAGCGTGCTTCAAATGAAATTGAACGAACCTAACATGAAATTGAGCGAGCTTCAAATGAAATTGTACGAGACTAACATAAAATTGAGCGAGCTTCAAATGAAATTGAATGAGCCTAACATGAAATTGAGCAAGCTTCAAATTAAATTGAATGAGCCTAACATGAAATTGAGCGAGCTTCAAATGAAATTAAACGAGCGTAACATGAAAATGAGCGAGCCCAACATGAAATTGAGCGAGCTTTAAATGAAATTGAACGAGCCCAACATGAAATTGAGCGAGCCCAACATGAAATTGAACGAGCTTCAAATGAAATTGAACTAGCCTAACATGAAATTGAGCGAGCCTAACATGAAATTGAGCGAGCTTCATATGAAATTGAGTAAACTTCACATGAAATTGAGGGAATTCAATCTTCAGTGTCAGTATCCCCATTCAATCTTTCAAAGTCTCGATTGTAGTAGTAACTTCGTAATTAAAACAAATTCATTCAAACACAAAATATACAGTCGTTTTCAAATTAAATCATTCACCATCTTATTACTGAAATTATGCCGGATGGGCTGCAATAATCTAAGTGCGGAATATGGCGGAGTTAGAGAATGTAGACTAAGTCCTAGAGGGGCATTGATTATGACCAATTAAAAATTATGCCAATTTAAAATCCTAATTACCAAACTTAAACTAATTTGTAATTGAACTAAGACAATTTCACTTTATAGGCTTCCATGCCAATAGAGGGTCCAATCACATAGGCTGCACTAGATATACAAATTAAGCAACTAGCCTATATAAGATAGTGTATATGAGTGTGTAGGATGTGACTCCTATCAGTCTTGAACATTCATCTAATCATGCATCATATTTAAATATTCAAGACACATAAGCATAATTAAATAAATGCGCAAAGAGCAATCCCAAACACGATCGTATAAAGTGGTTTGGCTACGTGCCTACTCCACTCCCGGCAGATGCACTCAACCCATGCGTGTACTAAATTTCACTATCGGAGGTTTTGAATAAGGTTAACCTCTAACCTTTATAGCCCTACACAAGGACTCTAAAGTTTATGCCTTATATAAGAGCAAGAGTCATACATAAGCACCCAAGTTTATGTCCTACACAACGACAAGGGTCCTAATCCCAAACCCGACAATTTAGGTCACACAAGCCAAGGTCCTACACAAGAACCTGACAGTTTATGCCCTATACAAGAGCAAGGGTCCTACACAAGCACTTGAGTTTATGTCCTACACAAGGACAAGGGTCCTAATCCAGAACCCAACAATTTAGACCACACAGGCCAAGGTCCTACACAAGAACTTGACAGTTTATGCCCTACACAAGAGTAAGGGTCCTGCACAAGCATCCCAAGGGTTTAGGCTACACAAGCCTGAAATTGCGGTTTACACCGCTGATACTGAAGAAGGAATCTGAGTTAAGGTCCTAGAGGGGGGTGAATAGGACTTTTCAATCATTTCCTCTTATTTAAAAAAAACTTAATTGCCTAACTCAAATGATTATTCAATTTAAAGCAAGTTAGGCATTATAACTCTAATGGCTTCCAAGCTAGTTAGATGATCCAATCACAAAGGCTATTAGAGATATGCAGATCTAATAACTAGCCTAGTGTTGTGTTCTTGTGTGTGGAATGTGCTCCCTATCGATGAATCGCATTCATTCAATCATGTATACTAAATTAAACATTCAAGCATATATAAGCATGATTAAATAGATGCGCAAATGATAATTCCAAACACAAGCATTTATAGTGGTTTGGCTACGTGCCTACTCACTCCCGGCATCCACACTCAATCCCAGAGTGCACCGGATTTCACTATTAATGGTTTCAAACAGCTTCACAAATAACCTTTACATTTTTACACTAAGGACACAATTTATGCTCTCCGCAAGAGTAAAGGTCCTACACCCAGAGCTCATGTTTATGCCCACCGGCCAAGGTCCCACACTAGGCACCTACTGTTTAGGCTCACCGGCTAAGGTCCTACACAAGGCACCTACTTTTAGGCCCACCGGCCAAGGTCCCACACAAGGAACCTACTTTTAGGCCCACTAGCCAAGGTCCCACACAAGGAACCTACTTTTGGGCCCACTCCCACACAAGGAATCTAAACGAGTTTGTTGATAGCAAACTCTTACCCTCAATCCTACACGAGGAAGTAGACTAAACTTTTGAACTCTTATAATGACACTTACTTGTCGGATTGAGTTCTCTCTTGTACCTTATCTCGGGTTACTAGATCTTCTCGCTCTCGAGCTTGAATCAACTTCCCGGTGGTCCCCCAATCGCGTAGCTTGGATTTACCTGTTGGCTTAGCTTCATGATAAAAAACCTTGCTAAGATGTACCTAAAAGGTGACCAAGGTTATGGAAGTTGGTTGAATTTCCTATCTAGGATAATAAATGGATTTCCTAAGGGATTCAACCTATGAACGCTCTAAAATATCAAAGAACCAAGGATATTCCTATTGGTTTGGTCTTTGTACTTTAGAGAAGGCACGAGTTCATGTTCTTCATTAAATAAGAACTTTGAATGCTCATAGGAGTGAAGGATCACAATGAAGAGAACATGAACTCATATGGATAGAGTCTAAATGGGCTAGGATAAGCTTGTGATACACTAGAGACTCTATGGTACCTATTTTCACTAATTTTGTAAGTTTCTACAAGCCGCTTTTATAGACAAAAGCTTTCAACAGATAAAAAATTCAGTGGTATTGAATTGTCTATCTGTAGTACCGAATTAAATTCCCAAGTTGCTGGTTGAAAACAGTCTATTTCGGTGGCACCGAACTTTGTTCGTTAGTGGCAGTCGTGTCATCGAATTAACGTTGTAAGCTTGCTGGACTGTTTTGTGCCCCTTCGGTAACACCAAATGTATCTTCGGTGGTACCAAAGGTGTATTCGGTGGTACCTTCATCCTACTGATAATTGAAAGATTTTTCTGTTTTGTCCAATAAATCATTCAACAACTTGGGATATGTAAAAGCAGAGACTACAGGATATAAAATATGAACTTGGAATTGGCTTAGAATAGATGACCTAAGTAGGTATGCCTATTTGGGTTGGGATCATCTATTTGCAAGGTCAAGATCGAAGAAACATTTCTTTGTCTTCAATGTGGCTTTGATGCTTTTGATCCAATTGTGTCGCCGGTCTTCACTTGACAAGAACTCATCTGACTACAAGACACAATTAATCATGTAATTGACAAACATGGGTGCAAATAAGTGCACAAATAAGGCCAAGGTCCTAATCCCGAACCTAAGTTTATATCCTACACAAGGACAAAGGTCCTACACAAGAACCACGGATTTATGCCCTACTAAAGAGCCAAGGTCCTACACAAGAACTTACTCGAGTTTGTGGATAACAAACTCTTAGCCTCAATCCTACACAAGGAAGGAGGCTAACCAATGGACTCCTAACAATGACACTTGTCGGATTGAGTCCCTTTTTGTAGCTCTTCTTGGGCTGCTTGATCTCCGCTCTCTCGTGCTTTAATCACCTCTTTGATGCTCTCCCGATCATGTTGTCGCTACTTCGCCAAGTCTTCAACTCCATGATCAATCTCATTGCATTTGATGTGTCTTCAAAATGACCAAGGTGATGAGAGTGGGTTGAATCTCCTACAACTAGTGGGTAGTTGTTTATCCTAGGGGATTCAATTAGATGGGTCTCCTAGAAGAGTTGGACAATAATTTACTAAGAATGCTTAAGTCCAATCTCTAGAAAATTGAGGAGTCCAAGCACATCTCAATGTTGAGGTTGGAATCCTAATTAGAGTTGTAATCTCAAAGGAGATGGCTTAGAACTCAATAGAATAGAGGCAAAGAATGAGAGATATGAATATGGAAACACCTTACCTTTTATTGCTCCAAAAACCCATAATAATGCCCAAGAACCGACTGCCTTTTATAAAAATTTGAAGCTCCAATGGTAAAAAAACGGGCAGAAAATGGCTCTTTCGATGTCATCAAAGATTCCTTCGGTGTCATCGAATGGTTCCTTGATGTCATCGAACAATCCAAAGAAATGTGATGTTTTCTTGCTGGACAGTTCTGTACCATTTTTCGATTTCATAGAACATCCTTTGATGTCATTGAAACGTGCTCTTCGATGTCATCGAAGGGGCTTTGATGTCATCGAGAAAGTCAGGGAAAAAATCCATTATCTTATTGGACAAAATCTGACTCTCAATCGATGTCATCGAGGATACTTCTCGATGTCATCGAAATTCAAGTTTTGATGTCATCGAAGGGACCACAATGCCATCGAGAATTTCAGAGAGAAATTCAATTTAGTTGTTGGACTATCCCGACTCTCAATGGACGTTATCAAGCAGGTCTTTGATGTCATCGAAGACTGTTATATGGCAACTTGATGCCATCGAACATCATAAAGAATCTGCTATTTTTGGCAATCTTGTACATAGTAGATTCGTACCTCTTCTAGCCACCTGTTTACTTGTTCTTACCACCTTGATGCTTCTGCTCCGTTGTGTACTCTTTGATCTTTGCTTTTCAAAGGCTCAACTGACTTTACGACACAATGACTCACGTGATTGACAAACTGGAGTGCACTAACAATTGCATCAAAACATAAAATACATTACAACATAAATCATACAAACATAAAATAAATTACAAAGTACATTATTCCTCGGATATTAGAAACTTGCACCTTCGGCGATTATGCCCCTTTTATTTGCATCTTCCACACTTTACTATTTTTCGTTCTTCTCCATGTGAAAGAATTCTTGTCTATTTCGTTCTTCCAGCTGACCTCTTCTGTTATGGGGGTTTAATTCTCACACAATACTTCTTGAATTTGAGCTATATTTTCCATTGTCTCTTGTCACGTATTGGGTACAAGGATTCATTATACGTGATATGGTAATTTTACACCGTGTGGAATGGGGAACAATATCGGTAATAAGGAAGATTATAGTTTATACACAGTGAAAGGACATGCAAACATGGGAATCCCTTTACGTTAAGCTCGCGACATGTATACGAAAGCTCACTGAGCTTAACTATATCATTATAATATCCCACAACATAGTACTCATTACGAGAAACTGCATGACAACGGACATCTCGAGCCTTCGGTACAAGATCCTTTAACTGTTCCTTGGCCCAAGGTGTCAACTGCCGTACAAATGATGATCCAGATTCTCTTCTATTGTAGAACATATCTTGAATCTTAAATCTTACCGCCTCTATCAATATACTCATGGGGTATTCTCGTGCTTCTTTAAAGAGAGCATTAATGCATTCAGATATGTTTGTAGTGACCAAGTTGAATTTTTTCCTAAAAAGTACGAAGATGCCCATCTTTTGTACCATATTTCTCTCAATCATGCATGTAATGGGGAGTTGGCCATTTCGATATCATGCATTCACTTTTTGAACTCAGCCTTCCTGCAGGTCTTCATAGCCCATCAATAGTACATTTCCAATGACTTGTCTTTAAATGTGTCCACCAAGTTTCTGTATATATAGTAGGTGTAGTAGCCATGGATTGCATGTTGGAAGACTTGGGGAACTTCTTTCATTAAACCTTTATGTCAGTCTGATATAATCACGAGACTCAGAAGACCCCGTAACGTACAGTTAAGGTGGGTAAGGAACCAATTCCAACTGTTGCTGTTATCTGATTCTCCAATGCCAAAAGCAATTGGAAAAATATGATTGTCTCCATCTAAGGCTGTAGCAACGAATAGAACACCCTTGTATTTACCCTTTAAGTGCTCCCGTCGATGGCCAAGACTCTTCACATAGAATTTAAAAACTTTGAATACATTGTCCGAGTGCTACAAAACATCTCTTGAACCTGCTCGTCTTTGGGTTAACAAGCACGACAATCACCGTCCCCAGTTTGGCCCTCCTCAACTCATATAAATACATCGGGAGTTCATTGTAAGAGTATTCATAAGACCCTATAACGCGATTGATTGTGTGTTCCTTAGTGTGCCATGCCTTCTTATAACTGATAAGAATATTATATTTCTCTTGCATGACGAAGATAATATCACTCAGACTTAACCCTAGGCGATGCTCAATTCGGTTAACAACCAGCTCACGAGCTAACTTACTGCTTGCTTGCCAATGATTGCTCTTCATCTATGACATGACACGCGTGCGCTTGGACGTATAATTTTGTATCTTGAATATCCTCACATCATTCACCCGAGATGCATGAACCCTCCATTCGCATTTATCTTCGAAATACACCATGGTGAATCTCCTGGATGATGAGTACAAGACCCTGTACTGGAAGTTTTTGCGAATTGCAAATTGGCTCAAAACATACTCGCATCGGCTCTTGTCCTTAAATGTTTGGCCAGCGGTTATATCAATCTGCTCATCCAATGAATCCGAATATTCCGATAGATCTGCATTAGTGAATGCAGCATCTTCGAAAGGCACGTTAACTTGACTGGAGATGAAGTTTCATGTTCCAGCAAGCTCGAGCAGCGGAATGTCGCTTACAAGTACAGATTTGGTGGTGGATGATGAAGGAAAATATGCTCTTGTAGATAAAGGTGATGCCATGTATTCATATTTGAGGTTAAGGTCACCTGCCTAGCTCACTTGGCTAGTCATAAAGTTTAATATTTGAAGCGGCTCGAGCAGTGGAGTGTTGCTTAGACTCACTTGTAAAGGTGATGCCATATATTCCAATTTCACGACATGTTCCTCACCAAAAGGGTTTGTGTATTGTCTCATTAATGTATTGCACTGTCTCGATGATTAGAGGGATGAATTTATCCGAATGCTTCAGTTGTGCTGCCAAGAACACTCTCACATCTTCATCGTCTTCGATTTCAATTTGAGGGATTGCTTCGTTTGAGTAAGGGTATAATACTTTCATCCTAATATCACAATCTGTTGGTTTACTCTTAATAATCCTGTACGTTTTAGATACAAGTTCCTCGTATGTAGTCTCGACCCCAACAACAATACTTTTTGACTTTTTACCGCTATACGTGTATCGATTGTTTTCACAAACTAACTCCCCACCATAAGAGCATACGATGATTCTCGTAGCCATTATCTGAAAACAAACATAATGACATATCATCAACGAATCGTTAAACAATAGAAGCATACCATATGATACAACTCGGTTAGATAATATATGACCAAGAGCTCACTAAATTAATAGATGAAGATGATGTAAAGCTAAATGAACTAAAGAATAAGTGGGGCGTTAAAATTTTCAAGTATACAAAACTAGAGCTTGGATATGAATGAATAAAATTTCAGTGGACGATATGGTGTACCGAAGCTATGGAATTTCAATGAGGCAAGGAAGGCAACCTTGAAAGAGGGGATCCAATGCATACTAGAGCAATTGAATGATACTCGTAAACGCAATAGATGGCAAAGAGAAAGCAAGTGGTCCCATGTTGCACACGATGAATTTCATGTAGTGCTTGTTCAAGTGAGCGAACCAAACATGAAGTTGAGTGACCTTCAAATGAAATTTAGCAAGCATCACATGAAATTGAGCAAGCTTCAAATGAAATTGAGCGAGCTTCACCTGAAATTGAGTGAGCCTAACATCAAATTGAGCGAGCTTCAAATGAAATTGAGCGAGCCTAACATGAAATTGAGCGAGCTTCAAATGAGATTGAGTGAGCCTAACATGAAATTGAACGAGCTTCACATGAAATTAAGCGAGCTTCAAATGAAATTAAGCGAGCCTAACATGAAATTGAGCGAGCTTCAAATGAAATTGAACGAGCTTCACATGAAATTAAGCGAGCTTCAAATGAAATTAAGCGAGCCTAACATGAAATTGAGCGAGCTTCAAATGAAATTGAGCGAGTTTCACATGAAATTAAGTGAGCCTAACATGAAATTAAATGTGCAACATGTGAAATTGACCGAGCTTCACATGAAATTAATCGACCCTAACATGAAATTGACTGAGCCTCACATGAAATTGAACGAGCCTTACATGAAATCGAACGAGCCTAACATGAAATTGATTGAACTTTGCATGAAATTAAACGAGTAGTCAGTCAATCGTCATCGACTTCTCGTCTCAATTTCAGCAATTTCTCGGTAAATTTTCGTGAGTTCTTCATCAATTTCGAGCGAGCACTAGTTAAATTTGACTAAGCACTCTTAGTGAATTACTAGCTGAATTTGCACATGTAGTCAGTGAATTATTGTCGACTGCAAAAAAATACATTCATGATATTTTTCTCACTGTAAACTTGACCTTTAACCCACCAGCTTTTGTAAACATCCTTACCTCAGACAGTCGCCGTACCGGTGAAATCCAAGTTGAAGAAGTAGAAGAAGGGTGCTTTGGAGTGAAACACGATTTAGAACCTTTTGAAAGATTGTAGAAATCCCTTATGGAGATAACCCAAAATATTTGAAGTGTATAAATGCAAACAATTTGAAGGAATGAACATAACCCTAAGCAAGATGGCAAAGGGCATATGTAGAATGCTAATATTTGGAGGTTCAATGGAGATTTTAGTAAGAAAAATGATGAAAATAAGGTGTGTTCGTAGGTTTTGGGTTATAAGGGAGTGAAAGGAATATAACTCATAAAGCAAGGGTATTTTCGTCTGCAAATAGTGTGTCCGTACAAAATTAGTTTAGTCTTGGAAAGTAAAGTTTGGGAGCATTCAAAAAAGCCAATGGGTCAAAGGTGAGATTTAAAGTAGGAAAAATCTTGACTGGTGTGGGTGTCATGTGGAGACGAGCGCGGCCGCTCCTCCAGTTGAAGTTGTACAAATGGTTCAAAGGAGATCAAAGTTACATGGCCCGAAAATGATGCATTTATTATATCCACACCGTTCCATCCATTTTGCGAGTTCATTTTAGAGCACAAACCAAAAAATGATTCATATCCAAAGCTTAAGTGGACCACACCACGAATAGAAGTGGGATAGTTATTCACACCATTAAAACATTTATAGGACCCACCATAACATTTATTTTCCATCCAATCTATTCATAAGGTCACACAGACCTGGATGAAGAGGAAAAACAAATATCATATCGATCCAAAACTTCTGTGACCCTAAAAGTGTTTCAATGGTAGGTGTTCAATCCCCCACTGCTTTTTGCAGTGTGGTCCACTTGATCTTTAGATCTGTCTATTTTTTGGGTCAAGACTTAAGAAGAGCTCACCAAATGGAAGGACAGTTGGGATATAGCACATACCTCATAATGGGACCTACATAACTTGGTGACATTAGCACACCAACTAGATAGGTGGTGTGTAGTTCACCAACAAATCGCTTCCACTTACAATGGTGGGGCCCTTGATGTGGGGCCACCTTGAAATGTATTATATATCTAGGTTGTCCATCCATTTTTACTAATCATGTTTGGGAATGAGCCCAAAAATGAAAAAGATTCAAATCTCAGGTGGAGCATACCATAGGTAAAAGGTGAATGACCATTGATGGGCCACATTAGGCTGGATGGAAAATAAACATTAGGAAATGTGATGGTTTATTGCAAGAAGTTTTGTTTTTCGGTTGGCCATAGGAAATTTTGTTTTTCCCTCTATTCCCATTTATGTGACATTATCCAAGGTCATGAGACATGGGATTTCACCACCTATGAGTACTTGAACCCTTGACCTGGTGTTGAAACTCTAGTGAGGAGTAAGGACTCATGCTTCCCCAAAGCATTAATGGTGGTTGTGTGCTTCAAATTTTTATGGAGTCGTAGAAGTTACCATTGAAACCTCCCTTCGGTCCACTGGATTATCCATCCGGCTCGTTCATAAGGCCACACAGGTCTGCATGAGGGGAAGACACACATTTTGACCTAATCAAAAGGCTCATTGCCCTAGACATTGTTCACAACCCCAAATGCAAGGTCGCGATGTAGTAAGAACTCGGTAAGACTAAGGTTGAATCTATAGGGACTAAACTTGTATGTATTCTGAAAATAACTAAAACTAGAACTAGAAAAAGATATAAATTAAAATCTAAATAATTGAGAGTAATGGTGAATAATGTTGATTAAAACTTATGAATTTAAAGATGGGAACTAGGGTACCAAGGATCCACTTGTAACTATCAAGATGCTACCTTACTTGATTCAAGGAACACAATTGGAATTGGAGTCATATCCTATCCAATTGGAGGATAAAGCAATTTAAATCAAATCTGAACTTTCATTGACCGAATTTTCAATGGAAGAGAATTGTGATGAGTGAAAGGGATTCCATCACCCTACCATGCCAAGGAGACGATGGTGAACAACAGGATTTACCAATCTCATAATCTCATAATAGAAAAGAAGATACTCAAAGCTATCACAGCATCTATTGTAATTTAAGTCACAACAAACTATAGAAAATCGAAAATATTTCTTAAATTCAATTAAAAATCAATGAAGTTCAATAAGAACAAGAATCAAAGAAAAATAAACATCCAAATACGCTACAAGCTTCACCTTTTATCCTTAACTAAGAAGTTTAGCCAACCATATACATGATTGAAACCAAATCTCTTAAACTAAGCATGAAAAATAAACTAGGGAAGAAGAAAAACTCTTTGACAGCTGCTCCACCCTTGTGTATGCTCCTTGAGACATTTTCAAAACCTAGAAGATACTTTGGAGCATCTTAGAGAGTCCTATTTATAGTTGTGGAACTCCAACTTTCGCGCCTAGTTGGAAAAATCTAGAAACCGCCTCATATTTACACACTCTGCATAGTTTTCCAAAATATACTCGGAGTTTCAGAATATGCTTTTTCAAGATAATTTCAGGAATATGTTTATTTTCAGAACAATTTTAGGATTCCTTTTCTTCACTTCAAATATTTGATTCTCTTCATTCCTCACTTAGTTTTCTTGGATCTTTGGCATGTGAATTCTTCATTAATGACTTTCAAATCTCCAATTAGTAATCTTTTGAGCATAAATCTTTCTTTTGACATCAATTTCACCTTAAACTCTTAAAATCACTTTACACATGAAAAGATGCATAATTAAATCGATTAAGCAGTATCATGTTTATAAAACCAAGGTATAAATAAGGAGAAAAATGATATCTCGTATGCTTTTAGGTGGAGGTAGGTTAGAGATAAGATCAATTTTTGCTTTATCCACTTCAATTCCTTTGGAAGAGATGATATGTCCAAGAACAATTCCCTTATGAACCATGAAATGACACTTCTCCCAATTTAGTACCAAATTCGTTTCCTCACATCGCTTCAGCACATTTTTCATATTTTTTTAAACATTCGCTGAAGGATGGACCAAAGACAGAAAAGTCATCCATGAAGACCTCTAAATATTGCCTCACCATGTTAGAAAAAATACTCAACATGCATCGCTGAAAAGTGATGGGGGCATTACATAGTCCGAATGACATCCTTTAGTAAGAAAATGTGCCAAATGGACATGTGAATGTGGTCTTTTCCTGATATTTAAGGGCTATCTCTATCCGGTTGTACCATGAATATCCGTCAAGGAAGCAATAGTAAGAGTGACCAACTAGCCTTTTCAAGATTTGACTAATGAAGGGCAAAGAAAAGTGGTCCTTCCTCGTGATGGTATTCAACTTTTTGTAGTCAATGCACATTCTCCAACCAGTAGTGACTCTAGTTGGCACGAGTTCGTTGTCGGCATTGGCTGCGATGATGATTCTGGACTTCTTGGGAACCACCTGAGTTGGACTGACCCATTGACTATCCGATATAGGGTATATGATACCCACATCCAATAGTTTAAGAACCTCGGCCTTAACCACTTCCTTCATGTTTGGATTTAGTTTACGATGTGGTTGTCGGGTGGTCTTCGCATTATCCTCAAGATGAATGCGGTGAGTGTTCACAACCCTAAGTGTAGAGTTGCGATGTAATAATAACTCGTGAGATTGAGGTCGAATCCACAGGGACTAAACTTGTACGTATTCTAAAAAGAACTAGAACTAGAACTAGAAGAAGATCTAAATCTGAATTCAGGAATAAAAGAGAGTAATTATGAATAATGTTTAAACTATCAATTAAAGGTGGGAACTAAGGTGCCAAGGATCCACTTGTAGCTATTAAGTTTCTACCTTGCTTGATTCAATAAACACAATTGGAATTGGACTCCTATCCTATCCAATTAGAAGATAAAGCAATGTAAATCAAATATGAACTTTTCATTGACTTAATTCTCAATGGAGGAGAATTGTGAAGATTGGAAGAGATTCCAACGTCCTACCATGCCCAGGAGACGATGGTGAACAATGGGATTTACCAATCTCACTATCTCAAAATAGGAAAAGAAGATATCCAAAGCTATCACAGCATCTATTGTAATTTGAGTCACAATAAATCATAAAAACTGAAAATATTCATTTAATATCAAACTAGAAATCAATGAAGTTCAATAAGAACAAGAATCAAAGTAAAATAAACATCCCAACATGCTACAAGCTTCACCTCTTAGCCCTTGCTAAGAGGTTTAGTCAACCATAGACATAATTGAAACCAAATCTCTTAAACAGAGCATGAAAAATAAACTAGAGAAGAAGAAAAGCTCTTTGCCGGCTACTCCACCCTTGTGCTATGCTCCTTAAGACCTTTCCAAACCCTTGAAGATCCTTTGGAGCATCGTAGGGAGTCCTATTTATAGTTGTGGAACTCCAACTTTTGCACCGAATTGGAAAAATCTAGAAACCACCTCAAATTTACACACTAGCCGCAGTTTGCTAAATTAAACTTTACTCTGCGCAGTTTTTCAAAATATATTTTACTCTACACAGCTAAATAGACTTCGAGTTTCAGAATATGCTTTTTCAGGATAATTTCAGGAATATGTTTGTTTTTAGGACAATTTCAAGATTCTTTTTCTTCACTTCAAATCTTTGATTCTCTTCATTCCTCGCTTGGTTTTCTTGGATCTTTGGCATGTGAATTCTTCATTAATGACTTTCAAATCTCAAAATCTTCATTTAATAATCTTTTGAGCATAAATCTTACTTTTGGCATCAATTTCACCTTAAGCTCTCAAAATCACATCGCACATGAAAACATGCATAATTAAATTGATCAAGCACTGTCATGTTTATAAAACCAAGGTATAAATAGGGGGAAATATGCAATATTTCACACTCAAAAGACATGTTATTTAATGTAAGGCTTAGTACCCTTTGAACCTCTCTGTACCCATTCATACGTCATCTGATATCCTCCGTTGGGCCTTGGATTGTGCACGCAAGTGCACACTTGGGAGACCCAAACACTAAGGTATCAAAACACATGCCGTAGCAATCGTCCCGCCGCCACGAGCATGACTTCCGTGCATCAATGCAATAACTCATTGGGACGATAAGGCACAAAAAACTTAGTGACAAGCATGTGCATGAACACCCCATCTTCCAAGCCCTACACACCTTGTGTCATGGTTATCTCATCAAAATGATATCATGGGGTGATGCAACCAGGCCACCTTTTCTCTAGAAACCTTTAAGTATATTAAAAACTCTCGTTAGCCTTTAAACCCTTGATTAAGGCTCTTAATCAACCATATTTTTCAAAAGACAGAGCATTTATATCAGTTTCCTTAAATTAATGAGGAGATAGACACCTCGCCTTTTATAAAAACCACTAAGGGGAGCTAAATGCCATTTATTAACCCTAAACCATGATTATTTAACTTAAAGCTAAGATTTGCAAAATATCTCTCCAACTTTTTTCTAAAAGTAAAAAAAGAATATGTTCACACCCCACCTAAAACGAGGACAAGCCACTCTTTGAGCTTCAACTTGACTTAAATAAATTGTCTCATATTGACTTAGAAATCATTGAAAATCTAAACAGGCCAAACTGGGAGCATACTTGGTATGTCCCGGAGATAACCAATGGATCGGGTCGGCTATCACCAAACTCAATAGCACCAGTCACGGCCATACATTCGAATTCCAAAATCCCTGAAACTCTCTGTACATGAACTGATATGCGAAAAAGGATAAAATGAATCTCATTTCCTTAACAAAGCAAAGATGATCAGTAACAATTATAAAAGCTTCATGAACACATATTCGTTTGAGCTTATTATCTCCATAAGAAATACGACTATGGGAATAATCAATGACTCTCTTAGACGATAATTAACAATAGTAATTGGCAATAATAGCAATATTGTGCTATTATCACTAAATGAATATTATCGCCGATTATCGCCAAATTGATATTATCATCGATTATTGTTGTGAGATCTCGGTCTTTCGTAACACCGCTCGTGTGCACACGTGTCCCAACTCGCACCGTAGACCATACACTGCACCCCAGTGCACCAACAACCCCCACCCAAGTGATTTGTTCTAGATGACCTTGAGACCTTTATCATGTGGACCGCGTCGTCATTGCGGTCGCAATGGTGAAAATCGTGCATCAATCCGACGCTCCGTTAGTGAGATATGACCCATTGAATTCACGGCCCAAATTGCGTATCCTACAATATAAGCAACCTTTATTATGTTAGGCCCATTAGACTTGAGCCCATGTGGGCCTTAAGTTCACTTTCTAGAACATGGATATTATTATAAGATATGACAATTACTACATGACAAATAAGGAGCCAGCACATATAAGATAATGCATAATAAGGCAAAATTGGATTCTACCCCAAAATCCATCATTAACCCTCTCCCCATGCCTTAGAAACTAATCATGGCCCATGTCTACCTCATCATACACATGCATCCAATGCATGTCTTGATTTGTACCACATTACTTCAAACAACCAATTGCAACACACCACTTCATCATTCACCATGCATCACCTACAACCCATAACCCTTATCCATCCATTAGCCAATGCATGCTTAGATTTCTTCCACCTTGGCCAATGCATATTTAGCACCATTCACCTCATCCATCCACTACCCATACCATGCACCACCTTCCACCTCACTTTTAGCACCAATAAGACCTCATAAACTTGTCACATCATCTTACCACTTCAACCGCTAATTCCCTATATAAGAGTAGGAGCTCTCTTACACTCATACTTTTGCTACACTTAAAAATTTCTGAGATTTTAAGAGAGAGTGAGAGAGAATGGACCCAAGGTGTGGCCCACCATCAATCCTAGAGGGAGTGAACCACACATCATCATCCAACCATCCATCCATTTGAGGTGAGTCCACACCCCCTCTCCTTCCATCCTCCTCATCCTCCCATTTCTTCATTTTATATTTTTTTAAATGCATGTGAGGCCCAATGGTGTGGAGCCCCATGGGTTCATATATTACAGGCTATGGTGGTTAGCAAAGTGGCCTAAGTCAGTATGGTCCACCATGATGAACATTATATCCACACCCTTCACAAGTAATCCCATTTTTGTATCTGGACAGCAACTTCTAAAAATCATATAAAATCAATCAAGCTAAGATCTGAGTTTAAACTTGGTAATAATATGAACCATAATATGAGATAACTCTGGGCCAAATTTCTTAGTCATCTAACAGTCCAATCATGCGTGGCATTAACTTTACGTGGTTGATGTCCAGCAATACACAGAGGGTTCTAATTTTGCAAAAGGTGACCTATTTTTGGTCCCTTTATTAAACCCAATAGAAATATATATTCTATTGGCTTCGTAGAAAATCGTAGTATCTTTCCAATGGTATATAATACACCTCGATCAGAGTTCGGATGACCAAGATCTTGGCCTCGTACAAAAATGTATTTGGGAGGTTGTTATGACCATTTTTGTGTGGGCCATATCTGTGACTCCAACGGTCAGATGTAATTGATTTTTTTCTTAACTTACTTAAGATAGGTAATAATCATATGTACGGTCCCTATGGTCATATTCTTTCATGATAGAATTTAGAAAACTCTGGATCGATGGATACTCCTGTAAGGATAAACCTTGAATTGCTATATGTGGTCCAGATGGATCCAAGGCCCTGCATGGTTGGAAACCTATATATATCCTAAATGATGTATTCCAAAAGCATCTAATGGCTCGGATTTTCTAACAGAGAATCTGAACATAGAGATTTGATCAATACATTTCATGTGCTACTTGATGTGTACGTTGAAATATTAGTTGCACTTTCTATTTGCTGAAATATTTCTAAGTACCTAACCGCATTGCATATCTTTGACACCTTGTGGTGGGCCTCACACTTTGTAGTTAAGGGTCCCACTTTGGGAGATGTTTAATCCTTATATAAGTGAGCTGGGATGTCCCACCTTTTTGTCAGGAATGATCCCCAAGTGTTTGGAAATTGGGCCCTAAGTTGTGATAGACCCCATTCTTGAAAACTATCTTGTCATTTTTATGTTTTGTACCAACTTTGAGCCTCTGTAGTGGATCCCACGTACAAGATATGAGTAAGCCACCACTTGAAAACTTTAAGCTATACCAATGAATAGAGAAATTATAATTTACTTAGGTCAAATCAAACCCCACATGATCAGGGAATGGATCCCAAAATGGGGCAAGACACAGTTGTACAGAAGATTAAAATACCTATATTTAGCCTTTACCAAATATTATGTGTACACAACCAATTGGTCCCAGCTTATAATTTTTGAATTACATATATAGTACTACTAAGAGAACCTGACGGCACACTGAAAGGTGGTCCCTGTGGATTATGGGATATACTCAAAATCAGCTCAAAACTAATTATGCACTGTGTTTCCTACACATTTCCTCCAAGTACCCATATTTGGGACATCACCGTAAATTGTATGCACCCAAGCAATGAGACTCACCTTATATCTTTTAGAGCCCATACATAGAGATACCAGATGGATCCTTCCTTTCACCAAATGTGGGTCCTACATTATTATAAATCTGAATTGAAGATGGTCAGAAACCAACATTGCACAAAAAATTCGTTTGATGTAAAATTTATGTGGGGCCACGTCAGTGGGGTCCACCACCTTACCAAAGCATTTAATGCAACATCTAAACTCTGAAAAATAACTCCTAGGTGTTGTTGGGCTCAAAACCTTAAGTGGGTCATCTTGTATTGGCTATCTTGTATGGGCCTTACCTTTCATGTAATAAGGTCCACCTAACATGTTTTGTAAATGGGTGTTATATAACTTGTAAAATATTTAGTGGAGAGATCTTGATGTCCAAATGTTCTCTTAAGATATAGGTGGCCTTGGGCCCATCTAAATAATGCAACCCTAAAGCCCAAGCGGGCCCAACACTAAGAGAAATTGTTGGGGAGTGAGAAGCCCACAATGGTAACCTTCCTTGAGCCTATTGGGTAGGTCCATTGCCTACTGGGCAGCGTGCCTTGCACATTACCTCTAGTCAAGTGGACCACGCTTAGAGAGGCCTATTTTACAATGCATAAACTGGATAATTGAGCTTTTTCTTGGTTTGTTGTGTATGTGGCTAGTGGGCCCAATATGATGTATGACATGAAAAATGTTAGCATGTTGTCCTTTATGTTTGAGATTGTGCATTATTTCTAGTTGATGGTGGAATGTATGGGGCCCACTTAATTGTGGGATTAGATCCACACTATTGAAAGCCTTGTGGTTGGAAGTTAAAGCCTTTGAGTTGGCCTATTTCTATTGGTTCACCAAGTGGGACTCACACTTAACCTATACAACCCCATGCCTTGTATGTAGTCCAAGGTCAATGTGGAACTCACACTAGGTGGGATGCACCTAATGATGGTTGAGATGATGATACATGTGTGGTAACATGATAATGATAATGGTGAGTTGTTGGTTGAAATGATAGATAAGATTTAATAGATGGTAAATTATGACATATGCATTGATGATGGATGAGTAATTATTTGTAGTACTTATGACATTTCTTATGTTAATCATAAAGTGAAAATGATCCTCATGGTAATCATGATGATATTATGTATATATATGCATGATGACAAAACATGCTAGTTGACCACCATGCTTGATATCCAAGTGATAATAATGCACATACTAATTGTCATGATGATAACGTGGATAACATAACCATGTTTTACTTGATGCATGGATGATAATAAATAAGTGATGTTGGTGAACGTAAGGATAACCTCATGCATGATAGACACCTAATGCCTAGGGCATATATAATGATAGTGTTAGATGATGGCCTTGATATTAATGATGCATGTGAATCCCTGTATGTTATGTACTCCATGCACATGCTTGCATAATACATGTTATGAGGATAAATTTGATGTTGAATGATGTCTATGATAATGATGATACATGTGAAAACTTGTGTACTACCTTAACATATGCACCTTATGTATGTGCATGCTATATGAACCCTAGTGGCCATTTGTTAAGTATTTATTCACCAGAGGTGTGGGGCCTTAGTGTGTTACCGAGGACACTTAAATGTATGGGCCTTTGCATAACATTGGCTATTCTTATGTTGGGCCCAGTGCCTTTGCCCATGAAACTTGGGATGTAAGCTAGTTACAAGTAACTGTTAGATGAGAGGCCAAGTGAGCCGACTTCCACGGTAAAGGGAAGGATGTTTTAATTATTGTTAGCTTGTTAGTCTATTTGACCAATTGGCACTATTGTTAAGTGAAGCCCATGAGGGCATGAGATGATTATGGCATGTGATGTAATGTATGGTAAATGCATGTGATGTGTTGTGATACGTGGATGATGTGTGATGTGTATCTCACACACAATGTTTATGGCATGTGTTATGCAGCCAATATGTGATAGACATGGTATGCATCGTGTAGCCTATTGTAGACACCCCACTCAGGCTAGCAACTTAATAAGGCATGAATGATCATTAGAAACTGAACCTAAACCCCACACCCTATCTAAAACCGCAGCCATTTTTCCAAACCTGATCCAAACCCTAACCGAACCTGAGCCATTGCATTACCCCAAACCCTAACTTAACTCAAGCCATCACCCAAGCCATAACATGACCAAATCCTTTACCCACAGTCAATCCATTTTTTTGAGCCACTTTCAGGTCATAATCGAGTCAGTTTTGGGCCATTTTTTTAGCCAAATATCCAAATTGGCTTTGGGCCACTCCTAGGGCTGGAAAAGAGCCCACATGCTAAACTTCGAAAACAACTGTGGAAGGGTGGTAATCCGATTACCATCTTACCTCGACAGATGTGCCCCCAAGTTCACAACTGTTGCTCCCCTCCGAAGTTAACTATATTGATCTATTTGACCCCAAAATTCACCCTATTTACCATTCTACCAGACCCTATGAACCCATAAGTAAGTGCCATGTGACATTCCCCTTTCCTCCACCAATCCCAAGCCGCCACATAATCATTTACCCTTCAAAGTCCCTCAAATAACACAAAAGCCATACCAAGGGGCTATAAATACCCCCCTCTCTTCATTTCAAGAGGAAGAACCAACTAACAACTACTAAGAGGAGCAACCAAGAAACCAAGAGTGAGAAGAAGAGTGGGTAAGAGTGAGAAGGAGTGCTTAAGTTCTATAGCTCTCTTCCTTTCTAGCCTCCATCAGCCTCATTCAACCATCCCCTAGCCTCTTACTTCCACTTGAGCCAAACCTTCCAACCATACTGCACCAAAATACACAAGCCTTTTCAAGTGCAAGCCAAGGATCACTCATTTGTCTTTAGTATTCATATCGCATCATTACTTCCCTTCTCGACCCCCCTGCTCCTCTAGGTTGCCATTTGAACGTATGCTCTGTGACTTGCTGGAACCCCAGATCCTATTACATTAGAAACTCATGGTAGCCTAATCCTTTTAAAATAAATATTTTGGCATCATCACATCTACTCTTAACCTCCTTTCTCCTCTAGACATTCTCTGGACGTATGCTCTGCGGCTTGCCGGAATTCCGGACCCTGCCATATTAGAAATCTGAGTCTGCCTAGTCCCAATTTGATACTTGACATCTTATCATCTTATCCCTTAAGTGCATCTTATCACACGAAGTAAAGACTGAAAGGGGCGAGCTCTCAGTCCTGGGGGGGGGGGGGGGGGGGGGGGGAAGGAATAGGACTATGCCAATTTAAAAATTAAAGAACTGAAAGGTTAAATAAATCAGAACTAATCAGAGATCTCAACTGTAATAGTATTGTGAAATTGATTTAAACCTTGTTCAAAGGACAACTTTACACCAAAAACAAATGTTTTAGGTAGGACAACCTAATTTCTTGAACATAGTAAGGATCAAGATCACAAACTAAAACAAAAGGAAAAAGGAAAGAAAGCTATCTATTACAAGCATTCACCACATGTACATAAAAAGATTACAACCATTCAACACATATACATCACATACATCATTCACCACAAAACACCAGGAGTTATAGTGGTTCAGTGTATACACCAACTGTTCTCAAATAGCCAAAGCTACTCCACTCCCAATAATCACAACCCGCGTGATATTGGCGTTCACTAATAATTAAGGTTTTCTCAAGTTCACCTTAAAACCTATACAGTTGTGTTTTCAAATGGGCTATCACAATCAAAACCTCACACTGAGATTTTCTGGCTATCTTAGTCAAAACTAATACAAAGATTTTCTGGATATCTCAAGAAACCAAAAATGAATAAAGAATAATACTTATCTTCTTCTGAAGACGCTCTTTGATGTAGCCTGTAAAACCGCTTCTCTTGATTTTAAATTAATTCAAACCTTAAGCTACTTATTTGAATTCCTTAAATCTCACAAAGAAGAGTACAAACTCCATTTATAACATAAGATTCATAAAAGAGATCAAAAAATTACAAAACAAAAGGCTATTAAAAAATATTTAAAATTATCGGGCTATAGCTTGAAGAAGATGGGGACTTTTCTCTCTCAAAGTGAAGGCTTTTTGTGGCTTTAATCAATGAATTAGAATGAGAAAAGGCCTTTATTTATAGGATGAAAATTGATTGCTTCGACTGGTCTAAGGTCTCATTCGACTCGTCTAAAAATCAACCAAATTTCAAATTTTGGGCGTAATCGGATAAAACCGCTCTTCGACCGATCGAAGGGCCTACTCGACTGGTCGAGGGCCTTGCTCAATCGGTCGAGCACCGCCTTCGACTGGTCGAGGGTGCCAAAAAATGGTTGTTGGACTTCGAGTCGAGTACCTTTCGACTGGTTGAGGAGGTGCCTTCGACTGGTCGAGCACCCTGCTCGACTAGTCGAGGAACCAATAGAAAAATCCATTGTTAAGTTCGAATCTTGGACTAGTCGAAACTTTCCCTAGACTGGTTGAACCAAAGCCCGGACTAGTTGAACTAAGGCTTAGACTAGTCGAACTAAAGCCTAACCAAAGTACAAAAACCCATATATGTTTAGCATATGAAAGAACATAAGTCTAAGGTCACTCTAGGGTCAATTATACCTGAAATTACTGGACATTGAAGTATATACCTTGAAACTTCTACTTGAATCTTCAATAGCATTCAATGGATCTTCTACTTGAAGTAAACTTATAGTTGTAGCTTGATCTTGAACTTGAAGTGAAGTAGAGTTTGAATATAATGAACTTGAAGTAACCATCTTCATGTCCTGCACTTTCCAACTTCATGTGTTGATCTTGAAGGTGAACTTTCCATCTTGATTCACTTGAAGGTGAACTTTCCAACACATGTGTGAGCCACATTATAAGCTGTTTTGTGCCATCGAAACTTGACAAATAAGGGTGCTTTATACATCACAACACTTACAGAGATCGTACACTCGTACGAGCAAAGAGGGTGCCTAACACCTTCCCTCTTTGTAACTAAGGTCCCTTACTCAGAATCCCAAGTTGCAGATCAGGAGTCAACTTAAAGCAAGGGAGTCCCCAGATTCTCTGGCTTTTACATATTCCATAGGTTTTAGCCGACTGTGGGATTTTGAGTTAATTGGCTAGTGGCGACTTCAAGTCTATTGCATCATCAATCCAAATCAGCCCACCACATCCACACGAAAACAAACATAAATCAGCGTGGGCGCAGATTTTCAGCATTCACAGAATGGCGACTCCACTGGAGAATTGCTAGATCGCAGTAGCTGAGACCCAACTTGAAAGAGTGTGGTAATCCAATCTTAAGGGATATTCTACTTATAAACATTTGCAGTTTTACTCCGCAAAAAAATATACAATAAAAGGGCATCAATCTTTGGCTCGCACTTGGTTAAGCATCCACTTTCTCCATGACGACCCGATCTCGCGTAGCTATGGTAAGTCAAGAAGAAGAACCGATAGCCCTACCAGCTCCCGAAGCACCAAAGCCAACTCCTCCAGCAAATTTGCCAGCAACCGTAACCATGAATGAGGTAGCTCAAAATCTCAAGGTAATGCAAGTGTTACTACTCCGCCTCATGACAAGAATCATTCCAAGCATGCAAGCACCACAACCTAGTGCTCAAAACAGCTCAATCCAACAATTTCCCCTTGCTTTTTCCCTCCCTCCAACAACGAATCCAATTCTATCTTTCCCTTCTGAGTCTTCACAAGATCTCCAACATCTTACCACAAACGAGAACAACCTCCCAGCACATCTTCCCATAGGGGGAACCTTAACCAAATCCCAACACAAGCTCCCCCTAACGGAAGCCACAGACAATAATTGGCGGATGCCCATGAAGGGGGCCAATTTCGTGTCCAACATACACCCCTAATGGGAGCCACAATTAGGATCTGACAGATACCCCAGGTGGGAGCCATTTCCGAGTCTCACACCCTCCCCTAAAAGGGAGCAGCGTTCAATTCCAGCTATCTCTCGCAACTGGGAGCCCAGTCTCTTTTCAACAGCCTCCCCCACATGGGAGCCACAGGGTCGATGAAATAAACCCGTATGATGAAGTAGCCCAAGCTATGCCACAAGGAGTAAGATACCCTCAAGCAATCTAATCAGAAACGAGGAGTTACATGAACTATCTAATTACTAGCTCCCATTGATGCATAGTCAACTGCAAAGGCAACAAGGAGTGGATCATATCCATATGCAAATTTTTCCTAGCTTATTGCTATCAGGGAACAGGTAAAAGCCAGAATATTAAGAGCCGAGACCATCTCCCCGTGGCCTCATCAAGCTACACCATTCAAATGAAACAAAATCAAGGGAAAACCCATTGGATATGGGAATGGGAACGACAATATTCTCGTACAACGCACGACAGAAGTAAACAATATCGTGGCGTCTACTTAAAGCAATCAATATGCTCCCCAACAAGAGCATCAACAAAACCAGCAATACGATCCACGACAACCCCAACAGGGATATTAGCCACAGCCACCCCAACAACAACAACAACAGCGACAGCTAAGGGGGAATGCACAGTACCCATACTAAAATAAATAGGTGATGATGGCCAGGAAGTTTACTCCACTAGCACAAATGTACAGCCAGATCATGTCAACACTGGTGCAAAAACAACTTCTCACAACACTCCAACCCAGGCCTTCGCCAAATCCCTTACCACCCAACTACAATGAGAATGAGTACAGTGCATATCATCAATCTCGAGGCCATTCTATGGACTGTTGGTTTGCTTTGAAGTATGCGGTCTAACATCTGATCGACAGCTAAAAGATTATGATCACCCCCCCAAGCTGGTGCTACAACTCAGGCTAACATCCTACAAAATCCCCTGCCACCGCATCAGACAAGACCCAGCTCATCGGTCACCTCTACCATCAACAACATTGAGGAGGAACGTCCTTCATATTCCTCTCCTCATCAGTCCATCCATGCGATCGCATCTGACCCGGTAAGTTGGGCATGGGGTTACGAACGAGCACCCTCGCTCGAACCTCAGTATTCCTGGAAGCAGCACTGACAAGCTCCACAACAGAGCCTCTCATTCTCCAAGGGTCACCCCTAATGCCAAATTCTGCTTTTCAACAAAGAGAAAATTCCACCAGGTCAAACTTTGAACCTCTCATCTTACAAGGGGGACTTACAAACACTGCTCCGCTGGTCCTGCAAGGGACACCTCCTATCGAGTCACAATCTTCGAACCCTTTCTTCCTACCCCATCACTTGGCACATGCTGGAAGGGCTCTCTCTCTCTCTCTCTCTCTCTCTCTCTCTCTCTCTCTCTCTCTCTCTCTCTCCCTCCCTCTCTCCCCCCCCCCACAAAACACGCCCCAAGATAGGAGGGTGAGTCCCACCATCGAGCAATCAACCCCCCAAGGAAGCTTGGTTCCTACATGTCAAATGGTTGTGCTCCAAGGAAGGCCCCTACATCTACCATAGAATATGCCAAAACCTGTAACGACACCACTATTTCAAACTCCTCAAGGCCAAGTGTTCTTGGAAGGAAAGATAATCTCTTCCTATGATGAAAAAGCAGTCCCATGGCATTATCCTGAGCGTGCTGAAGTCAACAATATGAATCCTAACAGAAGGTGTTTCCGGAGAGACAATCAGAACAGAAGCGAAGCCCGAGGAGCTTTGCCAAGATCCGCTAATAAGACTGAAGCCACCTATGATGTAGCAGCTCAGCTTAAGGCTATTCCTGCACAAATCTCCATTTGGGAATTATTATACACATCGAGGCCACACCGAGAAATATTTGCAAAGACTCTAAATGATGCACACATCTCTTCGGATGTACCACCTGAAATGATTGCACACATGATAGGGCGGCTCCTTGCACTATAGACAATTACATTTACTGATGATGAACTAACACCAGAAGGGCGCAAACATGTGCGCTCACTCAACATAGATGTCCATTACAGGGATCTTAAGGTCCCCTTGGTCCTCATCGATAATTGATCAAGCCTGAACGTCTACCCTATGAGAATTGTTGATCGTCTAGGGATCGAACCATCCTCCTACAGACCCGGTAACATGAGTGTGAGGGCCTTCGACAATTCCCGGAGACAGGTAGAGGCAGAAATAGACATGAAAGTGCAAATCGGACTGGATATATCAATAATTACCTTCCAAGTCCTTGGAATTTTTGTCCCTAATCGAAATTTTTATCTCACACCCTTGTATGGCCTTTGAAAGGTCTTGAATGGTTTGCAATATACTCTGATTGAAAAGCTCTTGATTTTGAAAGTGTTTTAAGACCGGATCCTCTTGAAGGTTCCCTTGATTTAGGAATTGGTTAGGGAATCCTTGAGGAGTAGTAGCTTGTCCATTCCTCCAGCTGGAGTTGTATGTATTTGAGGTGGGTCCACTAAAAGGTCTTTGGTAGTTGTTCACAGCATTTGACTGCTCATTCAGAATTTCTTGAAAAACAGGTATTGTTGGACAATTTTCAGTTGTATGTATGTTGCAAGCGTAAATACCGCAAACTACTTCCTTAGCCTTATCCTTCTAAAGTTCCATGGCCTCGACTCTTCTTGTGAGATTGGCCACCCTTGCATTCAAGTCATCTTCTTCTTTTAAAGCATACATTCCTCCTCTTTCCTTTGATTGAGTAGGCTTAGAAGTGGTGGGTTTTGGAGAGATGTCCCATGATTGTGTGTTTTCAGCAAGTCTGTCTAAATAATCCCACACATAATTGACATCTTTGTTCATGAATTCCCCATTGCACATCGTCTCGACCAATTGGCGCATGGAAGATGTTAGTCCATCATAGAAGAAATTTTTGATGTGCCACGTTTCAAAACCGTGTTGTGGGCATGAACTGATAAGATCCTTGAACCACTCCCAACATTGGAAGAATGTTTCATCTTCCTTTTGGGCGAAGTTCATGATTGACTTTTTGAGGGTGTTCGTTTTATTATATGAGAAAAATTTCCTAGTCAACTCCCTTGTCATGTCGTTCCATCTTCCAATTGATCGTGGACGTAGTGAGTGCAACCACGTCTTGGCCTTTTCTTTAAGGAGAAGGGAACGAGTTTTAGCCTGACCGTGTCCTCAGACACATTAGGAACGTATAAAGTGGCTATTATCTCATCAAACTCTTTCAAGTGTATATATGGATTTTTAGATTCAAGTCCATGGAATTTTATAAGGAGTTGGATCACTCCTAGCTTGATATTCATATGCCCTGCATTCTCTAGAAAAACTATGCATGAAGGTGTACTTACCCCCTCCGGTTGTAAATAATCTTGTAAAGTACGAGGCGAGGGTGCATGATGCACTTCATTCTCATCCTGGGCTTCCTCAACTGGAGATTGAGGAGGATTTGGAGGGTTTGCAGGTTGATTTGCAGCCATAACTTCAGTTAACTCTGAGGATCTCAAGTGGTGTCTAATCCGGTGATGGATAGAAAACCCTTTAACTAATCCTCCTTCACTCAAAAGACATAGAGCGTTATCACGGACCCACTTGGGTATGAAACACTCTTAGCCCTCAAGTAACTAAGCTAACCTGAACCTAAGAAAGAGACAACTAAAAATATTAAGAAATCTAGAAAACAAAAGAGAGAGAGAATTGGAAAGAGGTTACCGGATTCTTTATGTTAGAACCCTACAAAACAGAAAATTCAGTTAGTTTCTAAAAACAAAGTAGAAAAATCCTAATCTATAAACCAAAAATCAGTCCTAATCTTAACCTAATTCTAAAACCAATTAATTTCAGAAAAGCACAACCATTAGTCCTCGACAACGGTGCCAAAAACTTGTTCACAACCCCAAGTGTAGGGCCGCGATGTAGTAATAATCTTGGTGAGACCAGGGTCGAATCCACAGGGACTGAACTTGTGTGTCTTCTAAATTTAACTAAAACTAGAACTAGATGAAGAACTAAAGTAGAAATCTAAATTTAAAGGAGTATTTATGAATAAGGTTTAAATTATCAATTAAAAGGAACTAGGGTGCCAAGGATCCACTCGTAGCTTCTCAGGATGCTACCTTGCTTGATTCAGGAAATCCATCTGGAATTGGAGTCCTATCCTATCCAATTGAAAAAGAGAGATAATTGAATCTTTGAACTTCTCATGAACCTAGTCTCAATAGATGAGAGTTGTGAGGATTAGAAGTGATTCCATCATCTAGAATCCCATGGGACGATGGCAAACAACAGGATATACCAACCCCATAACCAATCATAGGAGAATTGTAAAGATTAGAAAGGATTTCATCACCCTACCATGCCCAAGGGACGATGGTGAACAACAGAACTTACTAATTTCACAATCTCAGATCGTGAAAAGAAGATATTCAAAGCAATTGTAGATCTATTATAATTTGTCACAACAAACAATTAGAAAAACTAAAAATATTCCTTAATAAAGAACTAGAATTTATGAAGTTTAATAAAAACATGAATCAAAGCAAAGTAAACATCTCAATCACGCTACAAGCTTCACCTCTTTGCCCTAGCTAAGAGGTTTAGCCAACCATAGACATGATTGAACTAAAGTCTCTCAAACAAAGTATAAAACAAACTAAAGACCAAAGAAGAAAGCTCTTGGACGGCGGCTCCACCCTTTTATTCTACTCCTTGAACCCTACAAGATGCCTAGGAACGTCCTAGGGACTCTGTTTAGGGTCAAATATTGCATATTATCCCTCATTTATATCTTGGTTTTATGAACATGATAATGTTTAATGTTATGTTTTATGCATGTTTGTGTTGCAAGGCGAATATGAGAGATTGGATTGAAAAAATGCTAAATGCATGGATTTAATGCTCAAGAATCACTAAGGCAAAAGTGGGATCTTAGGAGACCAAGAATGAAAAATTTCATGCAAAAGATCCAAGGAAACTAAGTACAAAGGATGGAGAAAAGATTGACAAAAGCACAAGTTAAACAACAGAAAAACAAGACAGTTCAGTGCCACCTAAGCCAATTTTGGTGCCACCTAAAGTATACAAAATAGTCCAGTAAGAAAATAACTTAATTCGGTGTCACCTAAGCTTAATTCGATGCCACCGAAGCCAATTTCAGTAGCAAGTTCGGTGACACATTTTGCCACATAAGTACTCTACACATACAATTTCAGATGCAGATACAATTTCGGTGACACCAAACCAACTTCGGTGCCACTGAAATTACGCAGAGTTGTAACGTAGGACCGACGCGGATTGCAAAAATTGAGGCCTTCCGCAAGCGGTTTCTGGAAATTTTAAGTCGGTGCATAAGAGGGGAATTCACAACTATAAATAGGAGCCCCTAGGACGTTCCTAGGCATCATCTAGGGTTTGAGGAGTGGAGCAAAAGCATGGAGAGCCGCCCCCAAGAGCTTTTCTTCTTCCTCCTTAATTGTTTTTATGCTTTTCTTAAGAGATTTTAGTTCAATCTGTCTATGGTTGGTTAAACCTCTTAGCTAGGGCTAAGAGGTGAAGCTTGTAGTGTGATTGAGATATTTACTTTGCTTTTATTCATGTTTATGTTTGAATTTCATTGAATTCTAATTGATTCCAAGGAATATTTTCAGTTTTTAATGGTTTGTTGTGACTCAAATTACAATAAGTCTGCAATAGCTTTAAATATCTTCTTTTCTAATTGAGATTGTGGATTTGGTAAATCTCGTTGTTTGTCATCGTCTCCTGGGCATGGTTAGGTGATGGAATCCATTCTAATTCACTACAATTCTCCTTCATTGAGTCTAAATCAATGAGAAGTTCAGAGATTTGACCGTCTCTTCTTCCAACTAGAGAGGATAAGACTTATTTCTAGTTGGATCTCTTGAATTAAGCAAAGTAGCATCTCAATTGCTACAAATGGATCCTTGGCACCCTAGTTCCCACCTTTAAATTTATAAAGTTTTAATTACATCCTTCACAATTACTCTTCAAACTTCTTCAGATTTAGATTTACATCTTCTTCTAGTTCTACTTCTAGTTACTTTAAAATACGTACGAGATTAGTCCCTGTGGATTCGACCTCGGTCTCACCAAGATTATTACTACATTGTGACCCTACACTTGGGGTTGTGAACAAGTTTTTGGCACCATTGTCACGGACTAACGGTTGCATTTTTCTGAGATTAACTGGTTTTAGAATTAGGTTAAGATTAGGGTTTGTTTACTTTCTATTTTTAGGTTAATGTTTTTCTGATTTATTTTTAGAAACTAGTTTACTTTCCTACTTTGTTCTTAGAAACTTACTTTCTATTTTAAAAAACTTTCCTAATTTGTTTTTAGAAACTTTCCTAATTTGTTTTTAGAAACTAGGTTGCTTTCTTATTTCTTTTTTTGAAACTAATTTGTTTTTCTTTTTCTTCTGCAGGATCCCAATATAGAAACTTCTAATTTGGTAACTTCTTTCTAATTCTCTCTCTTTCTATGTTTAGATTTTTATCTCTCTCTTTCCTTTTAAGCTTAGGTTAGATTCTGAAATTGAGGGTTGAGAGTGTTTCATGCCCAAGTGGGTCCGTGACAACACTCAACATCTCTTAAGTGAATGAGGATTGGTTGATGGGTTATCTATCCATCACAGGATTAGACACCACTCGAAATCCACAGAGTTAACTAAAGTTATGGCTGTCAATCAGCCGGGCAATCAACCTCCAAATTCACCTCAACCTAAGGTTGAGGAAATCCAGGATGAGAATGAGGAGCATCAAGTACCCCCGCCTCGTACTTTATGAGATTATTTACAACTGGAGGGGGTAAACACGCCCTCATTCATGGTTTTTCTAGAAAATACAAGACATGGATATTAAGCCTGGGGTGATCCAACTCCTTCCAAAATTTCATGGACTTGAATTTGAAAATCCATATTTACACTTGAAAGAGTTTGATAAGATCATTGCCACTTTATATTTTCCTAACGTGTTCGATGACATGGTCAGGTTGAAAGTCTTTCCCTTTTCTTTGAAAGAGAAAGCTAAGACATGGTTGCATTCGTTATGTCCTCGATCCATTGGTAGATGGAATGATATGACAAGGGAGTTCATAAAGAAAAATTTCCCACACCATAAAATGAACACCCTCAGAAAGTCAATCATGAACTTTCACCCAAAAGGAAGATGAAACATTCTTCTAATGTTGAGAGTGGTTCAAGGATCTTATCAATTCATGCTCACAACATGGTTTTGAAACGTGGCGCATTACACACTTTTTCTATGATGGACTGACATCTTCCATGTGCCAATTAGCCGAGACAATGCGCAATAGGGCATTCATGAACAAAAATGTCGATGATGTGTGGGATTATTTGGACAGACTTGCTGAACATGCACAATCATGGGACGCCTCCCCAAAATCAAGCACCACTTCTAGGACCACTCAATCAAAGAAGAGGGGCAGAATATACCTTATGAAAGAGGATGATGATATTAACGCTAAAGTGGCTAATCTCATAAGGAAATTTGAGGCCATGGAACTAAAGAATGATAAGGCTAAGGAAACTGTTTGCGGTATTTGTGCTTGCAACATTCACATAACTGAAAATTGCCCAACAATACCTGCATTTCAAGATGTACTGAATGAGCAATCTAATGCCGTGAATAATTACCAAATACCTTTCAATAGACCTACCTCCAATACATATAATCCTAGCTAGAGAAATCATCCAAACTTCAGTTGGAGGAATAGACAAACTACTACTCTTCAAGGATTCCTTAATCAAATTTCAGATCAAGGGAAACCTCAAGAGGATTCGATTCTAAAGCATATTCAAAATCAAGAGTTTTTTAATCAGGGTATGCTACAAGTCTTTCAAGACCATACAAAGGCCGTACAAGGGCTTGAGGCAAAAAATGTGATTGGGAATAAGGGACGCCTTCCAGCTCAACCTCTTCCCAATCCAAAACCGCAATATAAAGTCAACAACCCGAGCTCTTCAAATCAGATAGAGCAAGCTAAATCTATCACCACTCTTAGGAGTGGGAAGACCATTGACAAAACCATTTCGGTTAGGGCTGAAAAGCCTAAGGACCCGGAAGAGGACAACAATCATAGATCTAACACTGCTCCACAAGAATTAGAACCAGAACCTCAAGGGAAGCCGATTGCCCAATTTCCCCTACGGTTGATTACACTAAAGTCTCTCTCTAACTCTCAGGACATTCTAGAGGTGCTGAAACAAGTGAATGTCAACATTCCTCTACTAGATGTTGTTAAACAAATACTTTCATATGCCAAATTTCTAAAAGACTTGTGTACGACCAAAAGACGGCAAAATATTTAAAAGAAAATCTTTTTAATTGAAAAGGTGAGTGCAATGCTGAAGCAAGATGTGCCACAGAAATACAAAGATCCCGGTAGCCCAACCATTTCTTGTGTAATTGGGAATTACCAGATTGAGCACGCACTTCTTGACTTAAGAGCGAGCGTAAATCTGATTCCTTACTCGATCTACGAGCAACTTGGTCTAGGTGAATTAAAACCCACCCGGACTACGTTACAACTTGCTAATCGCTCAATTCGAGTACCGAGATGGATAATTGAGGATGTGTTGGTCCGGGTTGACAAATTCTACTACCCGATATATTTTATCAGCTTGGATACTCAACCCATTGTGGGCATGAGCACTCAAATATCTGTCATTCTTGGTCGCCCATTTCTTGCCACATCAAATGCAATCATTAATTACAGGAATGAAGTCATGAGTTTGTCTTTTGAAAATATGACATTGGAGTTGAATATCTTTTTCAATATAGGCAAACAGTTAAAGGATGATGACGATTCCCACGATATTAACCTGATTGACTCTTTCGTGGAAGATAGAACACTTTTGACCTTATCCTCTGACCCTCTAGAGACGTGCCTAGCCCACTCTCATGATTTTGATGATGATATGATTAGGGAGATGGGGACTATGCTGGATACCAGTGGAGGCCACAATTTGAAGAATTGCCCCAAACTGATGTAATGCCTCTACCGTCTAATCTCAAGGCACCGAAGATTGACCTAAAACCTTTGCCCTCTGATTTGAAATTTGTATATTTAGGTCAAGATGAGACATACCCGGTGGTGATTTCTTCCCATCTTGAGCAGGAACAGGTGAGTATACTCATCTCCACTCTCATTGAGCATAAGGGAGCCCTTGGACAGTCGATTGTGAACCTCAAGGGAATTGGCTATTCGATTTGTACTCACCGCATTTATCTAGAGGATAATGTGAAGACCTCCCGACAACCACAACGTAGATTAAATCCAAACATGAAGGAAGTGGTTAAAACCGAGGTTCTTAAGTTATTAGATGTGGGTATCATATACCCTATATCAGATAGCCAATGGGTGAGTCCAACTCAAGTGGTTCCTAAGAAGTCCAAAATCACCATAGTACCCAATGCCAACAATGAACTCATGCCAACTAGAGTGACTACTGGTTGGAGAATGTGCATTAACTACAGTAAGTTGAATACCATCACTAGAAAGGACCACTTTCCTCTGCCATTCATTGATCAAATCTTAAAATGACTAGCAAGTCACTCGTACTATTGTTTCCTTGACGGGTATTCGAGCTACAACCAGATAGAGATAGCCCTTGAAGATCAAGAAAAGACCACATTTACATGCCCCTTTGGCACCTTTGCTTACCGAAGGATGTCATTCGAACTATGTAATGCCCTTGCCACTTATCAGCTATGTGTGTTGAGTATTTTTTCTGACATGGTGGGGCAATATCTAGAGGTCTTCATGGACGACTTCTCTGTCTTTAGTCCATCCTTCAGTAATTACTTGGAAAATCTTAAATGTGTGCTGAAGTGATGTGAAGAAAAGAAATTGGTACTCAATTGGGAGAAGTGTCATTTCTTGGTTCGTAAGGAAATTTTTCTTCGACATATCATCTCGTCCAAGGGAATTGAAGTAGATAAAGCTAAAATTGATCTTATCTCTACCTTACCTCCACCCAAGAACATATGAGACGTGCGATCCTTCCTATGACACGCTGGATTTTACAGAAGATTTATAAAGGACTTTAGTCACCTCTCTCGTCCTTTATGCAAACATGAGTAAAATATGACATAAGCAGTATCATGTTCATAAAACCAAGATATAAATGGGGTCCAATATGCAATATTTGACCCTCAAAAGGTCTTTTATTTATAGTGTGGGTAGGACAGGGTAATCTGTGATCTTAGGCACGATCACAGCCATTACACGAGATGTGCGCGAATGATGAATGTTGATAGTTACCCCAGAATTGCACAGCGGACTGTTATTCGCAAGTGATGGGTGTTGATGGTCATCCTAAAATCATGCGTATCAAAGGAAGGTTGGCCGCCCAATTAAGAAGGCAGGTCAACATGAGTCAGATTGTCTAATACGTCTTTCATATTGGCATCTCCTTAGCTCGACCACCATGGGTGGTTGGGACCGACCTGAACTAATTCCTCGATCGATTATGCCAGAGCCGAGTTGAGCCAGTTGGTCGCTTGGTAAGGGATTTCTACAAGCAGTTCGGAACTTTTGTAATGGTCGACACTAGACGAGCCCTTGTTCGTCTGGGTTGTTGGCTTCTTCGAGTAGAGGGGTGTGTCTGTCTTCTTGACGGTTCCTTCCATCCTCGATGAGCTCTCCCTCTACTTCGGCGAGCTAATCAATCCCCTGAGTCTATTCTGACCAGGCGTTCTAGGACAATCCTTGTGAGATATGTAGATGAGAGCTCAGAAGCGCATACTGCCGAGGACCATGCTTGGGGGTGTGAAGTCTAGCCTCTTTGAGTGGGAAGGCACGTGATCACACGCTCGTCAACCTGAGCTGACCTTGAAGGTGGTCGGACCATATTTATCCACAATAGTACATATGCAACATTGTTGGATTCTTACATAACATTATAGTACTTTTGTCAAGGAATTCTACAGTCTTGATTCATCAAAACATCAAAGTTGTACTACTGAATGGGCCTATGGTTTAGTGTAACGCCCTGAAAATCGGCACCCGAGTAAAAGGACCCCGATCTCGAGTTCCCGGGTGTTAACCCAATGAGAATGCACATGTGACCTCATTCAGATTCACATTCATTCCGCACACAGATAATCAAAATAATGCAATTCACTTAGCTGATCCAAAGCGAGGTAGAGATAGCGAAAGATTCAGAATTATTAGGCTAACAGTAAAAAATACAATTTCATTAGTGGTAATCGTCCAAAATGGGGATTATACAAGCCACAATCCACAATATACATATCAAAGACGGTTAAAGTATAAAGCTTTCGGTTTACGCTCAATTCTCCAAAACATAACGGCGTTGGCACAACCTAATATAAGCCTACTTATTTGAGGTCTCGTTAGTACCTACAACAATGATATGCCTGGTTGGTGTTTTAAAACACCGTCCCAAGTGGGAGTGAGTAGCTAACTCAGTGGTTTCATTAGTTCTAAGTTAAACATATTATCAACCCAATCAACGCAGGTAATGATAAAACAAGAAATCAAACAATTCCTAAATACTCTTATTAAATGCGCATATGAATATATGACATGATACATGCTCTTTCCAAACAACAGTCCCTCCCAAACGACTTTAACACTTATTTCACATATGCCAACACTCCCTCATCACGCGACTCCAACGCCAAATCGCCACATCCTATCTAATGCAATGCGATTGATGCGTATGTTAGTCGAGCAATTATTAAGTTCTATTCATCCAACATATTGATGAAGCTAGGATACCGATGTTATATCACAAGTTTTTATCCGAATCACGTGGCTCGTTACTGCATGTAGCGACTCCTTACCCGTGTCCCTTAATCTAACTTTAGGTATCATCTGTTTATCTCACAAATCAACAATTTCAAAAGTATGGCATGATACCGAAAGGTGTGAGGATTAACCTGGTATGGGTCGTCACTTAAACACCGAGTATGATCACTTAGTTCTGAGGTGCGGGCTTGTCACATAAAACCAAATCACCATTCCGATGTGGGACTCGTACCGCTAGCCAGCACGCTGCCCCGACCGACTGGAGCGCTATTTTCAAAGGGGGTCCGGATCAAACGTCTCACCCCAACCCACGCTCGGACCACATCCCGAATGAACAGTGGCTAGGGCATTACAGCGCGTCACCCAATTCCATTTACGCCCGAGTCGTTCGAACAGTACTCTAGCACGCAACCATCGGCTGGGTAATTTGACGGGAGCTGTTCGAATAATGGTCTATTACCTCCATCAGTGCTCACTGGTTAATATAAGGAGTCTCGTCACCCCAACATCGGCCAACAACTCGAACATGGTGTCCCATACCACTATACCCAGCTCATGAGTCTTAGTTGTTCACTGGTCACTACGAGGATGCTTGTCACCCCAGCATAGTCTAACAGCTCGAACACGGTGTTCTATACCACCTTGCCCGGCTCAGAGTCTTGGTGGGATTGTATCGCACTAACGATTATGAATGAACACATTTATTAGGAATGGGGTATCCTAGATTATATTTGGTCGTGTCATACATTGTGAACATACATGATCAGTCAGCTAGTGGACCAATTTGATTGACCTAGGAGAACCCCGGTGCAACTGGCATTGGGTGTAAGCGTTCCATGTAGTCCAGCTACTGTCGGTTGTCCGTGTTCAACCCGAGTTAATCGAACAAGCCCATACTAGCCGACCTAACTCGGGCTGCCCATTGGTTTGTGTGATTTACCTACTGACCCAATATTCTAAGCAATTATGAACATCGCTAAGGACTAACAATTCATCAAGCAATCACAACAATATTTCATATGAAATCTAAATTTAACGATACAACCACCTAAGCATTTCATTGAACATATGAGAATCAATACATATCATCATCACTTAGGCAACCATGTGAGCAGTAATAAAATCACACATTCATCTAGGCATTCCATCAAACATGTGAGCATCAATAGAATAACACATTCAATCACTTAGGCATTTTATCAAACATGTGAGCATTTATTAACAAGTAATCACATATGTTGCAATCAAATTGAAATGCATGTTAACATACACCGACCTATCTATAAGCAACAAAATCATTAATTGAGACCCTCAAGGATCAGTAAATGATAACCTAGAGATAATGGTCTGCACCTTAAGAGAGAATTTTCAATATTTGAGCTCCTAGGGTTGGGATTTTGGGAGAAATCACCAATTCCTAATGTAAAGGAAGGAAGTATCGTTAATCGCATGTAAAGTAGGTATAAGTTATGTGTTGCAAGGGGGATTTAAGAGCTTGGATTGGAAAAAGTGCTAAAAGCATTGATTTTACGCTCAAAGATTACCAAGGTAAGGAATGGATCTTAGGAGACAAAGATTGAAGATTTCAAGGTCCCAAGATTCAAGAAAACCAAGTGGAGAAGGAACGAAGTCGAAAGAACAAGTGCAGAATACACATTGACTATTTCATCGAACACTGTTCGATGACATCGAAGACACATTAGATGACATCGAACACAGGTCGATGATATTGAATTTATGAAGGAAAATCGAGTTGATCGCTGGACAAATTGAAAACATTTTTCAATGACTCGAGAACTTATTCAATGATTCGAAGCTTTGCTCGATGACATTGAATTTTCCGTGGAATTTCGACAAAACTTGATGGACACATTGGGCACTATTTTCGATTACCCGAATAATGTTCGATGACATCGAAGGTAGGTTCGATGACATGAAAGGTTATAGAGTCCGGATACCATACGAGTGGACTGAGCAATGCCCGGAAGTTTTCACTAAGCTAAAGGGCATAATAGTCACCACACCTATCATGCAGCCACCCGATTGAAACATTAATTTTGAAATTATGTATGATGCGTCTAACTATGCTCTTGGGGCGGTGTTAGGCCAAAGAAAAAAAAGAAGCCTTATGTTATACACTATGCAAGTAGAACCTTAAATACTGCTCAAGTGAATTACTCTACTACGGAGAAGGAACTCTTACCTGTAGTATTCGCTTTGGACAAATTTAGGTCTTACTTGACCGAATCCAAGATCATCATCTACACTGATCATGTGACGCTTAAGTATCTTCTTTCTAAGAATGATGCTAAGTCCCACTTGATAAGATTGATCCTTATACTCCAGGAATTTGATTTGGAAATAAAAGATAAAAAAGGGAGTAGAGAATGTAGTGACTGACCATTTTTCTCGCTTTGATCTCTCTAATTCCCTTGAGACGACTCATATAAATGACATGTTCCATGACGAACAATTGTTTAAAGTCTCTCATTTACCTTGGTTTGCTGATATTGCTAATTATCTTGCCATAGTTTTCACACCAACACATCAGACTGCGCAAGATAAGAAGAAAATTTTCGCCAAGGTACACAAATTCTTCTAAGATGATCCATATTTATTTAAATATTGTCCAGATTAGATTCTAAGGAGATGTGTGCTAGACAAGGAAAATATTCATACCATCTGAATAATTCTTGATCCTATTTACACATTTGAGTGAGTGGCTGAATACGCAATTGATCTTCTCATCTCATCTTATCTCGATCATGTATTGTGTATTTACCTGTATGCTTGGCATAGTTGTTTGGCTGAATTTAGCCGCATATTCAACTTTGGCACGCCTGCATTTACTAGGCGGCCAAATTGCCGAAAACAATGAGCAACAAGGGCACATAAGTTTTTGATGAAGCTGATATTTATGTTTTCCTTTGGTAGACCGATGGGACATCCGGTGGGACCAGGAAGTTTTCAAAGTAGGAATTCAATCCCCACTTTTTCCTGTGTGTGGTCCACTTCAGTCTTCAATCTGCCTCCTTTCTGGGCTCATGGCCTAAAATGATGTGTCAAAATCGATGGACGGCGTGGATAAAACATATACATCAAGGTGGGCCCCACATATCCCCTGACAGGACCTTTCGTCTCTGGCTAGGTCCTGGTGGGGGTAGTACCCAATCCGCGCCCTGTTTCTCCTCGGAGTCCGAGGAGGAGAAGGAAGGAAGAAGCATGGCGCAGCTTCGCCCACCCATCAATCGGGCCCTCTACGTGTCCTCCTCTTGCAAACCTCTCCTCTGCTTAAACCCAAACCCAAACCTTAAGTGGCAAAATCTGCAGCATGAACTGAAAATCAGAAGCAGATTCTCCTGCCTTTTCGCAGATAACCGCAGGCAGGCAAGCAAGCACTCTCTTTCTCTCAATCTCTCTGTCTCTGTTTTATTTTCTATGACTTTTGATTTTGATTTTTTATCTTTAAATTCTGTCTACTGATGAAATTGCTGTAGAGAAGTTCTTAAATTCTTCGTTAAATGATGGGAAGAGAAAATTCTTGATTAGGGATCGTTCGGATGCCTGTAAATGGGGTTATGATTTACAGGTAAATGGTTTACATTCTGTGTTTGGATGCTGAAAAATGCTGTATACAGGTTTCAGCCCCATTTGATTTACAGGCTCTCCATTTACAGCCTAACGGCTATAAATGGAAAGATTGGCTCTCCATTTACAGGACTTGAAACAATTTACAGGCCATCCAAACATAGACAATCCTTTACCTGTAAATCATTTACAGCTTACAACCAAACAGGACAGGCTGCAAATGACCACTTAAACCATTTACAGGCATCCAAATGACCTTATCGATCATGACCACTAATGATTGGCAAAAACAATAAAAAAGAAAAGAAAAAAAAAAGCAAACAGAATTGATGATAACATTAAAAATAACTGTTATTCATTCTTTCTAGGAACTCTAATCTTTACAATGATTTGTATTAGTCTTCTCATCATGTTTTTACAGACCTGCTAGCTGCTACTCTTACTAAATAACTAATCCCAAAAAGTGTTAAATTCCCTGGAGAAAAAAAAAAGAAAAAGAAAAAGAAAAAGAAAGAAAAAAGATAAAAGAAAAGAAATGAAGAAAAAAGAAGATAATTGCGGACATAATAGGACCTGATGGATCAGGTCTCTCCTCAAAAACCGTTTTGGGAGAAACCATTCAAATCATTTCTGGTCCACTGTCCAGGTCAACTAGTCATCTCTTTATTTCTTTCATTATTTATGACTGTGTTCAAGTCACAATTCGGACCTATGTTAGACCAGTTTGGACTGGCCTATTCACTGAAGCAGGTTGGGGCCTGGTCCATCTTCTAGAACATTGATCTGATGGACTCTTCTGTGAGTGACTGATAGCACATAAACCACACCAATTGAAGAATCCTACCACCCAGATAAATTCTATTTATTAGTCAAAATGTATAGCAGCAAGATGAAACAATATTCATGTTCAAACTTCAGACAACTTCTGATAACAAAAAGGTAAACTGGAACAAGCACAGTTTGTATCCTCATGGGCGAATCATTTCATTTTGATAAGGTTCTTAATTTTCCTCATAATCCATTGGCTACTCTACGCATCCTAATGGCTTCATGTGTGTCTTCACTGTAAACTCAATACATGCTTCAATTTTTGTCTCACAAAAGTGAAGAGCATTTCATCCGGGCTGTAGCAGAACTTACCAACATGGTGGATGCATGTGAAGTTCCATAATATGACAATCCTTCTTTTGTCTTGGGGTCGTACTAGAACTTTTCTTGTATGTTGCCATTACTTTTATCGGTTATATTTACAATTCTTGGATTGGAAGTCTGGGATTTCAACATGTACAAGTGCGGCCTATTTATCAATAATCCAAACCATTGATACTATGGGACTCGCTGTCAATTGCCAATGCACGGAAGATCTCCCAGATGGAAAAATCCTTACCCTTCAATAGGTGGTCCAACAAATAGAGGGTCAAGAACGAAAATGAAGAAACAGTTCACGTTCATGGCCAAATATTCTATATCTAGGATCTTCCAATCTAGGGCCTTTTTTGTGTGCATGGGCAATCCATATTGAGGCCCATCAAATCAATGGTTCGGATCACTTAACCATGGATCCCGCTTAAATAAATTGAAAACAAAATGTACCAAGGGCTGCCATGAAGATATTTGTGATTAAAGACATTGTAGTCTGTAAGAAGGTTGATATTTTGCTTACCCAAGACACAAAGAACCTTTTTATGCAATGGTTTGGTCTGCTCACAGATCAGGTTGGTTTTCAGTTCACTCCTATTCATTGTTTCAAGCTTCTTCAAGTATTCAGCATGCTCGTTTTCCTTATCATTTGTGGTCGTATGGTGCTCCCCCTTGAGTTACTGCTTTTGTATGGTTAGTGGGTAAGAAGCGAGTATTAACAATGGATAATGTACAACGGTGGGCTTTTATTCTTCCAAATGTATTGTTGTTTATGGGGGATGCGGAAACAATTGATCATTTATTCATCCACTGTAATTATGCAAGATGAATCTGGGACCATTTTCTTGCCTCTCTTGGTATAGAGTGGTTGATGCCGAACTCAGTTTTTGATCTTTTATGGGCTTGGCATGGGGGGGGGGATGGGCTCCTTGTGTAAATATGATAGATCCTGACCAGCTACATTCAGCTTTTCATTTGTAATTTTCTTTCTGCTTTTCTTATTTTGTATTTCTAGCTCACTCGTGACTTTTTAATAAAATTTTACAGTTAACTTTGAAATTAAAAAAAGAACCTTTTTATTTGCCTAGCTGTTGCTGGAAATGTGGGGAAGCAAAAATTTTAGTAACTCTATTTTGCCACCGAGAGAGATCTTGAGGCTGTGTTGACATATGGGGCAACAATGTAGTCAGTACGTTGGTGAGCTGATTGGGGAATTCTCCATCTTCAACTAGTTTGTATTGAAAGAGGACGGACTTTTGTGGATAGTCACTAATATTTGCAGTCTGGTGGAACTGTCAGGAGTGAGTAATTAAAGCGTAGGGTGATATGCGATGGGAAGGGATGTGGTGCTTGGGAGGGGACTTACACACTATCAGATTCTTATTAGAGAAACTGTGGATAGCTATTTAACGAAATGCATGAGAAGGTTCTCTAAAGTGGTAATGAATTAGATTTTATTCCTATTACCTCTCATGGGCAGGATTTTTATGTGGTCGAATTGGTACTCAAGGTTTGTTAAATGCAAATTGGACTGATTTTTAGTGTTGAAGGAGTGGAGGAACATTTTTCCAAGATGCTGTCCACCATACTTCCAATGCCGACATCTGATCATCATCTGAATTTGTTGGATTCTGAGTGCTTAAGCAAAGGCCCATCCACCCCCTTTGAAATTGGAGAATATGTGGCTTGATCACTCATACTTCCTTAAATTAATGCCGCAGTGGGGGCACAGCAATACCTATGAAGATGGGTTAGTTTTGTAGAAGCTGCAATATGTTAAATGTAAATTAAAGAAGTGGAACAAGGCTCACTTCAGGAGTATTGAGGAGAAAAATAGGGATGATTCTAACTAAAATAGCCATGATCAATGAGGAAGAGGAAATGAAGCCATTTAGCACCTTTCAATGGGAAGAAAGAGAAAAAAATGAGAGTGGAGTACGTTCTCAAAATTGAAGAAATCTTATTGAGGCATAAAGGGCAACGTGGCACAAAGAAGAGGACAAAAGCACAACTTTTCCCCACTGTCATGAGATGAAGGATTACTATGATCTCTAAACACTTGGTGGATGTGTCCATTGAAGATGAATCGGATATCGAAAATATTCATTGAGTTTTATCACTTGTATCGTATGAAATTGAGGCTTATAAAAGGCCTAATATGAATGATATTGGATTTGAGTCGATCCCGTCGAAGGAGAAGGCGGAATGGCTAGAAAGACAGATACTAATGAGGTCTGTACAATAAGCTTGGTTAGTTGTCCATAGGAAAGGAAAGAAAGGGGTTGTCTACAAGTTGAACATTGAAAAGGCGTATGACCATGTGGATTGGGGTTTCTTAGACTACATGTTGGGTTGTTTGGCATGCGGAATAAAATGGTGATCATGGATTCGTGCTTGCGTTCAGCCGAAGAAATTCTCAGTGTTAGTTAACGGCTCTCCTAAATGGTTCTTTCAAGCATCTAGAGGGTTGAGGCAAGGAGATCGATTGTCTCCATATTTGTTCGTGGTAGTAATGTGTAACGCCTCGGTTTTTGAAACCCGAGCACAACGCTCTTTCGTTTCAACAAACCGAGTGTTATCTTAGAAACGCAACATACGTATAGCAATTTGTAGTAGTCAGAGTATGAGGGATAAAATTAAGCATGGTAAACCATCATATAACAAAATATATCAAGATCCTAGCTGGGGACTTTAGTACAAAACCCATAAGTTTCAAATGTTCAAAAGTCAAACCAGTAAGGAAGTAACTGCAACTACTGGTTGAGCCCATAAAATTCTGCCGCCTCCTGGCATGGCTCCTCTTCGTAGAATTCATCCCCCAAACCTGGGGAGTCAGCACCTGGGCCTGCTCCATAAGCGTCCTCATCTAAACTTGCATCCTTTGTATGGTTGAATATTCGATGAATGAGTGGCCAGCTCAGTGTGAATTCCCCTCAAGATTACACACTGCCACATTAGTCAAGCATAGTTTTAAACAATAAGGCATTTAAAACAATACACGATGTAGTCTTATTAAATGCATGGATGCATGAGTGCACATCAATTGAGGATGCTCATTCAGTTGGCTTTTGGGCAAAACCCATGCATGTGGCTAGCTACCATCCTGTACATGCGTAGTGACCAAGCTCACAAAAAGAGGTCAACCACCAGCGAAAGTACATATAGTACGTGCGTAGTGGCCCATGACCAGAAGTACACCTAGTACGTGCGTAGTGACCAGTGGTCAGTCACCAGCGAAATTACATCTCGTACGTGCGTAGTGACCTGTGGTCAGTCACCAACGAAAGTACATATGGTACGTGCGTAGTGACCCGTGGCCGGTCACCAGCGAAAGTACATCTCGTATGTGTGTAGTAACCAAGCTCACAAAAAGAAGCCAACCACTAGCGAAAGTACATATAGTATGTGCGTTGTGGTCCATGGCCAATCACAAGCGAAAGTACATCTTGTACGTGCGTAGTGACCAGTGACCAGTTATCGGCGAAAGTAGATATAGTACGTGCATAGTGACCTGTATGCTAGGAATGCATGATTAGCCCAACTGTTATTATTCCAATTGCAACCAACCAATTTAAGAAAGCTCAAAGGTCACTACAGGGGGGGGGGGGGGGGGGGGGCGCTTGTCACAAAGCAAAGACCGACAGCTTGGGCATAGTATCCCATACCACCATCCCTGGTCCATGAGACTCCAACACTAGAATGTTTAATGGTTACCTCCTCGACTAGTGACCAATCATAGTTCAACAAGTGGATCTTACCATCGTATGGTTACACAGATAATCTATTAATCTACTTAGGGCAATATCAAACTGAAGCCACATGGGGCCGATATCAAATCAAAGCCACATAGGGCAAGTACTGAGTTGATGCGATAAAAAAGGGATTAACCCCAAAAGCCACATAGGCACAAAAGCCCATGGATGGTAAGCCTGCATCAATGTTCCATTTAATCCATCGGTCAAAGTAGCCACTAGGTTGAGGGTCCATTTTAATCACAATCAGTCAAGTTACATCCCAAGTCTGGATGTACATATATAAGTGGGATTTTCCACTGATAGATGTAACAATTCAAGTTCTACAAGCAATCCACAAGCAATCCACATGTATGAAAAGGTACACAAGTAAAACATATAGATGTTCATGCAAGATAAATGTTAAGCATATAATTTGATAATAAGATTCAATAACTAGCACAAGTAATCGTGAATTAGAGATATTAGTTATCAGTTGAAACTAAAATGTAACTATCACTTAAGCTAACATGAAAGTGGAAAGCTCAAGGGGAAGAAATCATCACCTCTAGAGGGGACGTTTCCTGGTTCCAAGGTACTTAGAGTTTAGGATAATCCGGTCACCTATCATTCGAATAAGATTAGGGTTAATTAGTCTTAGGTCTTGGCCGACTCTCTTCTGAAGGGTTGGAGGGTCATTTCATCCCTGGTTAGCTCATAATTATCACTAACCCGCAAGTTTAGCATTCCAAGGGTGATCGAAACCTACAACTCTTTACTCAAAATTAAGAGAAGCGTGACTATGAGGTTACAAAGTATAAGTTGTTTGGCCCGATTACTTGCTAGTTTAAGTGATCCCAAGTCCCAACCTTGATGAATTCCTTCTTTCATGAACTCAGTCAAGGGGGCTTAACCGAGCCGATCTGAGTTGACTCGGCCCGAGCCGTTGGCCCACCATTTCACAGGAGGGAAGGCAACAATGTCTACCTAATCACAGGAGGGAAGGCAGCACAATCCGCATCTTGTCTCGTCTCTGACTGATGGCCAGGGTTTGTGCGGCGGCTCGACGAGTCAGTGGAGAGAGTTCTCACCGCTGGACTCGGTGAAACAACAGCCAGAGCCAACTCAGGATCCTGGACTCGGCAGCAAGTCGCACTCCCCTTTCTCTCTCTTTCCCTCTCTTCTGCTTTCTCTCTGTTTCTCTCTCCTTTTCTCTTTTCTCCTTCCTCTTTCTTCTTCTCCCTCTGTTTCTCTTTCTTACAGTGGTGCTTCCGGCCTGCACTGACCCAACTCGATCCGAGCTGATCGGGTCGACTACGTGCAGTGTGGCACCGAGATCAGCACCTATGCCTGCATACTCTCTCTGTCTCTCTCTCTCTCTTTCTCTTCTCTCTCTCTCTCTCTTTGGATTTTCAGTGGGAATCTGGAGAATAACGTGGTCTATTTATAGGCCTAGGGTTGGCTCCCGATAGTCCTTATTCGTTACCACGAACGACCATGATACGTGGCCGCATTTCTCGCTCTTCTTTTTTGCTTTCTGTTTTGCATGGGAGCAATCCATCAATGGGATGGATTTCCTAACATCATGGCCCATCGGATGAGTGCATTTGATCCAAAAATGGGGCCTACTTCATCACGGTTTGATGGAAAAGATGATGTCGCCACCAATGACGATTTCTCATTGACGGGTTCAGATGGCAATCGAAGCCATTTGGATGGACCAGATGGGGGCACCGATCCCTATGGGGCCCACCAATCCCATCGCTACTCGTTGCCACCTTGCGTCTCACCAGATTTTCCCTTCCACGGCTGTTTTCTCGCGCTGGGAGATTTTAGCTGAAGGTTGGTTGCCCTAACAGCTGGTTTCGAGGCTGCCCTAGTGTGGATGGTTGAGATCATCTACGGAGCTTGGGCGGAAGGCTCGGATCAAGCCAGCGTGTTTTCCCAAAGGGGAAAACTTGCCACCACCTTTTTCTCGTCAGCAGGCTGCTCCTTTTTCGGCGCTGGATGTAAGGCTGGGATTGACACCGGGAGGGACGACTGAGATTGCAAGATGCAGTAGCTCCCGGATTGCCAAGCTGGCAACGAAATCGAACGTGGTTCCCCGTTTCGAAAGGTATCACATACAGCCAGGTTGTGCCGTGGTTCGTGCGCATGCACACGTGTTCCATCATGCGCGAGTGGGCAGGGTTTGGTCGAGATGGACCTGCCTACACGATGGACGGTTTAGATCATGAGGATGGGACCTGATGGTCGAACGGTCCTCGTGCATTCACTGCTAAACCTAGTTTGACCAGGGTCGAGGTCTAGTGCATCGCGAGTGCACCTCTTGCGGTGTACACACGACGTGCTGTGGGGCCCACAAAGATGATTTTGAAGAATTCGCTCCGTCCTTATTGTTCTGTGGGCCCATCTGGGTCATTTGACTGGAGAAGAGGCATATTTGTTGGGGCACAAAAAAAATACACAAGTCAAAAGGAGTTTGGTTTGTTACGCATCAAGATTCCAAGATAAGCAGCCCTGTCCATCGCGTGGCCCTGTCTATCATAAATCTCTCGATGAATAGTGCTGCGATGAATAGTTGCGTGAGGAATACTATTGCGATGAATAGTTGCGCGAATGAATAGTTGCGTGGGTGAATAGTTGTGTGGGTGAATAGTGTTGCGTGGGTGAATAGTGTTTGCGCGGATGAATAGTGTTGCGCGAACCTGCTCAAACCATGTTGGTTGCGCAGGACCACGCAAAGGACATGTTGGTTGTGCGCTCCTGCACAACATTGGTGCGGTCAAGATGATTCAAACGGTTGAGATTTGATGGAAGGTGGGCCCCATGGCACAAGGATCAAGGGTTCACACGTGTGGAGGCCTATAAATACCCCACTCCCTCTCTCATTTGCACACGTTGAAGATTCTAAAGAAGATCAGAGCTCTAGAGAAGAAGAGAAGTCTGAAGGCATCAAGAGGAGAAGGGAGGAAGAAGAGAGGAGCTTTGCGTCGAACTCAAGAGCCGGAATGCTGTCGAGAGCCGGAATGCTATCGAAATGGCTGGATAAAAATGCGATCTTCGATCTTCCTTTTGTACAGGAACATGAGCTTAAGAAAGAGATTAGATGATCAGATCAGCACAACATTCCTTTCAATGAGATGATCAAATCACAAGCCGAAATGCTGCCGGATTTGATATTCACACTCTCATTTCTTGTATTCTGGATATTCTATCTTAGAATCAGGGGAAATCAAAGGATGTAAATGAACTCGGAATAAATAAATATGATGAATGTTCTCTTTCTAGTTTCTCTTTGTTATGATTAAATAAGATAATTTCCCAAACCAAATGCATTTGTTTCTTGTCGAAACAAAATGACGACTCTGTTGGGGACTCTTATCCTATTTAAGATTGACATTGAGAAGGTTACAGGAACTTTTGTCATAGTTTGGCGTTCGAAAGACTCCAAAATGATGACTCTCAACGGGAACATCCTCTCCTTCATCTCTAAGATAGAATGTTTCATCACTTGGATACTAATTGCGATTTTATATTTTGTCCAAAGGTAAAAAGATAAAACCGCGAGTTATGATCGATGGCAAACCTAAACAAAGAAGAAAGTACCAGAGAAAGCAAAATCCGCTATGAGCAGGAGTAGGGAATTTCATGTAATGGACAGAATGATCTCTGTTTCACCAGTAGCTCAACAAGACGAGGGAGGATGGAGGATGGTAACATCTAAAAGACGGAAAATTCGATCTACCTCCACAAGAAGCATCATCTCGCCAAGTACAGGGTCGATTATGCGAAGTGTCGTGAGACACAGTCCTGCCTCGGTCATGCAATCATCTCCTTCGAGAAAAACAAAAAGGCCCGTCACTCCGAAAGGTCTTCCGGTACCGTTAACTACAACCGTAAAGACATCTTCCACTGAATCATTACGAGTTCAGAAGAATAAAAGGAAAGCCATCGCGACTAGCGAATGTTCGCTCACAGTACCTCTTGCGAAAGATTTCAAGCAAACTCATGCATTAAGAATGCCACTATCTGAGTTAGCCAGTCCTTCAAAGTGACAGTACGCTGGTTTCAAACCAAATAATAGTTCATCTTCTTCAACAGTGCAGCACTCGCTTCCTCCTTCAATATCAAGACGATCGAAGAATAAGAAAACAAAAGTTTTATCGGCAGACATCAATTAGCCTAACCAACTTTCACCAGATAAGCACGTAGCCGAAGGAGTCCCTAATTTTCCAACATTGAACCACAAGTAGAAAGGCCACAACCGCAAGCGGTTAGATTACAAGAACCGACGCCTAATATTACTCAGAACATAACGCGGGAAGAAATCCGATAGATGGTCATCGAAACCATTCATCTAGAAAAGCAAGGTCAGAATAAAAAATGTCAATACCAGACACTGTATCCTCGTGAAATAGAAGAAATGCCGTTTCCCGCTGATTTCTAACACCCAGACTTTCAGTAATTTAATGGCAACGGATCACCAGCAGAGCATATGATGCATTTCATAACAAAGATGGGAAATTTCTCTAGAGTTCCTCAATATTGTCTGCGATTATTCGGATCTTCTCTGACAGGAAGAGCTTTTAGATGGTATTCAAGTTTAATCCTAGGATCTATTCATACTTGTGATCAGATGCAGGATGCTTTTATGTCAAACTTTTTCTCTTCTGACAGAGAAGTTAGTTTGACCGAACTGGCCTCTATTTGCCAAGAAGAAAATGAACCAGTCGAAGAATTCATCAGTCGATGGAAGGACTTGGGGGCATCATGTTGACATCCTCTGCAGGAATCAGAACAAGTAAAACTATGTTTAAAAGGCATAAGACCAGAACTGGCATGCAACCTGATTAGTAAATATTGGAAAACCTTTCGTGATCTTGCTATGAAGGCCTATGCTCTTCAAAAGATGATTGGAAGAGTGTCTGCTTTTCAACCAACATCAGCCAACATCACTCGGAAAAAAGAAAATAAAGAAGAGTTTTAGGATGTTGAAAGAGACAGCGATGAAGAAGATAGAAATGGTCGTGCGGTTATAATGACATATAAAAGGTCCAGGCAAAATAAAGACCATATGAAGTATTTGTTCCCAAGAAAAGACATACTTCCTATGCTGAAATAATTGTTGGCTATGAAGAGTATTGAATTACCTCGGCTAAGACACCTTGAAGAAATTGAAAATACAAGAGGAATGGATTATTGTCATTATCACTGTACATTTGGGCATCATACAGAAAGTTGTAATGCCTTCAGGAAAAAGCTACAAAAGATGATCAATAGGGGAGAAATTGTGATGGAAGAATATGACAGAAAGAGAAGAATGGCGATTCCAAAACATTGATAATCTCTCGATAAAGGGAACGAGATTTTTTTTTAGTGTTAGTATGGTTCATCATGCTTATGCGTAAGAAGAAAAGAGGAAGAGTTATGTAATAACATAATAGATAGAAAATCCTGATACAGAGTAATCTTCAGTCATATGTCTTTATGGGTTCTCATCCCTCAACAAAGTAAAGATGAAGGGTGTTGATTGCGCAGGTCAGTGTAGACGCCCCTCGCAGTTGTGCACACTTGCACAAAAAATGATTGATAATGGAGAAATTGCCATAAGGAAAGTGTACGATATAAAAGAAGAAATAAGGGTACACAGGCCTGATTAGTTCAAGACTGGGGGCAATCCTAATCTCAGATGATCGGTATGAGGTGATGTGGCATCAGCATACTTGTTAAAGATCGCAACATCGTGATTTTGATTACGAAGATTATCAGAATAATACTTCCTAATCAAAAGGGGGCATGGCAAGTAGAAAGACGAAACAACTACAAAAGACAAAGTCATGTATTCCTTTTCATGTGAATGAATAAAAGGGCGCAAATTTTCAAGCAAAGCTTCTCAAGCATATCAGGCATATTAAGATTGAGCACAGAATTGATGATTGCTGTCATGCATCGATGATTGCTGTCGAGCGTCGATGATTGCCACTGACGTCAATGATTGTCGTCGTCAAATTTGTCAAACGTCGATGATTTTAGTCAAATATCGCCACACGCTGATGATTTTCGTCAAATTCGCCAAGTATCGATGGTTATCGCCAAAATTAGCAACTATCGCTGTCGTCATCAATCGCCCATATAAGATTATCTTATCGAAATTGCTATCATCACTAAGCTGATACACTATTTTAAGTATAATATGAATGTTCTTAGAACATTATCAGCAGCGACGAAATATCAATTATTGATTCACCATTTTTGGCAGTGGAATAAAACTATATGGCCAACCACATATAAAGTTGACGACATCGATGGTAGCTTATCATTTAAGGCAGCCTAGCCAAGCCCTATACGGCCAACTACGCATAAGACCTATCATCATCGTCTATATATGACAGCAGTGAGCGCCTGAGCAGGTCTATATACAAAGCTTCAATGACTTAAAGAGCCCGAAATTGGCGGTAATCTGTAATTGCTCTTTGAGCCCAGCCCGAAATTGGCGGTAATCTATAATTGCTCTTTGAGCCCAAGTCTTTTCTAGTCAAGTCGTTTCCAGTTTAGTCTAGTCTAGTCTAGTCAAGTTTAGTCTTGTCCAGTCAAGGTGTAGTCAGTTAAAGTGTACTTCATTATTCAAAAGCTTAAACTATGCGCAACATCAAAATACTATGAAAATACATGATCATTTATCTACTTGAAATATGCTTGAAAATGCAAACTGCCTGATATGATAACGAAAATCATGAAAATTTCATACTTAGCATAAATGGATATACGATATGCAAAATGTGTTTCTTTTGAAACTGGTACAGGTTGCGATTACATCAAATCTGATCAAAATATTCAATATTCTCTATTCTAAAGTTTAGTGCTTCAAAATATGGTTATTCTTATGAAGAAGATGAGTCATCATTTTCGGCAAGAGATTCATGGGTATTCTTCAAAGGCATGCCAAAGGCTATCCATCCCTCGAGAGTATTAGCAGGCTTTATTTCATGAATATTATCTTTCGAAGAAATCCTTACACAAAGTTGATCTGGAAAGGAGGCAGGATCTATTTCTTTAAAGTAATCTATGCCTTGGTCTTTCTGATAATTTCTTATACGCGGCGGAGGAATCCATATGGTATAATCTACTGAGCAATAATTGCACGCTAAGTAATATTGACGATCTCATCAACGCATCCAACTATAAGAAATATGAGTTGGATAATTATAGCCGGGAAGTATGAAGCATGATCCGGTGTGAATGTTCAAGAGTTGTTTCTGTATCAAGGCCCAGTTATATGGTCCAATGCTGTAACTTCTTACTGCTCTAGTAATGACATTGCAAGTCTCCAAGTACTGGATCTGATGAAGACAAGGAATATATGTTTGTTAAAAGAGATAGAATCATCATCAATAACTTCTGTCTTCCGGAAAGCTATTAAATGAGAATTGAAAGAAGTCTTATCTATTTTTCTGAATCACCCAAAGGTCCAAGGAAAATACATTCCTAGCCAGTCTATGAAGAAATGCCAAGTATAGACTAGAAAAGACTCAGCGATTGAGCCTCTAGAGTTAGAAATGACATCTCCGAAAGCATAATATAATGAGCAAAGAATGCAACAAATGCAATGCAAAGCATGCTGACAAGCACAAAGATGAAATGACTAAATCATTATCATATTGCAAATCTTACAATTATTCTAAAAGCTTTCAATATATTTCAAAATTATCAATATTTTATGAAACTAAATTGGAAAATTATGATATCTCGAGATACTAATTCCGATTAATTTGGCAGGAAAGATTACCATTAAAAAACCTGGATTATGCAGACTATGAATAAAAAAGTTGATCGAAGAGATTGTTGTAGCAGGAGCAACAATTCACCAGCCACAGAGTTCAATGAAAGAGTCACCGAAGTTGATCGAAGAGATCGTTATAACAGGAGTAGCATTGAATGACAGTTCTCTGATCAAGTTACTCAAAGATGAAGTCGCTGTAGCCGTTACAACGGCAAGTTTCAATGAAAAGAAAAGAATTGCACAAACAAAGGGAGTCAAAACTGTGGTGGATGTAATTGCGGCCCTATTCGTAGAAAGACGTTCTATTTGATTGACCGCTATGGAAATAGAGTGCTTTCGTTGCCGCCATTATCTCTCTATCGAGGCATTCACTTGGCACTTTTGTTCGAGCGCGATCATTCAGTCTTCCATTCGAGCGATCGTCCAGTCATCCTTCAACTGCAATTCATTCGAGCTCGATTCCTTCGACAGTGATTCATTCGATAGCAATCTGTTTGAGCACGATCCTCCGTCTGATCTCGACTGTTAAAGTTCTTCGTTCAAGTGATCCTTCTCTACATTCATGAAGAGTCTTTTGCCGGGAAAGGATTTTTATGTAGAAGAAGATCGATCCTCCTTCTGATTTCATAAATTAATCAAAGAAGGACCGAGGGGTAATCTGTTGGGGCACAAAAAAATACACGAGTCAAAAGGAGTTTGGTTTGTTGCGCATCAAGATTCCAAGATAAGCAACCCTGTCCATCGCGTGGCCCTCTCTTTGTCATAAATCTCTCGATAAATAGTGCTGCGATGAATAGTTGCGTGGGTGAATAGTTGCGCGGGTGAATAGTTGCGGGGATGAATAGTTGCACGGGTGAATAGTGTTTGTGCGGGTGAATGTGTTTACGTGGATGAATAGTGTTGCGTGAACCAGCACAAACCATGTTGGTTGCGCGGTCCCGCGCAAAGGACATGTTGGTTGTGTGCTCCTGCACAACATTGGTGCGGTCAAGATGATTCAAACAGTTGAGATTTGATGGAAGGTGGGCCCCATGGCACAAGGATCGAGGGTTCGCACTTGTGGAGGCCTATAAATACCCCACTCCCTCTCATTTGCACACGTTGAAGATTCTAAAGAAGATCAGAGCTCCAAAGAAGAAGAGAAGTCTGAAGGTATTAAGAGGAGAAGGGAGGAAGAAGAGAGAGGAGCTTTGTGCCGGACCGTGCAACACCCTGTTGTTGCGCGGGAGTGAATACTCAAGAGCCGGAATGCTGCCGAAATGGCTGGATAAAAATGCGATCTTCGATCTTCCTTTTGTAATGGAACATGAGCTCAAGAAAGAGAGATCAGATGATCAGATTAGCACAACATTCCTCTCAATGAGATGATCAAATCACAAGCTGAAATGCTGCCGGATTCAAGGTGTCCCGTATCGGTATCGGTTGGCGTAACGGTGCCCTCCGAAACCGATACGGATATGGGGGCGTAACGGCGCAAATTTTTTTTTTTTGCTAAAAAAAAATGAAAAAATATGGATTAAATCCGGAATATTCTAAGCATTCCAAATATGCATTCATTTATAAATTGGAACATGTTTATGGTGGTGTAACGGTCCACTCTTTGGTGAGAAGTTGTATCGGACTGTTTGATTAATTTTCTAACCAGGTAATTTGAATTTGACTACAAAATTCATATATTTAATTTTCTAAATATGTAATTTATATACTTAACAACTTGATATCATTTCTCTCAATAGTTCTTTAAAAAAATGAAATTAAATTCAGGTAGATGGCGTTGCCAATTTGGAGCTGACTTGGAGGATCGATCTATTCTCCAAATCAGCCTCAAATTCATGCCATTTATTGTCATTATCCCACTTATAAATTGGTGGACATTTATTGGATAGTGAATCATTAAAAAAAATCAAAAGGCCCTATTTTAAAAAATAAAAGTCCACAAATTAAGAATTAAAACTATTCAAACAAATTGATTTTGGCATTGTGAGTTAGCAATTGCAGTCCATAATTTAATTGCCAAATTTTAAGTTAATGTCCCCTGTACAATTTTTTAAGGCTTGAATTAGGAGGGACTCAGATCGTAAAGTGCAGCACACGTGTCAAAGTTTTTTGGGCCCCACTTGTGATGAATGTGTTATATCCACACCGTCCATCCATTTTGCCAAATAATTTTAGGGCATGAGCCCAAAAATGAGGCACATCCAAAGCTCAGGTGGACTGCACCATAAGAAACAACAATAATTAAACGTTCACCATTAAAAATTTATTGGGGGCTAGAAAAGTTTTAGATCAAGGTGACATGTGTGTTTTCCCTTCATCCACGTCAGTGTGACCCAATTAATAGGTTAGATTGAAACTAAACATTACAGTGGACCTTAAGAAAATTTTAATGGTGAGCATTCTATAACCACTATTTCCTATGGTGTGTTCCACCTGAGATTTGGATATTACTAATTTTTTGGATCCTGACCTAAAATGACGTGGCAAAATGGATGGACAATATGGATAAAATATATACATCATGGTGGGGCCCACTCGGGTCTGATCAGATTGATGGAAAATAAACGTTACTGTGCGCCCTACGAATTGTTTAACTGTGAAAATCATTATCTCCGCTGCTATTTTTGGTGTGGTCTAGATGATCTCTGGATATAATTCATTTTTTGGGTGGTGCTCTAAAATGATCTCTGAAAATAGATGAACGGTGTAGATGTAATAAATACATCACTGTGGAGCCCATATAACTTTGATCTCCTTTGAACCGTTCGTACAACTCGGAGCTCGAGGAGTGTCAGCGCTCGTCTTTGTGTGACACGTACCTACAACAGCTAGTTGCTGCAAATAAAAAAAAAATGGAGAGAGGGAAACCGAAAAGAAAAAAAGAGGGAAAGAAGAGAGAAAAAGAAAAAAGAGGGAAAGGGGGAAAGAAGAGATTGAGAGAGAGAGGGAGAGAGAGAGAGAGAGAGAGAGAGAGAGAGAGAGAGAGAGAGAGAAGAAGAAGAACAGGAAGAAGCCGCGCAGCCGCAGCCGCAGCCGCAGCTGCCCGAGAAGAAGAAGAAGAAGAAAGAGAAGAACAAGAAGAAAAAAAAAGGAAAAAAGGAAAGGTTTTTTTTTGTTTTTGTTTTTGTTTTTTTTTAGGGCCTGTAACGGCCGTAACGGCCCCGTAACGGCCGTTACGGTCACAGAATTCCGAACGGCTGTTTCGACCCCATATCGCGTAACGGGTCCCACCGTTACTGTTACGTGTCGGCCGTTACGGCCGATACGTAACCGATTTGGGATACCTTGGCCGGATTTGATATTCAAACTCTCTCAATTCTTGTATTCTGGATATTCTATCTTAGAATAAAGGGAAATCAAAGGATGTAAATGAACTCAGAATAAATAAATATGATGAATGTTCTCTTTCTAGTTTCTCTTTGTTATGATTAAATAAGATAATTTCCCAAACCAAATGCATTTTTTTCTTGTCGAAACATATCCAAACCACAGGCGGGCCTCATTTCATGATATTGGGTCCTATTTGGGGGCCTCTATTAACCCGATGGTCAAATCACCTTTAGATCTGATCTACGAGGTTAGTATCGGGTCCTAGTCCATTTCGAAGGAAGTTTAGCAATCAGATCGACCCACTGCCATTGCTCAATGGTCTAAAGGGGCTCCAAACTAGTCTAGGTGACCTGTGCATTTCTAGGTTACGAGCAACGTGGGTTATCGATCACGGCTCTGTGGTCCTATGGGTGATGTGCTCTCATGACCTAGGGTTTAATATTGTAAGTGTGCCATGATGGCCCATCTTGAATGTTAACGAGTGGATTGCTTGGCCTACATGTGGGGTTTTCTTCTAACGGTCGGATGTAGCCCATAATGATCGTGGATGTTCGCCTTAGATAGGTTTAATTTCATGCTCGGTTAGATTATGCGGTAACACTCAAGTAGCGGAAGTGCTGGGTGTGACATAATGCAAGCCTTGGACAGGATGATTAAGAAAAGTGTGGAGGCCGGTTTAGTCAAAGGTTGATAATGCAAGACTTGGGGGTGGGAGCTATTTCTGTCTATTGAAGCAAAGCTTATAGTGGCCGATTAGTTTCTCTTCAATGTGGGGAGTTTGCCAGTTCTGTTTCTTGTTCCTTTCCTTTTGTTTCTTTGTATTCTTTCGGCCGCGGCCTTATGCAATAAAATTATCATCATTTCAAAAAAAAAAAAGCAAAATTTTTCATGAGAAGACTCAAGGAGGTAATGAGAAAGGTTACTCTTCATTCCAAGGGCTTTTTATGAATAAGAATGTGTTATTTTCAAAATTGATTTAGAAAAAGGCACATGATAGGTTTTATTGGTCTTTCTTTACACTTTCTCTTGAGTAGAATGAGGATTGGCTGTAAAGGAAGTGGATAAAAGTGCACATATCATTGGCCTATCTCTCCATATTCATTCTTTTCGTTACAGGGCTAGGGCTAAGGCATTTTTAAATGGATTAGGCCATGGTTTAGGAGACTAGGGCTAGGTTAGGGCCAACCACAACACGATCCTAGCATGATTTATTGCCACCCTATGAACCCCCAAGTGGACATTAACACAAAGATGCATCTTTCTTATTGTAGATGCATGAATAGAATGAAGAGAAAGAGGAGTTGAGTGAGGAAAGAGAGAAAGGGATTGTCAATCCCTCACCTCTTATCTCTTTTTTTTTTTTTTTTTTTTTTGAACAACGATGATATATTAAAAAAGGTCGAGGCCAAAGAAAGCACATATACAAATATGCACCTACAAAAATACTACAACACCAAGTGGAATGCCCCAAAAAGGAGACGAGAAGCAAGAAAAGAACTAAACTTCTACCCAATCCTTCATATTCAGAATTGCCCCATTGAATACTTGCACCTACCCACTCATTTTGCTCCTGAAACAATGCTGGTTCCTTTCCCACCATGCAACCCATAGAGTCGCTAATAGACTTAGTCGCCACTGCCTTTTCTCTTCTTTCCCTATCCCTCGACGTGCCAAGCTATAAGAAACTCCCCTATCGTCTTCAGGAACACCCAAAGAACTTCGAAAAATTGTAAAAGAAGATCCCAAACATCTATGGCAAAATCACAACGAAGGAATAAATGATCCATAAATTCCACATCTTTGAAGCACGATAAGCACATGTTTGGGAGAAACACATTCCACTTACATAGATTGTCTATTGTTAGCACTTTGTTCTTGCTTACTAGCCAACTAAACGCTGCCACCTTCAATGAAGCACCATAGTGCCACAGGCCATTGCCATAATCTTAGAATGATCTTCGCCCTCACACAAAAACCGATAAAACGATCTAACTGAGAAAAAATCTGTCCTCGATTTGCACCATCTCAAGGAATCCACTTTTGAAAGCAGAGGGGCAATCGTTGATAATATATCAAGCAATAGAACCAACTTTTCAATCTCCCCATCCGAAAGATTCCTTCTAAAAATAGGACTTCATGAAACCTCCTCCCCTTCTATAGAATAACATTTGCTCACTACCTCCCCCTCTCCCTTAGCTACCCTATCTAAAGAAGGAAATCTCTCAACCAAACTCTCATCACCTACCCACCTATCCTCCCAAAATCTAATTCTTTGACCATCCCCCAACTAGAAGCCCATTCCCTCTAATGAAGGACAATTGACCACTTGCTCTAAAAGCTCGAACTAATAATAGAGCATGGCGAATTAATCCCTTTATCTCATAGACTAGGCCCCAAATCCATGGGTTAGGTCCTCGGCTGAACCCTCCTCGTGGGCCCCAAATCCATGGGTTCCGCCTCACGCGGGCCCCAAACCATGGGTTTCGTGGGTTGCCCATCCCGAGTGTGCCCCTGCATCCCACAGGCTACCCCACTCGAGCTTGGTGTGAAAATGCTCCTGCATTAATCACCCCCTGGTGAAGAGTCTCGAACACGAGACCTCTCACTCTGATACCAATTTGATGCAGGACAATTAACCACTTGCTCTAACAGTTTGAGCTTTTAGAGCAAGTGGTTAATTGTCCCATACTCTCTTTTAAGGATGCTACCGACTTCCATAAGTAAGAAGACTGATACTAGGCTGATTCCTTTGTCCACCACCCTCCTTCCTCTACCCCATATTTTTTCACTATTACCTTCTTCCATCTAGCCTCTCCCTCCACCCCAAACCTCCAAACCCATTTCCCCAAAAGAGCTAAATTCATTTCTTCTAACTTTAAAAATCCTTGCTCCTCCTTGAACTGTTGGTTTACGTACTTCCTCCCATTTCATAATATGGAACCTGTGTTTCTCCCTTGACCCCTCCCACAAAAAATCAATTCCTTGTCTCTCCAAAACGTTCAAAATAGATTTTTGGCACTTGAAAAGAGACATAAAATAGACCAGAAGATTCGACAAAGATGATTTTATCATTACCATCCTCCCACCCATAGATAAGCACCTTGACTGCCATTTTGATATCTTCCTTTCATATCTCTCAATAACTTTGTCCCACATGTGCTTCACTAGTCTTCCTATACATAGCGGTAACCCAAGTACGTTGTTGGAAAAGAAGCTTCCTTGCACCCAAATTCCTCTGCAAATGCCCGCACTTTTTCATTGGAGATGCCTACTCCTAAGATCTCGCTCTTAGAAATATCTACTTTCAGACCAAAAACCACCTCAAAACTAACTATAATCGAGCAAAGATTTTCACAGAAAAATCATTCGCCTTGCACAATAAATGAGTATTCATTTGCATGCTAAATATGCGAAATATGAAAATTCGTGTTATCCACCCCAAAGCCTTTTACCAATCCCACATGTACCCCTCTGTCAATCATTCTACTAAGGGCCTCCATAATTGTGACAAACAAGAAATGGGATAATGGACCATTCTGCTGCAGTCCTCGAGTGACGCAAAAAAACCTTTTGGTGAACCATTCACAAGTATGGAAAATTTTGTCGATTTGACACATGTTCGAATCCAATATTGCCATTTTGGACTACATGAACTCCCAAGATTTCTGACTTTGCCATATTAATTTTTAAGCCAAAGCCCGCCTCAAAACACACTGTGATCTTCCTCAAATTTCGAACTGATTCCTCACTTGCCTCACAAAAGAGTGACGTGTCATCTGCATATTGAAGATGACTAAACTATCTTGGCTACCCGCAATCATGAACCCACAAAATAAACCGTTCTCCTCCCCTTACGGAGCATCTGGCTTAAATCCTCAGCCACAACCATGAATAAGTAGGGCGACAGAGGATCTCCCTGTCTGAGACCACGAGAAGCTTAGAAATAACCTTTAGGTGATCCATTAACCAGAATAGAAAATGAAGCATGTTGAATACAGGACTTCATCCAACCCCTCCACTTTGAGCCACAACCTAGTCTCTTGAGCATATAATCGAGAAAAGTCCGATCTACATGATTGTAGGCTTCCTCTATATCTAGCTTGCATATCAACCCGCTCTTCCTCTCTTTATGCCTGAAATCAACGCACTCATGGTCTATACGGGCGCTATCTAGGATTTGCCTATCGAGAACAAACACCCTTAGGAATTCTGAAATAACTTTAGAAAGATACTCATTGAATCTCGAAGCTAGGATCTTCGCCATATTCTTGTAAGGACTTCCCAACAAACTAATCGGTTTAAAATTAGACGATTGCTCGGTTCCTTCCTTCTTAGGAATTAAGGCTATAAAGGAAGCTCCCAATTATGAAGATAATCTACCACGCTCCATAAACTTGCTTAAGAAATCCATCACTTTCTTTTTGATAACATGCCAAAATCTTTGGAAAAAAGAAGAAGATAGGAAAACCATCTGGACCCGGTGCCTTATCTCTACATCTTTGAAGAAAGATGGGAGAAACATAAGTTATCAAGTCTCGGCCTTCACTAATGATCCCCAGAATATAGCTTCTCATAGAATCAACAATAACTTCACTAATTTGGTTTTTATTTGTAGATTGCAACCCATTGATAAGTAGACTCGAGATTCTGTTTCCACGAGCGTGCACACTAGCAATACTGTGAAAGAAACGGGTATTCTTGTCTCCTTCTTTGAGCCAAATTGCTCTAGATCTCTGGTGCTACTTAATCTCTTCTTCCCTAACCCCGCTTTCATTCTTGTTGGATAGGTCCAACCTTTTCAACCTATCTAACTCTGACAAACTACTGACCTCTTCTAACATATCCAACGCATGAATTTCCTCAACCATCTTGTCAAAATCTTGCTCCTTTTGCCCATAAACTCTTTCTTCCATAATCTGTTCTTCTCCTTCAAAATCTGTAGTTTTTTTATGTAATCTAAAACCAACAAAGCCTTCCATCGAAAAGGACGACCACCAATTTGCGATAAGCTAATCAAAACCATCAACTTCTAGCCAAGCCTTTTTGAATCTAAAAGGCTTAGGGCCCAAATTGTCCTCCAGAACCTCCAACACAATAGGTTTGTGCTCAAAGATCACCCTGGGCACCCCTCGTTGATTAACCAATGGGAATTTGTCAATCCAATCTAAAGAGACAAGAAACCTCTCCAATTGTGCCAACACAGGATCCTCTAGACCATTTGACCAAGTAAATTTGGCCCCTCGCAAAGGTAAATCTAGCAGCTTGTGACGATCCACTCAATTAGAAAAAGAAGCCATACTTCTAGTAATCTTACTACTCCTAGATTTCTCAAAGGAAAAGCGCACCATATTAAAGTCACCCCTTGAACACTATGGGGCCACCCATCTTTGCCTAACTCTATCCAACACTTCCTAGAAATCCTTCCGCAAATCTGGTTTGCATGGGCCATACAACGCAGTGAACACCCATTGATAACCAGAACCTACGACACACAAAAGCATCGAGACCAAAAACTTCCCAAAGAAAGAATTAGCACATTTCCATCTGTTTGACTTCCACACAACACAAATGCCCCCCGCTTCCCTAATGGAATTCAGAGTCACGCAATCTTTAGAACTATATCCCTAAAGAGAATCAAGCAAACCTCTATCAAATGATTGAAGCTTTGTTTCATGAATAGCTATAATGTCTGCCTTCGCCTTGGTACACATTTTCTTCACCTGGGCCCTCTTGATCTTCCCACCCAACCCTCGAACATTCTAGGATAGAATAATCATTGGACAATGTCTTTACTCGATCTAACCCTCTTGCTACCAGTAGTCCTAATAGCGAAATCATAATTTATAGAACACTTGAGGTTCAACAACTCCCTCATTCCCTTGGGAGATTTTTTTCGATTTCAGATGCTACGTCTCATACCAATACTGAGCAACTCTTTCCTGCGCAAATTGAAAAGGCCTGAACATCTTCATCTCGGACCGCGCAAGACATTCCCATGAGGCCTCCCACCCTTTTGAGAACATCCTTAGCCCACCTGTGCTGTTCGGCCGAAATGCATTCGCAATCCCCAACCACAATCGACGCAGCTGGAAGCAACATAGGAGTTGTCGGAGGGAGATGAGCCAACATCTTCTCAGCATGGAGAGGGGTGACATTTAGGGCTTCCTCGAACAAGTCTCCATCGATAGAGGGACCAACTACCAAACTCTGATCGTCCTCTGAAAAATTATCGATATCCACAGTACCCAACTACTCTCTTCTGCACTCAGAGACAACCAATTATAACTCCTCTTGCAACTCCCCTCTGTCATTGAAGCTTTGTAGTGAGGCGTCGGATGAAAGAGAGATAGCATTCTTTGAATAGCTCACCTTATCCTTATCAGACTGAGGGACGCGCCCCTTAAAGAAATTAGAAATAGACGACTTCGGAAGGAATAGACTCACAGAGCCCTCACACGTGATATCGAAAGGATTGCATGTTGTATAAGGTAGTGAATCCGCACATGCCAACTTAGCCGACACGATATCTGCACGTGCCTCACTAATAAACCCCTGTGGATCCCCACACTTGCTTCCATAAAAAACTAATCCCGCCTCAAGAATCGACCCAACACTGGTGGAATCAAAAGAGCGTGTCTCCTCGTGACATGTATCTAGCTTTGTATTCCAAACCTGCGATGTGTCCTTGCATAGTAGACTCAGAATAGCCTCAGGCTCAGAACCAAAACCCTCAACTGCATTCGAGTGAGGGAACACACTAGAAGATGCTCCCGCGATAGACGAAAAGCCACATGTTGCACGATGAGTTGCAGGATCCCCACCTACCCCTTTTCTGCCAACCAACACATGACACATAACCTCATCCACATTCGCTGGTCCAGGAGAGTAGCAATTTGGTGCTCCTTCGGCTGCTCCGTCTCTGATCTACACCAACATGGTGCATAAATCACATCCAATCCACAATTGGGTGATAGATGGCACTAGCTCCACAGGATTTAGCCATTGTCCTCTTCATAAATCTGACCACCACATGGAAAGTGATAGAAAGTGAAGCTCACATGTATAGTTGTTGGCCAAATTACATCAATATTTTGCTCATTGAACATGTATATTTCCTTAGATATCAATTTGGTTTTTTTAGTTCCAATAATTCCAACAAGTTGATAAAAACAAATAAAAATATAAAGCCCTAAGAGAGGTCTTGAAACAATCCCACTATGCCCATGTTTCAAAACGCTCAATTGAAATGTTCATATAAATGTACTCAAGAGAACATTTAGATAACAATATAAGATTCCTCGTGCACAAGATGAAAATTTCATCACACGTATGAGTTTCTCACCATTGTTATCCTTGTCACTGGAACAACACCATCCTAAACATCATAACCTAGAATGGATGAGATTACTTGTACATATTACATCTTGGAGGATACTTCTCATGCAAGATTAAAAAGAAAAAAAAAATGACAAAAAGCAAGCATGTTGACTCAAAATTGAGTAAATAATATATATTTCTCACCATGGGATGCCTGAGTATGATTTTTAGAAAAGTAACCAAGGATGCTTGGAGACAAATTTGAATGTGGACGAGCATTAGAGCTGCCATAACATGCGCATTCATAAAATTGATCAACACTAGGAAGCAACATATTATATAATTAAAGCTCTCACTTTTAAACATAGTCAGCGTTGGTACAAGTTGAAGGCCCTAAAAGGGCAAGGGGAAGGTCCAAAAGGAAGTGGATGGAGGTAGTAAGATAAGTGATGCAGGACGGATGTGCATGCTATGTGAATTGTTGGTGTTAATTTTCGAATTAAGCATAAGTGAAACATAAAAATTCAGCATTCACATAATTGATTAAGGAAATCAAGAGAAAACCATGTTACATCCATCCATATATGCAAGCCACATGCTAGAAACAAAATAACATAAATTTAGGTCCCCATGGAAGTTAGGACTTCCATCTAGCATAGGAATAATTCAATTCTACATGTATTGATCACAAATCATATAAAGGAACCACAAAACCAATAGTTAATTGGCTAAAGTAACGAAGAGATTAGGGTTCAGATTGAGGAATTAGGGTATTTAGGAAATTAGGGTTGGGGTTTCCTAAATTTGAGAATTAGGGTTTATGAAAGTGAGATATAGGACAACGATTTTAGGGGGCTAGGATTATAGAGAGAGAAGAAAGAAGGGGGGAGAAGGGACCTGCACTGTTCACGTGCACTATTCACATGTCGGGTTAGGTTTAGGGTGTGGATTGGCTAAGGGCTTGTTTGAATTTTCAATCAGTGGTAAATACCCTGTAAATGGGTAATAATTATTTCATCTGGTATTTACAACACTATTTCTGGTGCTTGATTTGACCAGCTGCTCTTTAGACGCAAAGACCGAGAAGGCCACAAAATATTTGTGGGTCCCACCATGATGCATGTTGCTTATCCCACACTGTTCATCCATTAGAACAGCTGAATTTATGGCATGAGCCAAAAAATGAGGCATATCCAAAGCTCAAGTGGACCATGCCATGGGAAAAAAGAAATCGAACACTTACCGTTAAAAACCTCTTGGGGCCACTGTTTCTTTTGGTGTGGGCCACTTGAGTGTTGGATTTGCCTCATTTTTCAGATCACGCCTCAAAATATTGTGGTAAATCGGATGGACGGAATGGATATATAATACACATCACCTTGGGGTCCACAAATTTAAACTAACTCTTTTGAACCGGTTTCCAAGGCAAAAATTCGTTTGATTTTCAAACGGGTGAAATGGTAATAATTACCCATTTACAGGGGTAATTACACAAGCTTTTAAAAATCAAACAGGCCCTAATGTTTTAGGTATGGAGTGGTTTTATGGGGTTATTTTAGGGTTTAGGAAGGGTTTAGTAGAAAGGGGATTTGAGGGTTTAGAAAGAAAATACCTTTGAATAAGAATGAATGAAGAAGAAGATAATTCGATATACAGGATTCCCTCCCTTGGCTTCCCACCGATCTCGATGAATACACGAGATTAAAAGAGAAATCACTTCTCAAACTCTCACAAGGGAGATGAAAATTGCATTATATTCAATAGTTCCATAGGGGTGGGCGTCCCCCCCTTTATATGTCCAGATTGGACATTTCACAAAACACCCCCCTAACTTAAAAGTCCTATTTGGACTACCCCCTGCATAAAGTTCAAAACACTATTAATCATAAAATAAATTCTAAACTAATTAACCAACAAAATAGTAAAAAAAACAAATGTCCCATGGCCCATGGGGTCCACAATCATGATCCTAATCTAGGCCCCTAGTGGGTCAATGGCCCGATGATCATGATCCAATGGTCCAAAACTCCAATAATGCAATTAAAACTCCGATAATGCAACCCACACACATCTTCCCAATGTAGGGTCTTTCAGATGCACGCACTAATGTGCGTGGGGTCTTCGGTCCATGCTCCAGGAAGTAGTCGTCCATCCAAAGTGACATTGGAGCTCTCCTCCTCCACCTTTGGTAGACTCGAAAAGGTGTCCGGATGTCCTCATCATCTCCCCGTGGCTGAGAAGAATTCGCCTCTGGCGAAATAAAATTGCGGTACTGTTCAAGAACATCTAGATCTATGCATTGCAACTCGGTCTCCGTGATCCACGTGCTGTCTGCAATAGGCCTGTTCCACTTGATCAAGTATAGCTGAAAATCCCGTGTTGGGTGAAAAACGAGTTGTTCATCCAGTATATCTTCTATCTCTTCTTTTCTCGAAGGTATTCTAGGTATAGGAGGGACATGCTGTGAAGAAGGATCGAGCAAAGTCCAAGGGTCTGAGGATGGGTTGGGATCATCAATGTCTAGGTCCATGTTAGGGTTATGTGAACCTTATAAGAGATGGGATCTTCCACATTAAAAGTTGAACTAATTCCGATGGTGGTTGGAAGATCCACAACATATGCATTTGGACCAATTTTCTGTATTATTTTGTATGGTCCAGCATTATGGGCTTGCAATTTTTTTTTTTTTATGGCTCCTTGTGGGAACCTCTCAATTCTAATTCGGACCATAACATAATCCCTGACCTGAAATTCCTTGAACCTGTGATGAGAGTTAGTAGAAAGTTTATATTGCTCATTACTTACATTAATTCTTCTTCTAATCTCACCATTCAAGTCATGAATATGGCGTGCAAATGCATCAACCGACTCAAATGACCTATGGCTAACAAACATGGGAATGAGATCTGTAGGCTTCGTAGGTTTATAACCATTTACCGCTTCAAAAGAACTCATACCTATAGACCTGTTTACTGAACTATTGTATGCCAACTCTGCAACTGGTAAAATAGTGTCCCACGTCCTAACATGATCACCAACCAAACATTGCAACAAATTTCCAAGGCTTTGATTGACTACTTCCGTCTGGCCATCTGTTTGCAGGTGTTAAGCTGACGAGAACTGGAGCCTAGTTCCCATCATGTGCCAAAGTGTCTTCCAAAACTAACTCATGAAACACACATCTTGGTCAGACATAATGGTCTTAGGAAGACCATGAAGATGAACTACCTCTCCAAACAAAAGCTTCGTAATGTTGGAGGCGTTGGACATCTTAAAGCATGGGATGAAGTGGGCCACTTTTAAAAATTGGTCCATTATCACAAAGATGGAAGTGTGCTTCCTGAGAGTCTTGGGAAGCCCAAGTAAGAAATCCATGCTAATGTCCTGTCAGGGAGCATGAGGAACTGGCAAAGGCGTATACAACCCAATGTTCTGCTTCTTTTGCTTTGTCAGATGACAAGTCTGACATTGCTCTATAATTTTGGCTACATCTCGCTTGAGACTTGGCGAATAAAATCTATTCTCTATTAAAGCAATGGTCTTATCTCTACCAAAATGTCTGGCGACTCCTTCGGCATTAAGCTCCCAAACAAGGAAATCCCGAAGAGAGGTGCGAGGGATGCAGAGTCTGTTTCCTTTAAATAATAAGTCATCATTCAAGACAAAACCCTTTATCACTCTATGACTGACCATCTAACAATGATGAGTATACCTCTCTAAAATCTGGGCATGTAAGAATTCTAACTTTAACCAGATATCTAACTTTAACTGCTTAAACCCAACCGCCTCGACACTCATGGACTGCAACAAGGAAATTTGATGACTAAGGGCATCCACATGTTTGTTTTCAAACCCAGCCTTGTGCTTCAATACGAACGTGTACTCTTGAAGAAACGCCACCAATTTAGCATGCCTTGGGTTTAGCTTCTTCTGAGCATTTAGGTAGTGCAAGGCCTCGTGGTTTGAAAACAAGACGAACTCTTGCGGTAGTAAATAGTGATGCCAATGGCATAAGTACTAGACTATTGCATAGAATTCCTTGTTGTATGTGGAGTAGCGTTGCTTGGCTTCATTTAGTTTCTTGCTAAAATAAGCAACGGGGTTCCCCTCTTGGCTGAGCACGCCACCAATACCCACACCTGAAGTGTCACACACCACTTCAAAGACTTTAGAAAAGTCTAGAAGGTGCATAACTGGAGCCTTAGTCATCTTGGCCTTAATGTCTCTAAATGCTTTCGAGGCTGCCTTAGTCCATTTGAACTCCCCTTTCTTTGTGCAATTTGTGATGGGAGTCATAATGGAACAAAATCCCCTGATGAACCGCCTATAAAACGTAGCTAGGCCATGGAAGCTACGTATCTTGTGAATGTTCTGCGGTTCGGGCCAACTCACTATGGCCTTGACTTTCTTAGGGTCCGCAGACATGCTATCAAACGACACAACAAATCCTAGGAAGATGACTCTATTTGAACGTATATTTCTTCAGGTTTGCGAACAACTTCTCTGCTCTAAGGACCCCACAAACGTGCCTCAAGTGGTGGAGGTGTTGTTCTTTAGTAGTACTATAAATAAGGATATCATCGAAATAAACCACCAAGAACTTCTAAATGAAGGTCTCAACACTTCGGTCATCACCCTCATAAACTTACTCAGAGCATTAGTCAAACCAAAAGGCATGACCAACCACTCGTAAAGCCCATCCTTTGTCTTGAAGCTCGTCTTCTACCATCTCCTGGGTGAACACGCATTTGGTGGTAGCCACTTTTGAGGTCGATCTTTGAAAAGATTGCGGCGCTGGCCATCATGTCCAACATGTCGTCAAAATGTGGTATGGGAGGCCAGTACTTGACTGTAATTTTGTTGATGACGAACGTGCCATCTTTCTTAGGAGTGTGAAGCACAGGCACGACACATGGACTCATGTTCTCTTGAATGAATCCCTTTCGCAAGAGCTCATCAACTTGTTTCTTTAACTCAGCATGCTCTGTAGGGATCATTCGGTGGTGTGGGAGTTTTGGAAGAGTCAACCCCGGGACCAAATCTATAGCATGCTGTATGTCCTGCATGGGTGGAAGCTCATCTAGTAGGTCCTTTGGAAACACATCACTAAACTCACCTAGGACTGGACTCACCTCATGTGGCAACTCTATCCTAACCTTAAGTTTAATCTCTCTCACCACGAGGGCATACACTGTCGACTCAACCTTGGTCTCTCTTTTAAATTCTTTTGCATTTATAATATGGAGAGATTTGGGCTGGGACTTCTTCCCACTTCTCGGATCGTTCCTTTTAATGTCCTCTTTCTTTCTCGGAATGCTCTTGGGTGGGAGAGGATTCAACTTGATCCTCTTTCCTTCATACATAAAAGAACACGTATTCGATTGGCTGAATAGTGTTGCATCTCTATCAAATAACCAAGGCTTACCTAAGATGATGTGCCCTACATCCAAAAGTACTACATCACACCACAACGTGTCCTTATATGATCCGAGCTGGATAGGAACGAGACATCGCTGGGATACTTGAATAAATGACACATCAGTCCATGAGACTCTATAGGGATACGGGTGAGGAATGACTTTCAACCCTAGACGATCCAATGTGCTACTGGAGACCACATTTGTGCAAATGCCACTATCTATAATCACCTTATAATTTTTTTCTCCACACTTGGCATAAGTATGGAAAATCGTATTATGACGCCAATCATCATTCTCTTTAGCTTGGGCAAGGGCGCATCTAACCATTGCAAGTGGCGCGGTCTCGATAACTTCCTCTTCATCACTAGCACCAACTTCAGGATGATGCTCTTCTTCTTTGCAGTCAGCCTGATCTTCATCTTCTTCGTCCAACTGATGCAGGACAATTAACCATTTGCTCTAAAAGCTCAAACTGATAGAGCATGTCGAATTAATCCCTTTATCTCATAGCCCAGGCCATCCATGGGTTAGGTCTTCAACCGAATCCTCCTCGTGGGCCCCAAATCACATGGGTTCTACCTCACACGAGCTACATGCATCACACGGACCGCCCACCTCGACTGTGCCCCCGCATCCCACAGGCCACCCCACTCGAGCCCGGTGTGAAAATGCTCCTACATTCGATGAGGAGTCTTGAACACGAGACCTCCCGCCCTTATACCAATTTGATGCGAGACAATTAACCACTTGCTCTAAAAGCTCGAACTGATAGATCATTGCAAATTAATCCCTTGATCTCATAGCCCCTGCCACACATCCATTGGTTAGGTCTTCGGCCGAACCCTCCTTGTGGGCCCCTACATGGGTTCCGCCTCACACGGGCCGCCCACCCCGAGGGTGTCCCTACATCCCACAAACCACCCCACTTGAGCCCGGTGTGAAAATGCCCCTGCATTACCAACTCACCTAGGACAAAGGTTAATGCAGGGTCATTTTCACACCGGGCTCAAGTGGGGTGGCCTGCGGGATGCAGGGGTACACTCGGGGTGGGCGGCTTGTGTGAGGCGGGTGACTTGTGTGAAGCGGAACCCATGTGAAGTGGGGCCCACGAGGGGGTTTGACTGAGGTCCTAACCCATAAGATGTGGGGCTTGTGCTATAAGATAAAGGGATTGATTCGTCATGCTCTATCAGTTCGAGCTTTTAGAGCAAGTGGTTAATTGTCCTGTATCAAAGTGGTATCAGAGTGGGAGGTCTTGTGTTCGAGACTCCTCACCGAGGGTGATTAATGCAAGGGCATTTTCACACCCAGCTTGAGTGGGGTGACCTGTGGGATGTAGGGGCATACTCAGGGTGGGTGGTCCAATTGAGGCAAGTGGCTTGTGTGAAGTGGGGCCCACGTGGGGGTTTGGTTGAGGTCTTAACCCATAGTATGTGGGGCCTGGGCTATGAGATAAAGGGATTGATTTGCCATGCTCTATCAGTTCGAGCTTTTAGAGCAAGTGGTTAATTGTCTTGCATTAAGGGTCCTACCTTGCAGCTTAGTGGGGCAATCAAATACGAAGTTGCCATATCCTTTACAGTTGAAACAATGCGCGTGCTCAACTGACCTAGCACTGGTGGTAGCTACCCCCTTACTTTTAACATCCCTGGAACTACTTGGGGCACTAGTAGGTGCTTTAGGCCAACTCCCAAAGTTAGACTTGGTCCCTTGAGGGCTAGCCCCAACAATAGTATCACGGGAGTCAAATCTCACAAATTGCGGCTTTAGATACCGCTCTAATTCTTGCACCACCTGATCGGCGTGCTGTAATGTGGTGATATCGTGAAGAATGAGCTCATGCTCGATCTCGTATCGGAGGCCCAATGCAAATTTGTAAAGGGTCACTAATGGGTCCTACTTGATGTCACATCGCATTATGTACTGAATTTAGCGATGTAGTCCGCCACTAGCATGGTTCCCTGGCAAAGGGAATGCCATTGATCTAAGAGCTTCTGGCGATACAAGAGGAAGATTTCTCACGCAAGAGTTCATTCATCTCGGTCCAGAGTGTGATTGGACGATTTCCCGCCCTCTCCATCTTTCGCTCAGTGTTGGTCCAAAAGAGCTTGGCTTGGTCCACCAACTTCATCTTGGCAAACCTAACCCGACAACTATTAGACATATTACGCTACTCAAAGAAGTGGTCCATGTCTGCTAACCAGTCAATGAAAACCTTTGGATCCAAACGACCATCATAATTAGGGGCTTCCACTTTCATGTGTTTCATCCCCCTGTCATCTGGATCATGGCGATCCTCGTAATCTCTGCGGGGTGGTTGCACACGTGCTCCCGTACAGCCTACACCATAACCCTGATCTCTCTCAAGTCCTCCCACTCGCTCTCCAACCTGGGAATGGCCATCGTCCCCATAGTCGGGGGTTGCTTGTTGGGAGGCCTCCAACTGATTGATGCGATTGGTATGCGCGGTCAGTTGGGTCATGGCAGTTCGGTTTTGGGTCTCAATTGCCGCCAAACGGTTATTAATGGCTATGATGGTCTCGGCAATTTGTTCTATGTTCATGGTGGTAGGATGCAGATCAAATCCGTGACCAATACGTGTGGGCATACAATAAGACTCCCAAACCGGCTCCAAGGACTCACTAAACCTACCATATGACCTATATGAGGAGAAGGGACACAACCTAGTCCTAAATGATGCAATATGAGGTACCTAGATGCTATGCATGTAAAACGCTAATGGACAGCCCTAGGATGCTTTAAACAAGACAAAAACTGAAAATCCAGCAACTAGGTGTCTCAAGAACCACCAAATCTGGACAAGGCCAGCAGCGTGGGGTCTTAAAATACCTAGTCAGAAAATTCAGATAGTCACTCAGAATTTCAGCAACTGTGGCAAATGTTCTACCTTTATGGACAACCTAAAACTGAATTTCAACACTTGGTAGTTTAAAAACACCAAATTTCTGAAAATTCAGCACTAAAGTGGCCTGAACTACATGCCAAAATTACGCAATCAGGAACACTCAATCTGAAATTTTAGCAACTTAGGGGTTAATAAATTACCACAAAAAATTCAGCAACCTACACCAAGCCCTAATGCACTACGTTAGGTTAGGAATTTTGTCGAACACCTATCCTACGCTAAACTTAGGCTCTGATACCAAAATTTGATGCAGGATGGATGCGCATGCTATGTGAATTGGTGAGCAAGGTGTCCCGTATCGGTATCGGTTGGTGTAACGGTGACCTCCAAAACCGATACGGATACGGGGGCGTAACGGCGATACGGGGGCGTAACGGCCCGTAACGGTGCAAAAAAATTTTTTTGCCAAAAAAATATGAAAAAATATGGATTAAATCCAGAATATTCTAAGCATTCCAAATATGTATTCATTTATAAATTAGAACATGGTTACGGTGGTGTAACGGTCCACTCTTTGGTGAGAAGTTGTATCGGATTGTCTGATGAATTTATGAATCAGATAACCTAAATTTGACTACAAAATTCATATATTTAATTTTCTAACTATCTACTATCAATGATAGATATATTAGAATGAATGTAATATGAAAATATCTTACATTAGGTGTATCTAATTATTTTTGAGGAATTTCTCGAACATACCTGTGCACGTGATTGTGATTCCTGTCTATAACCTGTCATCCTCAAGTCAAGAATATTTAAAAAAATAAATTAGTAGTGTCTGATATACTCCCCTGCAACTTGATTAAGGATTACTTGATTGGTTGTCAGGGGAGTTATTTTAAATACAAGTTCGGCAGTGTCAAGTGTGTGCATGACTGCATGGCTTCTTGCAATAATACTGTTGTGAGCTGTCTGTTGCAAATACTTACCTTAATACAAATATATACTCACAATCACAAGTCACCACCAAAATGAAAATCTGCTTTTTTGTGGTTGCTCGACCTCCACATCATCGTCATTGTCACCATCAGGCTGAGGCTGTCCAATAGGTGCAGGTGCTGCATATCCATAATATCCAGTGCCAGAAGGAAATACTAGATCAACGAAACCAGAGGATGACTGATCCTGACTAGGAAACGACTCTGACCCCGAGTAAGGATATCCACCAGTGCCCGTCGAATAGCCATACTGGTGCCCATACTCAGGCTGTTGAGAATCTTGAGATTGAGAGTGCGTCTGCTGTGATGAGTAACTTGGATTTGAATCTGGATATCTATAATCATATGGATATTGATCGGGAGGGCTACTCCAACATGAATGTGATGGAACAGGCTCAGTATAACCACCATAATTATAATCCAATTGACCATAAGAATATCCATCATAATAACCAAGACCATGAGCTTGCTGATGTTCCGGACCTCCCGGTCCACGTGCACCACTAGATGTACCCTCCTCCGGCTGGCTGTATCGTGACTCGGTACACTCGTAAGTCCGACCTCGTGTACCACGTCGTCGATGTTCATCGCCATCGCGATCTGTAGACGGCTGTATAGGGGGGGTAAGCAACACCAGAAGTGCCAGCACCAGGGGCAGGGGGGTCGTTATCATCTGACACGGTCACGCTACCACTGCTTGTACTCTTTTGTTGATCTTGAGCCGTATCCGTACGTGGCATAAACGCTGCCCCTCTTACTGGGTCCAACACATCTGCACGACTCTCTTGTTGCGCTCTGCGTATTTCTGGGTCATCAATTTCCAATTCTTCACTATCCTCTTCAATTTGCTTTTCCCTTGTTTCCAACCAAGGTAGAAGTGGGTCATCCTCATCATAAATATTGTCCAAGTTTATTGGACAGTAGTCTCCGTCATCAGCAGCTGTAATGCTCCTATGATGTCGTCGCATTCTTAGTTTTATATTGTAGTGCATGAAGACAAGTCTATCTAATGTTCTAGTCTGCAATCTATTCCTATTCTTTGAATGATGAGCGCAAAACAACTCCAATTCCTTTCGCAGCTAGAGGAAGACGTTGTCTGGCTCAAAACTTTTACTGCAATTTTTTGGAGAGCCTTCGTACTCTCTCCGAAATTAATTCACCATTCGGCCGGTTGTAACCTAGATACTGCATGCTGTGCAAGAGCATCTCCAAAGCTACCAAGGCGATTTCCAAATGTATCTAATTCATTCAGCGCCTTTATTTGCAGATCTAAGTCAGGCTCTAATCTCTTTATCACATTTTTTAGCCCGACACGAACTTCATCATCCGCAACAAATGATTGGGCATATCTATACCTAGGATTTAGGTAGTAACCTGCTGCATGAAGATCGTGATGGAGTTGCTTTGTCCATCTCTTGTCGATCATCTTCCAATAAGTCTCCCAAGTTCTACAATCACGTTAAATTGCAAGCTTTGCCTTATCCATGACATCATATAGGAAGCCCATGGTAGGTGCTTCATCAGTTTCAACAAGACGGAGTACCCTCATTAGTGGCTCCATCACCTTTAGGATCGCCTTGACCTTCTTCCAATATTTGTTGTCACGTATGGTGTTCGCAACGTCGACCGGTGTCCCTGATGTCTTCTTCCCATGTTTTGTGTTGAGCCATTCTCGGGAAGCGAACATCTCACTCAACTCTCCCCTATGCTGGAATAAACTCTCTAATGCTATAAAGTTTGTTGCGAATCTAGTCGCCGCAGGCCTCAACAACTCTCGTCCTTTCGTGAACTTTCTCATTATTGCGACTACTTGATTATGGTTGTAAATAAACGTCGTCACTTCCTTTGCCCTTTCGACCATTTCCTTAACATTCTTCTTCTTCCCAATATCTTCCAATATAAGATCGATACAATGGGCAGCACATGGTGACCAAAAAAGATGTTTTCTCTCATCCATCAACATGTCCTGCATGCTTATATGATGCTTCATTATCTGTCACAATCTGCACTATATTCTCCTCTCCAATCTCATCCACAACTTTATCCATTAGGCCCATAATATATTGAGAATCTTTTGTTGCTTCTGAGGCATCAATTGACTTGTGGTATATAGTTCCTAAGTGGCAGTACACCATGAAGTGGATCATGCTACGTCTGGTTGGGCCAGTCCAACCATCACACATGATCGTGCATCCTCTGGCTTGCCATACAGGTTTAAAGGTAGCCACGTATGCTTTCACATCCACATACTCTGCATCTGTCCATTTCCCCCTAATCTCCTTAGCCGTGGGAGCTTTTATTCCTTCACCTGCTTCTGCTGCTGCATCGATTACCACCTGCCAATATGGAGAATTGGCCGCGTTAGGAGGTATGTTGGCATGTATAAATAACTTTGTTGCTGCTCTACCTAATTTCTCAACAGAAGTTCTACTCCACATTTGTTTTATCTTTTTTTTGTTTAGTTGATTCTTTCCTAAATAGGATTGGATCAATAGAGGGTCTCCTAGGATCATTTACTTCTTCATCCAAACGTATAGGGGCATCACGTGAAGATGTCTGTCGTCGGCTCCCAAACATACGTCGTAACCCACCAAACCTACCCCCCCCACCCTCAGTCCCACCTGCAGAAGCAGTTGCACTTCCAGTTGCACTCCCTGTCCCACTCCCACTCCCACTCCCACTGCCCCCCCTGTATCACGCACTGACCCATGCGTGCCAAACATGCGGCGACGTTCTTCCTCTTCACGAGCTAGACGCACGCTCTCTCTCCTAGCTATAGTTAATTCCCGATCTGAATCTTTGTCAGAATCAATAATATCTTCATCACGAACGCCCATATATTCAGGACCAAACACCTCCTGTCGAGCTGCATCCAAAATATCATCTTTCTTCTTTTGTACAGCAGCACGTTTACCCTTCGACTCATCCAAACTAGCTTGCATTAAAAGCATTATCTCTTTCGGTACTCTGACACATGGCGCAACTTGGCCCTTTCGATGTGCTAAATGTTGTTTGAGACGGGTAATTCCACCAGTCACTAGTCTATCACAATACTTGCACTTCATTTGATGCCTAGTACCACCAACCCTCTCACAATGTTGCCATCAAATATCCTCACTTGTTGTTGGCCAGACCCAGACATTTCTTTAGGTTTAGGATATGAGTATGAGTATATGACCTATGTTAATAAAGATAATTTTATGTTCTAACTAAACCCTAAGAAGCTCCAAAACCTGTCCAATATAAGCAAATAAAAATATAAAGTCACTAATTTGAAAATACAAAAAAACAATTTATAAAATGACACCACAAATCTGTAAAATGCACATTAATATGTTTTACACTTCTACTATGATTAACACATCATATGACATGATTAAAACAGCAAAACAACCATTAAAAATTGATCTTTCGAATTTTCAAAAAAAGGGCCAAAATAAATGCGTAAATAAAAAAAAATATAAAAAATATATAAAATGGCACCCCAAATTTGTAAAATGCACATTAACATGTTCTACTATGATTAACACATCATATGACATGATTAAAACAGCAAAACAACCCTTAAAAATTGATTTTTCGAATTAAAAAAAAAAAAGGGTCAAAATTCATGTGTAAATAAAAAAAAATATATAAAAAAATATAAAATGGCACTCCAAATCTGTAAAATGCACATTAATATGTTCTACTATGATTAACACATCATATGGCATCATTAAAACAACAAAAGAATCATTAAAAAATGATTTTTCAAATTTTCAAAAAAAGGGCCAAAATAAATGCGTAAATAGAAAAAAAATATAAAAAAATATAAAATGACACCCCAATTCTGTAAAATGCACATTAACATGTTCTACTATGATTAACACATCATATGACATCATTAAAACAGCAAAAGAATCATTAAAAAATGATTTTTCAAATTTTCAAAAAAAGGGCCAAAATAAATGCGTAAATAGAAAAAAAATATAAAAAAATATAAAATGACATCCCAATTCTGTAAAATGCACATTAACATGTTCTACTATGATTAACACATCATATGGCATCATTAAAACAGCAAAAGAATCATTAAAAAATGATTTTTCAAATTTTCAAAAAAAGGGCCAAAATAAATGCGTAAATAGAAAAAAAATATAAAAAAATATAAAATGACACCCCAATTCTGTAAAATGCACATTAATATGTTCTACTATGATTAACACATCATATGACATGATTAAAACAGCAAAACAACCCTTAAAAATTGATTTTTCGAATTTTAAAAAAAATGGTCAAAATTCATGTGTAAATAGAAAAAAAATATAAAAAAATATAAAATGGCACCCCAAATCTGTAAAATGCACATTAATATGTTCTACTATGATTAACACATCATATGACATGATTAAAACAGCAAAAGAATTATTAAAAAATGATTTTTTGAATTAAAAAAAAAAGGGTCAAAATTCATGCGTAAATAGAAAAAAAATATAAAAAAATATTAAATGGCACTCCAAATCTGTAAAATGCACATTAATATGTTCTACTATGATTAATACATCATATGACATGATTAGAACAGCAAAACAACTATTAAAAATTGATTTTTCGAATTTTAAAAGAAGGGGCCAAAATTCATGCGTAAATAGAAAAAAATATAAAAAAAATATTAAATGACACCCCAAATCTGTAAAATGCACATTATCATGTTGTACTATGATTAACACATCATATGGCATGATTAAAACAGTAAAACATATTAAAAAAAAATAAATACCTATTTTTGACGAATTTCTGAAAAATGGCCCACCGAGCTTTGATTCAACCAAATCCGTAATATAACGTATTTTTGTTCCAAATAACTAGCCAAGGTTGGTCGAAATTACTATTAGAAGGTATGAAAAACAGTTTGGAAGAAAGAATTTTGGAAAAAATAGCAAAAAAAGTCCTTAAAACGAAAAAAAAGAGAGCTGTTTTCTGACCGTTACGGTTGACCGTTACGGACCGATACGGGCCCGTATCGGCCGATACGGGCACAAAAAAACGTAACGGCCGATACGACCCCGTATCGCGTATCGGCCATTACCGTTTCCGTTACGTATCGGCCGATACGGCCGATACGTAACCGATACGGGACACCCTGTTGGTGAGGTTAGTTTTCAAATTAAGCACAAGTAAAGTGAAACATAAAAATTCAGCGTCCACACCATTGGTTAAGGAAATCAAGAAAAAACCATGTTACATACATCCATGTATGCATGCCACATGCTAGAAAAAAATAACATAAATTTAGGTTCCCATCTAACATAGGAATAATTCAATTCTACGTATATTGCTCACAAATCACGTAAAGGAATCACGAAAGCAATAGTTAATTGGCTAAAGGAATGAAGGGATTTGGGTTTAGATTGAGGAATTAAGGTATTTGGGAAATTAGGGTTAGGGTTTCCTAAATTTGAGAAATAGGACAAGGGTTGTAGGGGGCTAGGATTATCGCGATAAAGAAGAAAGAAGAGGGAGAAGGGACCCACACTGTTCACGTGTCGGGTTAGGTTTAGGGTGTGGATTGGGTAATGGTTTATGCATGGAGTGGTTTTGTGGGATTATTTTAGGGTTTAGGAAAGGGTTAAAGGAGTAGAAAGGGGATTTGAGGGTTTAGGAAGAAAATACCTTTGAAGAAGAATGAATGAAGAAGAAGATAATTCGATATACGGGATTCCCTTGCTCGACTTCCCACCGATCTCGATGAACACACAAGATTAAAAGAGAAATCACTTCTCAAACTCTCACAAGGGACAAGAAAATTGCATTATATTCAATAGTTCCATAGGGGTGGGCGTCCCCCCCTATATATCCTAATTAGACATTTTACAAAACACCCCCCTAACTTAAAAGTCCTATTTAGACTACCCCTTGCATAATGTTCAAAACACTATTAATCATAAAATAAATTCTAAATTAATTAACCAACAAAATAGTATAAAAAAACAAAAATGTCCCGTGGCCCATGGGGTCCACAATCATGATCCTAATCTAGGCCCCTAGCGGGTCAATGGCCCGATGATCATGATCCAACGGTCCGAATGACTCAAGATCATGATCCAACGGTCCAAAACTCCGATAATGCAACCAAAACTCCAATAATGCAACCAAAACTCCGATAATGCAACCCACACGCATCTTCCCAATGTGGGGTCTTCAAGATGCACGCACTCATGCGTGTGGGTCTTCGGTCGATGCTCGAGGAAGTAGTCGTCCAGCCAAGGTGATACTGGAGCTCTCCTCCTTTGCCTCTGGTAGACTCGAAAAGGTGTCTAGATGTCCTCGTCAATAAGACTTGATGACCTACAGTCTAACTGAAAGCTGGCACTTGATAGAGTGGAATGGTGGAACGGGATTCATGTAGCCAATCCCAATTAATTAGGACAAGGCTTAGATGGTGATGATGGTGATGATTTAAGTATAGTCAAAGCATATCATATTCAAGAGTCTCAACATGCAAGAGCTTCGCGTTTAAATATATGAAGTAGTATATAGCACCACAAAAATTCCATTGGTAGTTGCTTGGCTACGGTTTCATGGCAGCTAGGATGAAATGCCCCTTTATCCATCAAACTAGATTGTACATTATGAAAGCTTTAACACTGTTGAAACCACTGGTTTGCTAACTGACTATACCTGCAGGATGCTAATATGTTCTATGTCCTCAAACGAAAAAAAAGGGGCAAATACCTTTTTTCTTTTTTGACAACACAGGGTGTCCCTGCCCCCTTTTGAGGCGAGACTATTCCCTGCGGATGCACACAATCACCCGCAACCACATGCATCGGGTAATGATGGGGAGAGGAGTCAAACTAGTAGTCAATTTGGTGAAATCGCATACCTCCGAGCATACAGGAGCTAGTTTTGGAATTTGTGCATAATTCGATATAACCCAAGTCACCAGCTTGTTGGCTGACCATACCTACATGCCAATGTTGATGGTTTATCTTTGATTACCAGAATAAAGTGTAACCAATAGTTAATTGACCAACCTTTAGGTGTGGCCTCATTGGATTCGTATTTATACAAGCTCTAATACTGATGGAATCAGTAGACCATCGACCAACCATACTATGCAAAATTCGATTATTCGTTTTTGCGTTAACTGGTGTGTTTAGGTGCCCTTCATGCAAATGGGACCTTGAATCTCCACACAACCACCTTGATGCAGATAACTGCTTAAAAATAATTAATTATAAAATGGGATTCAATAACAATCTAAAATGCTTAATTAATTAAATAAAACAGTAAGTCAACTTATGAAGTTCCATCAAGCAACCCTATTTGAGTATCGGTAATTTCTCTAGGCATGACATTGTTACCTATGTTTACATCAAGACAAGAAGAGGTAATTACATAAGACTGAAAGAATGAAAAATTTAGAAAAAAAAAAATATAGTTTTTTCAATGACTAACCTCAAAGGTCTTTGCTTGCATCTCCTTTGCTGAGTGTTGGACGACTTCTGGTGTGGTCGCTCATCTTACAGACACCACGTCTTTTTTGCTTCTTTTGACCCTTCTCTAGTTAGGATTTTTGTCTTATAGAGGGTTGTCTTTTGGTTTTCAGATGAAAAGGATCGAGTTTGTGTTCACAACCCTAAGTGTAGGGTCGCGATGTAGTAATAACTCATGAGAACAAGGTCGAATCCACAGGGACTAAACTTGTACGTATTCTGAAAAGAACTAGAAGTAGTAGAAGAAGATCTAAATCTGAATTTTGGAATAAAAGAGAGTAATTACGAATAATGTTTAAACTATCAATTAAAGGTGGGAACTAGGGTGCCAAGGATCCACTTGTAGCTATCAAGATGCTACCTTACCTGATTCAAGGAACACAATTGGAATTGGAGTCCTATCCTATCCAATTGGAAGATAAAGCAATTTAAATCAAATATGAACTTTTCATTGACCTAATTCTCAATGGAGGAGAATTGTGATGATTGGAAGGGATTCCATCACCCTACCATGCCCAAGAGACGATGGTGAACAACAGGATTTACCAATCTCACAATCTCAAAATAGGAAAAGAAGGTATCCAAAGCTATCACAGCATCTATTGTAATTTGAGTCATATTAATCATAGAAAACTGAAAATATTCCTTTAATATCAAACTATAAATCAATGAGGTTCAATAAGAACAAGAATAAAAGCAAGATAATCATCCAAACACGCTACAAGTTTCACCTCTTAGCCTTAGCTAAGAGGTTTAGCCAACCATAGACATGACTGAAACCAAATCTCTTAAACAAATCATGAAAAATAAACTAGGGAAGAAAAAAAAACTCTTTGGCCGCTGCTCCACCCTTGTGTATGCTCCTTGAGACCTTTCCAAACCCTAGAAGATGCTTTGGAGCATCCTAGGGAGTCTTATTTATAGTTGTGGAACTCCGACTTTCGTACCAAGTTGGAAAAATCTAGAAACCGCCTCAAATTTATACACTCTGCGCAATTTTCCGAAATATGCTTGGAGTTTAAACCGCATCAAATTTACGCACTCTGCGCAGTTTCCGAAAATAGACCCGGAGTTTCAAAATATGCTTCTTCAGGACAATTTCAGGAATATGTTTGTTTTCGGGACAATTTTAGGATTCATTTTCTTCACTTCAAATCTTTGATTCTCTTCATTCCTCACTTAGTTTTCTTGGATCATTGGCATGTGAATTCTTCATTAATGACTTCCAAATATCCAAATCTTCATTTAGTAATCTTTTGAGCATAAATCTTCCTTTTGGCATTAATTTCACTTTTAAGCTCTCGAAATCACCTCGCACCTGAAAACATGCATAATTAAATCGATTAAGCACTATCATGTTTATAAAACCAAGGTATAAATAGGGGGAAATATGCAATATTTCACATTCAACACATCTCCCAACTAGCATTTTGCTAGTCCCGAGCAAAACATGCGTGAAGCGATCTTTAATCTTCGATGTTCAAATCACTTTCAGAAAATAATCTTTTGTGCAATCAATTATGAATGAGTAGAATCTAAAGAAGTGAGAGTGCAATTTTGAAAACCTAGAGCCGAATCACACGACCAATCAATCAAAAAGTTTCTTTATCAATCATTTAAGAGCGTTAGTTCATATATCAAAATTTTCCAATGTGCTTAGTGAATTCTATTTACTTTCCATAACATACTACTATTTCATAATGTTAGCCATGCTCATCACCTCAAGTTTTATTGAATAATCGAGTACTGATTCCGAACTTATCACATTTTCGTTCTTTTTTTCAGTTTTTGATTTTATATCGACGGTCCCTTTTATTTATTCATTCTTTTCAGACTTTTTATTCCTTTCCAGTCTTTTCATCATACATGACCTTTTTGTCGATCTCTCTGTTTTTTAACTGGTTCTTTTCATCTTTTTAAGGTGGATAAATCCTCCAGACTTAATTCTCAATATCTTTTAATTATATACATACTAACAATCAGAAATTCTAGTACTATTTACAGAAAGCAAATTGAACGTGTCTTTTGACTTAGATTAACATGATATTCAAACTTCCTCATAATCAATTAAATGCAAGAATTTAGATGATAGTTTACTCGGTTGATCAAACTCGGACAATTCAAAGTTTAATCTCCATCTTATCATCATACTCAAAGCATTCTTAATCCCACAAATTATCATTTCCCAAACATGTTTTTAGCTTGAAAAATTGAAAATTTTCACAATTTTTGCTTAAAACTAAGAAAACACTGATCAGTTTACCTAATTCACAAAAAAACTTGTTTGTAACCCCAAGTGTAGGGTCGCAATGTAGTAATAACTCGTGAAAACGAGGTCGAATCCACATGGACTAAACTTGTACGTATTCTGAAAAGAACTAGAAGTAGAAATAGAAGAAGATTTAAATATGAATTTTGGAATAAAAGAGAGTAATTGTGAATAATGTTTAAACTATCAATTAAAGGTGGAAACTAGGGTGCCAAGGATCCACTTGTAGCTATCAGATGCTACCTTACTTGATTCAAGGAACACAATTGGAATTGGAGTCTTATCCTATCCAATTGGAAGATAAAGCAATTTAAATCAAATATGAACTTTTCATTGACCTAATTCTCAATGGAGGAGAATTGTGAAGATTGGAAGGGATTCCATCACCCTACCATGCCCAGGAGATGATGGTGAGCAACAGGATTTACCAATCTCACAATCTCAAAAACAGGAAAAGAAGATATCCAAAGCTATCACAACATCTATTATAATTTGAGTCACAATAAATCATAGAAAACTGAAAATATTAATTTAATATCAAACTAGAAATCAATGAAGTTCAATAAGAACAAAAATAAAAGCAAAATAAACATCCAAACACGCTACAAGCTTCACTTCTTAGTCCTAGCTAAGAGGTTTAGCCAACCATAGACATGATTGAAACCAAATCTCTTAAACAAAGCATGAAAAATAAACTAGGGAAGAAGAAAAACTCTTTAGTGGCTGCTCTACCCTTGTGTATGCTCCTTGAGACCTTTTCAAACCCTAAAAGATGCTTTGGAGCATCCTAGGGAGTCCTATTTATAGTTGTGAAATTCCAACTTTCGCACCAAGTTGGAAAAATCTAGAAACCGCCTCAAATTTACATACTCTGCGCGGTTTCCCAAAATATGATCGGAGTTTAAACCGTCTCAAATTTACACACTCTGCGCAATTTTCGAAAATAGACTCGGAGTTTCAGAATATGCTTTTTTAGGACAATTTTAGGAATATGTTCGTTTTCAGGACAATTTTAGGATTCCTTTTCTTCACTTCAAATCTTTGATTCTCTTCATTCCTCACTTGGTTTTGTTGGATCTTTGACATGTGAATTTTTTATTAATGACTTCCAAATCTCCAAATCTTTATTTAGTTATCTTTTGAGCAAAGATCTTCCTTTTGGCATCAATTTTACTTTTAAGCTCTCGAAATCACCTCGCACATGAAAGCATGCATAATTAAATCGATTAAACACTATCATGTTTATAAAACCAATGTATAAATAGGGGGAAATATGCAATATTTCACACTCAACAGTATGCTCACATGGTTCGTCAAATAAACAGCTTGACTCCCTCCACTGAAAATTTCCTGTTGCCCATTCTTCTCGCCAACTTTTTTCTTGTTGAGTTACCATTGTGAGATTCCATAGGCAAGCTTCAACTTCCCGTAAAACACATTGTAGAGCATCTTCAGTGTCCTTGTAAGTATCGATAGTTGTCGCCCCTTTAGTTGCAATGTTCAAAGCCAGGTGGCAAAGTTCATTATACCATTGACATAGATTCTTGGTAATCACCTCTCATCTCAATGCTATATTTGTCTAGTATTACTCCTGATTTGGCATCCTCTGTCCACCTTTTCAAGATGCAGTTCGATGGTAGTTTCCTAATATTCACCCTCCTAAATACCTCTAGTAAAAATGCCTTCAAACTTGAACATTTGACAGTTAACAATTGGCTTCTGTTTCAGAAGTGTTAAAAGTGACAATATTTGCCCTTTTTTCAGTCGGTTAAATTGGTATTGTGATATCTACAACTAGTCACCTTAAATGTATAACTTGTTCCATTGTCTTCAATTTTTTCTGCAATATAGTTATCTCTATCTCTAAAAGTTTCAAACATTGTTCTTATCTATATATTTTTCCCGCTTCTTCCATTAGTTAGTTTGTCTTCAAAACTGAATTTGTATGACTTGTCATAAAGTCTTCTTTATTTTCTTCTTTCAAATTGCTTTACAATTCATGAAGGTTGGTCTTTGTATTATATCCATCAAGGAAAGAGTAAATGCTTTCAGTTCTCTTAGATGTCAAAATATTTGCACAAAAGGCATCTTGTAAAAATACCAGGACCCTTTTTGGACAATCATTGTACATTAACTGTAGCCAATGATTATCCTTTAAATTATAATCTCAAATCAGCGATTCCCTCACATTTCAAATTCATCAATTAATTCTTTTGTATAATTTGCTTTGGAGAATTTCATTGCAAAATCTAGAACCACACAAATGACAAACGTGGTAAATTTTTTGCTTAGTTTTGAAATACATGCCACAACCCACAAGCAATAGCTATGACGGGCTTGTGGAAACACCTTTTCAATTGCTCCGCTTATAGCTGCATCTTAATCTGTTATTATGGCTTTTGGATGATATCCACACATATAAATCCATGTCTCAAATAAATGAATCTTCCTTCATGTAATGCACAACCTAGTAACATAGATTGGCGATGATGATTTGCTCCAACATATACAGCAAAAGACATTATACTTGTTCGTCTTATACATTGTATCAAATGTAATCATGTCAACAAAGTATTCATAATCCATCCTTGACTTGGCATCAACCCAGGAAAAGTTAGACACACTGTCCTCTTGATCAATTTGTATTGCTTAAAAGAAGTTGGGATTTTTAGATTGCATGGACTTGAAATATTCGAGCTCACAATGTCCATCTCCTAATTCCAAATTTTTGTCTAGAACGGATCATAAAAAAGTTTCTGTAGTCTTTTTCAGTGAATCCGATATTTCTACGCCCTCCCTTTCTTCACTAAATAACTCCATCACAACATTATTTAAGTCAATCCTTTGGTTTTGTGAAACATGATAAGTTTTCTTTGTGATCCAAGTAGATGCACCTTTGTTGGAGTGACAAGTTCATGATTATATTCTTTTTCAAATTTTCTGATTGCCCACCTCCCACCTTTTTTTTTTTTTTTTTTTTTTTTTTTTTTTTTTTTGTGTTTATGAGCTAAAAGAAACGCCCAACAACCTACATTTGTAATGACATTTTCTTTCTTTTCCTATCAGTTTTGTTTATACACTTTTCACCTCAAAAACGTGTTTCAAACTAGCGTTCTAATTATCGGCAGTAATATTGATAATGTTGCTGATAATATTGGCATTGCTGGGTCAGTGATATCGAAACTCCAAGCAAATAGAAAATTTCCAGATATTTCTGATATCTGGCGATAATATCCATAGTGCTGATAATTTCCAGATATTTATCGCTGATACTAGGGATACACAAAAATTCCCACAGATGATTTTTTTTTTTTTTTTTTTCCATCATTTTTATAGGATTTTTGGGAATTTTTTCTTTAGGTGATTTCAACCACTTCTTTCATTTATGTTTTATTACTTGCATTATATGGTATTTGAATGATATAAAAGTAGGTTTGGGTGAGTTTAGGAAGTGGAAAGAAGAGAGGAAAAAGAAAAGAGTAAGAGAAGTGTGAGATAAGAGAGAAATTTGAGAAAGCAGCTTTGTTGTGTGTTAGGGCTACGATCCCCTCCACACCTTTTATTATAATGCTAGAGATACAAAAACATACTCCATAGGAGCACATTATATTATGTACATGCATGATGCAGGACAATTAACCACTTGCTCTAAAAGCTCGAACTGTTAGAGTATGACAAATTAATCCCTTTATCTCATAGCCCAGGCCCCACATCGGATGGGTTAGGACCTCGGCCGAACCCCCTTCGTGGGCCCCAAATCACATGAGCCACCAACCCCGAGTGTGTCCCCGCATCCCACGAGCTACCCCACTCGAGCCTGGTGTGAAATGCGCATTAATCACCCCCGGTGAGGAGTCTCGAACGCGAGACCTCCTTCGTGGGCCGCACTCACCCCGAGTGTGCCCCTGCATCCCACAAGCGACCCCACTCGAGCCCGGTGTGAAAATGCCCCTGCATTAATCACCCCCAGTGAGGAGTCTCGAACACGAGACCTCCTGCTCTGATACCAATTTGATGCAGGACAATTAACCACTTGCTCTAAAAGCTCGAATTGTTAGAGTATGGCAAATTAATCCATTTATCTCATAGTCCAGGCCCCACATCGCATGGGTTAGGACCTCGGCCGAACCCCCTTCGTGGGACCCAAATCACATGAGCCACCCACCCCGAGTGTGTCCCCGCATCCCACAGGCTACCCCACTCGAGCCTGGTGTGAAATGCGCATTAATCACCCTCGGTGAGGAGTCTCGAACACGAGACCTCCTCCGTGGGCTGCACCCACCCCGAGTGTGCCCCTGCATCCCACAAGAGACCCCACTCGAGCCCGGTGTGAAAATGCCCTTGCATTAATGCACGCTCCAAAAAGCACATAAAAATACATCACTTGCACTCTCAATAATAAACTTATTTTGTTTCTAACTGCACTGATCGTTTCCGACAACTCTCATTATGTATGGTCATTTTTTGCAATACAATCTTACACATAAGTGTGTTAATAGGTTTGGGCTCAGGCTGGGGTCGGGCTGACTATTAACTCACAGGGTCAGGCTCGGGTGTTCAAATCTAACTTGTTGACAACCCTTGTCGTGCGCGCAATAGAGGGCATGAGAGAAGGGGAGAGGTTTGATCGAGAGAGGGAGATTTTTTGAGTTATTGCAATGAAATGTGTCTGGTTGTCTCTGAGCAAACCTCTAAAAAAATAAAAGATCATCATCATCATCATTTCATCACCATCATTTCATCACCATCTAAGGCTTATCCCAATTAATTTGCATTTGGTTTTTTCATTCATTATGTTAGTAATGGCATAAGTTTGATGCCATACGCCAACCTGACGCGTCCCTCCTTTATCTGGGATTGGAACTGGCAAATGAGAGCACAAAACTCCCCCGGGCGCAATGTAATAGACTATCACGTGGGTTGATTACAATCAAGCACTATCTAATAGTATAATACATAGGTTGATCACAATCAAGGAGTTAACAAAATAAAAATCTTTGTTATAATTTTTTTTTAATGGAAATATTGGTATTAAATAAAATATCTTCTAAATAATTTTTGCATGACATCGTGTTAAAATTTCAATATAATTGAAAAAAATTGAGAACTTCTGAGATTTTGAACATATTGCGATAATATCGTTTGATCAATTTTCTAGGAAAATATTATGAGATTTTCAAAATCTCAACGATATTTGTTACCATGTTTCTTAGTAGGCCTTGCAATGTGTGGGCTTGGGATTGGTTCAAGTCAGGATTTTGCACTAGCTAGGTCAGGCTTGTTCAATTTTTTTCTTCTTCTTCTTCTTGGCTTAGGCCTAGTCTATGGCTAGCCTTATTTTTTTTTGTTTGTCACATGGTCTAAATAATTATTGTTCATGGCTGTGAGTCTTTGTTATCCATGAATCACACATCTATTTAATTGATGAACTTGAATCTTAATTATTTGCGGATCTCTCATTATCTAAATGTGTATCATCATTATGGGTATCTCACGCAATGATTCAATTGATGAATCTTAGTCATTTGTGGGTTTCTAAGTATCTAAATGTGTATCACCATTAGTGTTCGAGTTGTTGGTATCGCTACAAGTTTCTCTAGCCGGAGATAAAGAAATAATATCGTTATTGCCAATAACTCGAAATCAGGAGAAAATGTGGAAAAACGATGAAATTTTTCAGTGAAACTTTAGGACATGCCTAAATACACATATTTTACATATTTAGGAATAAAAAAATTGCAAAAAGAATACATGGCATCATGGTAGGCCCCATGATTAGGGACCCACATCGTTCGATCAACGGTTAAATACTGGCAAAGTGTTTGTGAGTGTGTGACATGGACAATACACATGCACTTAGAAGTTGCACACATGGCATACAATTAGTCAAATTAAACGGTCCAAGTTATAGTACTCAGTGTAGTTATCCGAGGTCAAACTTTATATATCTTATTATCTCAGTATGAGATTGGTGGACATTTATTGAATGGTTTAAATGAATAAATCCAATGGCTGTGTTTTTATAAACAAGCATTCGTGAAATGGGATGGTTTTAATAGCTCATTCCTTTCAATTTCTTTTTTAATAAATATTTGCCACGTGTACTAATAAAACTCCTATTTTATTTTTTTTGGTGTGTAAATAGGTCTTTTTACCCTCACATCCTGTCACTGTCAGTGGGGTCCACCATGAAGTTTGTGAGAAATCCACTCCATCCATCCGTTTATCCAGACCATATTAGGGCCTAAGCCTAAAAATCAGGCAGATCCAAAGCTCAAGTGGACCACATGACAAGGAAAAAAGTTTGCAGGAAAATGCCTACTGTTGAAACCTCCCTAGTCCACCATGTTTATATCCCATCCATACTGTTCATAGGCCCATTCCTGCTGGGATGAATTGAAAACAAAAAAATAATAGCCCCAACAAAAGGACCAAACTTTTGTGGCCCCAAGAATATTTTAATGGTGGACGTTTAATCCTCACTGTTTCATGCCGTGTGACCCACTTGAGCTTTGGATCTTCCTGATTTTTGAGCTCATGTCCTCACATTCTCTGGAAAAATGGATGGACCGAGTGGATTTCTCATAAACATCACGGTGGGTCCCACCGACTGGATGGATGTAAAGTTGGTCCCCCACGAGCACTACTTGGCTGCCACATGAACCAACAATTTGGGTGGGACCCTGACTGTAGGGCCCACCTTGATGTATGCAGTGTATATCCATGCCATCCATCTGTTTTACCACCTTATCTTAGGGGATTGCCCCAAAAATGAAGCATAGGTGGACGTGGACCACTCCACACGAAATAGTGGTTATTAACCATTAAAAACCTTTTGGGGGCCACAAAATTTTGGATCAAGCTGATATTTGTTTTTTTTCCCCTTTCATCCAAGTCTGTATGAACTTATCAGTGGGTTGGATAGTCAATAAGCATTACGGTGGACCCTAGGAAGTTTTTAATGGTGGTCGTCAATGACTACTGTTTCTTTTGGTGGGGTCCACTTGAGATTTGTATCTGATTCATTTTTAGTCCATGTCTTAAAAACAGATGGACGGTGTGGATATGTAGTGCATACATCGAGGTGGACCCTACTGACTCCCACCCATGTAGTGGTTCTGGTGTTGTAAGGGGGAGCAGAGTGGATTAGGTGTGGCCTGGCCCCGACCAAGACGGTGCGACACTTATGGTGGGGCCCACCTTGATATATATTATTGTATATCCACGCTGTTCATCTGTTTTTAAAAATCAATTTAGGGCATGATCTAAAAAATGAAGCAGATTCAAATCTTAGGTGGACCATCACATAAGAAACAGTGGTGATTGACCATTAAAACCTTCTCATGGGTTACAAAAGTTTTGGACCAACCTGATATTTGTTCTTTTCCCTTCATCCAGGTTTACATGACCTTATCAGCAGGTTGGATGACAAATAAACATTATAGAAACATTCTTGTGGGCCCTAAGAAGTTTTTATGGTGGAGGTTCAACCACCACTCTTTCTTAGAATATGGTCCACCTTAGATTTCGATCTACTTTATTTCTGGGCTAGTGTCCTATAATCAATGTTTTAAATATCGACGATATCAACCGATTTATCCCAAGATATATCTTGTATACCACCTGTGCGATATGAAACGCACAGGTTGTGCCGATATATCCTACATGTTCGATCCAATGAGCATTTTCAATTTCTGATCCTTTTTTTTTTTTTTTTTTGTTGAAATTATGTTAAATTAGTATCAAAAGGTTACAAATCCATTGGTTCTCCATGTTTCGTATGAAAAATCATAGAGTTGGAGCTTTGATTTTGATATCCATTGGTTCTTCATGTTCTCCATGTTTTTTTTTTTTTTTTTTTTCCCGAAAGTTTCCTTCAACTAGCTGCCAATTGAGACTATTTTGAAGTATTTAGGAGTATTTGATGAAATGATCATCACATACGCTCTAATTTCGAAATTTTGAGTGTAGGTGGTCCGATTTGGGAAAAAATGGGGCAATTTCAAAATTTGCCCAATTTCTCTGAAATTGATTGCAATGTTTCACTCCAAACATGAAACCAAGCATTTATGAGGGCTGATCTACTGATTTGTTAACTCCTTGTCAATTTTCAGAAAATAAATATAATTTTTAATTAAAAATATTAAAATATATTTTTTCAAAATTTCCCTTCAAACAACAGTCAATTGAGACTAATTTTGAAAATTTTGGGAGTGTTTGATGAAATGATCATCACATATACTCTAAATGTTATGCATTCGATTTGAATATAGTTGCATTAGTTCAATCAGACAACGCATAGCTTGGGACCCTATACAGAGGAAACCTATCATGTGCATTTTTTTTTTTTTGAAATGTTATGATTTAAAAGTGTGTATTAAGGTCTTTTTAAAAAATCCCTGAAGTTTCATTGAAAAGTTCAACAATTTTGCCAATGTTGCCCCATGTTTCCCAATAGGTGATAAATTGCCCGATACAAACGATATATCTCTTGCAATAATTGATAATTATTTGTATCCCAAGGGTGCGATATGTAACACGATACCGATATTTCGAACATTGCCTATAATGATCTGGAAAAACCTATGGACAACATGGATAAAGAGTAAATACATTAAGGTGGGCCCCGCCGTGAGGGCCGCACCATCTTTTCTAAAGCCAAAGTCGCACCAAGTCCACTCTCTTAAAAGAGAGAGAGCTTTCGTCTCATCTTCTCCGGAAAACCTCAAATGATGATTTTGATCCCTTTTTTTTTTTTAAAGAAATCTTGAAATCTCTCTCTCTCTCTCTCTCTCTTTTTCAAATACCAACCCAAATCCCCTCAAATCTCGCCAAAATTGGGTTTCTTTCAAGTCTATTCTTTTCAAAGAAAGGGGATTTTTTAAGGTTTTTCTTACCTCTGATAATCTGGCGCTATCGACCGTGATTGGCCTACCAAATCCAGCTGAAGGCCACTCCCACAGGCAGATTTTGAGAAAAAAAAGGTAAGAGTTTTTTTTTTCCTATATTTTTTCTATATTTATTTCAATTTTCTGAAATAGTGGGGAGAGTTGTTGCTGGTAACTATTTTTATTTTTATTTTTCTGATAAAATCTAAAATATCGCCGATATTTCGTCAACATTAGGAAGAGAAACGAATCTTTGGGGTTTCGGTATTGCCGGTCCAGCGACACCAATAATATCGGAGATATAATCGATTTTTCGTCGACAATGGAAACACTGACGAGCATTATCCATATATGCATTTCGTTGGTAATTCAGAAGGCGATGTGCCATATGAAATCATGCAAAGGAAGTTGGCACACAAAATGGGGCATCACACACATAACAATAATTTGTGCATTGTGTTGAATGGAACAGGCTAATGCCACCAGTGGCATTTTTGCAATCTCTTTTCTGGTCCCAAGCCCGGATAAAGGATCGTTGCATCAGGTTGGCAGTCAACATCAAATTTCCACCACAACTTTTTCTCATGAATCCTGACAATCAGGCATTTCGAGCTTATGCTAGGCCTTGTAAGCAACATGCTGCATTGGCACCCGGGTGGAGTGAGAAGTGAGCTAGGGTTGACCTATGGTTTAACTGAAGATATGGTCCTTGATGGAGTGGAATGGTGGAATAGGATTCATGTAGCCAACCCCAATTAGTTGGGATAAGGCTCAGATGATGATAATTGAATGGAACATGCTACTTGCAAATGTAAGCAGCACACGAAATTGCAGAAGTATGAGCACTTGCTTGTACAAACTTCAAGGGTCTCAATTTCTCACTCAAAGTTTTCAAGATTTATCTTCATATGTCTCCTTTTAGGACACAAGGAGTATTTAGAAAGAGCACTATTTAGAAGCTTGCTTGGCCATCCTTATTGTAGCTCTCAGTGATCAAAACTTTCCATCGGGTGGGACTGCAAGCTGATGAGCTGCAGTGCAAAAATTGCTGTACACCAATGATTTTATATGCACCAATTAAAAGAAAATTTGCTTTTCTTTTGAATAAAAAAGCATTTTGTCAGAAAGAAAATGTCTTTCTTAGTTTTAACTATCAATTAGCAGGGGACAGTGGGATAGTTTTAACTATTAATTAGCAGGACACTGGGATCCATCTGAACTTCCAATAGCTGATGAGTGGTTCCGATCATTATGCCCTATCTCCCCAACTATTGTACTGAGCTAAATCATTGCAATGACACATAATACACCAAATCAGGATACTTGCCGTACAAAATCTTATGTAAGTTGCTTCAATCAGGTTTAATTTAAAGGACCATATTGCTGTTTAGTTGGTAGAGTTCTTTTGACTACAGATTAGAGGGAATGTTGGATCATACTGACTTGTATAATAGTGCTATCAGCCCTCCCTTCCAGGATGGGCTCGAACTGGATTGTGCGTAGGAATGACATGGGAGAATCTTTTGTTTTCCTCTGTTGATACGAGCAAGGTTGCATTCGAGGTTCCCTGTGAGTGTAGTAAGTTTATCTACATTCTGCACGGGATTGGCTGGGCAATGGAAAAAACAAGAAGGGGCCTAATTTTCTACTGTTTCTTCGTTCTTGTGATACAATGGCAAAATTGGCAGAACTCCCCATTTCTTGGAGGTGGACAGGGCATCATGTCAATGGCAATGCACCAAGTAAGACCCTTACAACCAAGATGTATAATGGTGTCGTGACTGATAGTTTAGGTTGGAGTAACAAATGTGTCTAATTGGTCAAAAGCTATTATTAGACTTTGTTCCTTCAAATCTCTCCAATTAGCCATGCTAAATGTAATGCGCAATGTTTATGGTTTTGGGATCCATGTTAGATATGGCTTAGTCATACTCAAATATTTATGTTAAAACTTAGTTAAAAATTTTTTAAATATATTTAAAACTTGAAGGATATGTTACAACAACAACAAACACTACTAAAGTAACAAAGGGCAAAAGAGTCAAGTTGTTGAAAAAATAAAACGTTGTAGCAATTCAGCCTGGTAGCGACAAGCCAACTGGTCCCTGGCCCAGGTAAAGGGTTGTTGATATAAGAGTTTGGCAGGCAAATCATGAGAATTTTTGTTTCTGAATCTAGAAATCATTGACGAATTAGGATTCATAAGGCTAAACCCAAATAGTTTGGATAGCATGCTGTAATGATGATGGTGGTGGTGCAATGTTGAATGGAAATTATTTGCATTTCCTAATATAAATGCTTGTGAATTTTTTAAAACATTAACATCCAGCCCTTATAATTAACTTCAATGTGGTGCAACTTCTAAAAAGCTGGTGCATTTTTAGCCCACCCAATAAAAACAAGGTTGGTTTTTTTTTTTTTTTTCTATCATATATAAGTTCCTTGATGATGTCATTGCAAATTGTGGTTCAAGAGTTTTCTGCATTGGGAATTTTCTCATCTCTCTCTCTCTCTCTCTCTCTCTCTCTCTCTCTCTCTCTCTCTCTCTATGTTTGCCAGGAACAAGCTAGAAAAGCATTAGAGAGTGCTCTTGGTGGAAAGAAATCCGAGTTTGAGAAATGGAACAAGGAAATTAAGAAGAGAGGAGTGGGTGGCGGGGGCAATGCCGGTGGGGGAGGGTGGTTTGGAGGCAGTGGACGGTTCGGAGGGTCCAACGGGGAGCATTTCTGGAAGGAGGCACAACAAGCAAGCCTAGCTGTTATTGGAATTATTCTTGTGGTAAGGTGATGACATTTCATTTTTGTTGCTTTTTTTTTTTTTTTTTTTTTTTTTTTTGTGGAGGAATTATAGGGTGTCCGGTTGGATCAATGTATATCTGGTGCCTCGATGTCCCCATATTGTATAACTGCAGCTAATGGCTATCCTATGCCCCAACCATTGTTGGAGAATGCTGTGAAACAGATTTGGAAGTCCTTTCCTCCAATCAAAGGGTTAGGATCATCCAATCAGGGGCATTGTCATCCAGAATGTGCACCATCACATCAACAATCTAGATCGTCAAACTCTATTTCCTAGTTTTACAGGGCTGGCCGGCTGGTAGTGCTGGCAATGGGCCGTGCTTGCCCAGATAAAATCAATATTTTTAATAGGCCCAGTCTGATCAGTTCAAAATCTGGACTTCAACCAACCCCATCCCTGCCCGTTGCCAGGCTTACTGGCTTTCACTTTGAGGGCACCATATACAGCAGGGCTGTCAACAAGACAGGTTTGGGTTGGGTCCTAGCGTACGTATATCTAGACCCGACTAAGGAAATTGGATCCAAATACAATATATGAGGTACCGGCTCTGACCAGATTTGGGTATCCATGGGTTCCAGTCAGGTCTAATTTTGAGCATGAATTAGGATTTGACATGGGGTTTGGATTGAGAATCTAGTCCATATTTAGATTCTGTCCAATTGGATTCATTTACAAAATGGATTACAAAATATATTACTAATTTAGCAAAGGATAAAAAGAAAGAAAGAAAGAAAGAAAAAAAAAAAACCATGTATTGGGGTACCCAAGTCGTGTAACAGACCTTTCCTACCAGATTTCTAATCTGATATCACTGAATGGACCCAAATCAATTGGGCCCAAAATCTTGATCCAGATCCAGCTGGTTGAGGTCGGGTGCTTTGGTTATTGATGGAACTGGGTACCCATTGACAGCCCTAATAATATATTTCTGAAACTTATGCCCAGGTCTGCTTGTGGGTTTTAGGCCCCAAGCCTGTTCTGGAGCAGCAGTAATATTGACTATCTTGACAATAAGCCTTGGCCCGGCCTTCGAGCCTTGAAAAGCCAAGAAAAAAAAAAAAGAAACGAAAAAGAAAAATGGCAAAAATGCAAGTTGCTGTGGGTGTAAGCTAGATCCAGAAATGGTCCATTGACAGTCCTAATAAACACATCCAGATTCGTGGGGACCCTATAAATCCTCATGTTTGGTGGGCTCTGCATCTAACAGACGACCTCACTATTTTGTTGGCAGTATCTTCTGATTGCTAAGGGCAATATAATGCTTGCTGTTGTCTTCAACTCATTGCTATTTGTACTGCGAAGGACAAGGAGTGGGTTTACATTCATAACATCTCGCATGTCAGGAAAGCTGCCTCAGTCAAGTGCTGTTTCCTATGATTCGATAAGCACAGCAGATGAAACCAAAATGTCATTGGCCAAAGAGAGTGTGGTAAGAAAATGGGGAATAGACTGATGATATCTGCTCTCTTTTAGATTTTTTTTTTTTTTTTTTTTTTTTAATGCAAGCAACATTTGAACTATGTCTTTTGTTTTATAATATGAGCTGTCTTTTGTTTTATAATATGAGCACAAATATCCAAATTTGTCAAAGTCAGCTAGAGCATGCTCTTTTTATGAAAACAAAGTGTGTTCATGCCATTCATTTGAACGCTTTTAGAATTTATGATTGTTCTCGTTTCAATTCAGCTGGCCCCATCCTGTAGTGGGCCAATGCAGGTGGCTTTGCTCCTAGCTCCAACTCAATTGCGATGGTCTACCTCCCTAGGAAGAGGTAGCTTCATCAGCAGCTCACTAGGCATAATGTCCTTGGGCTGCCAAAGGACCACCTCCATCTTCTAGAGAACTGGTTCACCAGCAGGCATGCATCAAGGAGCCCCCCCCCCCCCCCTTTTTTTTTTTTTTTTTTTTTTTTTTGAGAAAAAAAAAACGTAGTCTTCTTGATGCATCAGGACATGCTAGACAGTATCCTTATGCCCAGTTCCTGGATATGCTGCCCATGACTCGGTCAGCAGATTGTTGATTTGATCATCCTTCTTGTGAACGGAGGATGACCCAAAGATCTCAGGTTGGAAGATCTTAATCCTCCAATTGGTGCCCTAGAAGTAAACTGTTAAGAAAAGGAGGGGGAGATTAAGCAAAAGTGCAAGGAAAATGCAATTATTGAATGGCTAGGTGCTTTAAACATAGACTTTTGGCTAGTCTGAGAAAAATGCCAAATAATGATGGCTAAGATGGTCCAACCTGGTCGGTTTTAGGAATCTCTAATAGTAGCCAGGACTCATCAATTTCAACAGCCTAGCAGATGAGTAGGGGGCTTGATTTCGGGGCCTGCACATGTGAGTATGGGTTCCATGTAAGAATGGCGTCAGACCCTGCATCTCATAAGAATGATTACAATTGGATTTCCTGTTTAATATGGTGTATGTGGACTTTAGGCTACAATGCATACACAATTGGGCCACAAATCGCTTGCATCTTCTTGCACCAACTTTATCTTTCTTAAAAATTTGGCTTGCTTTTTTTTTTTTTTTTTTTTTTTTTTTTTTTTTTTTTTTTTGCATTTGAACATGGCTTCCCTTGTAAGAAATTGGAACAATATCAAGCACGACATTAGTTTTTTTTTTTTTTTTTTTTTTTTTTCTGTAGGCCACTTTGTCTTTGTGTGTGTGTCTTTTTTATTTTTATGAATAGGCTTCTTGGACTCCAAGAGAATGAAACCAAACCTGAGATTGGGCTGGCAATGGATATCCTTTTACCCAATTACCCACAATATTCAACCAGAGAATCAAATATGGATATGAAATTTTTCTCTGAGTATCACTAAGCATGGTAGATGGCTTATTAGTTTGAGCTAGCCAATCTCTTTACCACCATCTCTCACCTTCATCAAAATTGCTCATGTTGTGGGAACCACAGAATAACATGCAGCGGAAAACTCTGTCAACGACCACCTTTACCTATTAGTTGATTGTGGACAGTTACAAAATGTTTCAATAGCTCATCTTCAACTTCAGAAGTCGAATGTCAAAAACTATGTTTTGGATGTAACTAGTGCACTCACAAATTGTTTCGGGAGTGATTGCAGTGTGTAGTATTTACTGTGCATGTGTTTGTGTCAAGATATGATTGAAAGTCCATATAACAATATATAACTATGGTGTTGCCCATTTGAGTTGTGGATCCGATTGACTTTTGGCCCCCCAAGTCCTATCATTGTACACCCACTGGATGGATGAATTGGATGTCCCACAGTTAGTAACGGAAAATAGATAAATTCAGTACAACAGACCTGTCAATCCCACGGGACTAGAGTCCTCAGCGAGTATGTGGGGCTCGCCATGTTGTATATGTGAATTCCACCCCGTCTATCAGGTTCTGTCCTTTAGAATCTTTGAAACCAAGAGAAAGACAACATCCAAACTTCTATTAGTTAACTTCAGCTCAAATATCTAAGTGGAAAAAAAAAAATAAATGCAAAAGCTAAGTTGAAATGCCTTGAAGGCATTTCTTTGTCCTAGTTAGGATAGCTGTGTACTTTGTCCTAGTGGCTCTTTAGTCCATCAGTAACCTCTTCTTTGACTGTCACTTTTCTGGTTGGGTTGGGGAGTAGTTGCACGATAAAACTAAATTCCTTCTATCCCCCCGGTTTCTCCCTGATTTGAATCTCATTGTTGGCACTGTGGACCCTATTAGCAGTGTTATTAGTAGGCTCTACTTTCTTCCTCTTGTCTGGCACCTCTGGTGCTCCATAGTAATCATTCTTAAAATATCCTTGATAAAATAATCAGGTCTATAGCCATCTTTGTTATTGGCCCTAATGTAGGTAGATATGACCCTAGAGAGCCTCTCATTACTCTTGAAATCTTCCCACTTCCATGACCAATGGAGCCTTTGGGCAATCAGGCCATGTCCATTTGAGGTGCTGGTCTCTATTGTTTGCTGGTAATGGGTCTCCTGTGCTTTTCCTCGCACTTGAGGCCCATTTGGGTAGTGATATGTGTTGAAGATGATCATGGACCTGAAGATAAATGCTTCAAAATCTTTATGCATGGGCTCTAAAAAATTGCTATGCTAACATTTTAGAATTTATGATTGTTCTTGTTTCAATTTAGCTGGTGTCACGCCACACGCTTTGGATATAGAGTGTGCACCTTTAGACCCGAGTTACAGTCCATGATTCGTACACTAAGTGTACATAAATGTATCTATCATACGATTGTTAGGAGGCAGTAGTAGAGTAGTTCACTTAGGCGGGATTTAGAGTTTTACTTGTATAGTGAATAACGTAGGGCTTCTTTTCTTTTCTTTGGCCTAACACCGCCCCAATAGCATAGTCAGACGCATCACACATAATCTCAAAAGGAATGCTCCAATCGGGTGACTGCATGATAGGTGCGGTAGTCAACATGCCCTTAAGCTTAGTGAAAGCTTCCTGGCATTGTTCAGTCCACTTGTATGGTACATTCTTTTGAAGTATATTGCATAAAGGACGAGAGAGGTGAATAAATTCTTTTATGAATCGTCTGTAAAATCTAGCGTGTCCTAAGAAGGATTGCACATCTCGTATGCTCTTGGGTGGAGGTAGATTAGAGATAAGATCAATTTTAGCCTTATCTACCTCAATTCCCTTATACGAGATGATGTCCAAGAACAATTCCCTTACGAATCATGAAATGACACTTCTCCCAATTTAGTACCAAATTCTTTTCTTCACATCGTTTCAACACATTTTTTAGATTTTCCAAACACTCGCTGAAGGATGGACCAAAGACAGAGAAGTCGTCCATGAAGACCTCTAAATACTGCCCCATCATGTCAGAAAATATACTCAACATGCATCGCTGAAAAGTGGCGGGGGCATTACACAGTCCGAATGACATCCTTCGGTAAGCAAAGTTGCTAAAGGGGCAGGTGAAAGTAGTCTTTTCTTGATATTCAAGGGCTATCTCTATCTGATTGTCGCCTGAATATCCGTCAAGGAAGCAATAGTAAGAGTGACTAGCTAGCCTTTTTAAGATTTGATCAATGAAGGGCAAAGGAAAGTGGTCCTTCCTCGTGACGGTATTCAACTTTCTGTAGTCAATGCACATTCTCCAACCAGTAGTAACTCTATTTGACACCGAGTTCATTGTCGGCATTGGCTACGATGGTGATTCCAGACTTCTTAGGAACCACCTAAGTTGGACTCACTCATTGGCTATCGGATATGGGGTATATGATACCCACATCAAACAACTTAAGTACCTCAGCCTTAATTACTTCCTTCATGTTTGGATTTAATCGGCGTTGTGTTAGTTCCCGACAACGGCACTAAAAACTTGTTCACAACCCCAAGTGTAGGGTTGCGATGTAGTAATAACTCGTGAGAACGAGGTCGAATCTACAGGGACTAAACTTATACATATTATGAAAAGAACTAGAACTAGAATGTAACGTCTCGGAAAAATCCGTACAAAGACCCGAGTACCACCTCAGGCAGAAATCACTCAGGACCAAATCCTTTAGAAATTAGATGAAATTAACTAAGTGCTAAACTAGATTATCTATGAAATTAGCACTAATCAATTGAAATACGATACGTAAGACCCAAAACAAGTAGAATCATTAACGCTACATTACCTTGAAACCTAGGAACAATCTCTAAACTCGGTTGCTCTCAGGAGCACATTGAAACTTCGTATCGGACCTGGACCGCGCGTCGAAAGTCCGTTGACCACGAAACTATATGCTTATGACCACTTTACTGGGCTTGACAACCATCTCGAAAATCAAATCCAGATAGTATCTAGAAATGCACAACTTAAGCCCGGAGCAAAGTGTGTGAGAAACGCGAATATCTTTAGAAATTGAGCTCAGATTTAAGTGATTTGAGCCGTTCACTTGCGGGCCAAATTTAAAGATTCAGACCATCGGAATCTGACCCAAATACACCCTCGGATCAGAAAAAATTTCCAACACATGTTAGTATACTTGTGACCCTGATCGAATGCCGATGACCGTTGAACTGAAACTAGTCCGCCACGGTCGATTTGTAAATTCGATCGGACCGAAAACTTAACTTGACCTAGATCCAAGGCCAGTGAGCTTAAGTCCGACCGCATGCAGATAAAGGGCCTCCAGAAGTGCTCCGTTGTGCCGAAACAGATGACTTTTGGCTATAACCTAAGTATACCATGGCCCTGGGGCCATTCCCATCACTTCTGGGTCTATATAAGGGCCTTAAACCCTCTCACTCCCTTCACATATGAATTTGCAAACCCTAGAGAGAGAAGAGAGAAGAAAGAAAAGGAAAGAGAGAGAAAGTGAGGGAGAGAGTTGGAGTTTGTTTGTGGGATTCAATCCCGCTGCTCCACGTATCTAACTGCCACTTCTGTATCGCTATTTCAGCGATTCCGACGCCGTTCTTAGGTAAGAAAAACTTAACCCTAATCTGTTTTAGGGTTTCAAATAGTGTAACTAATGAAATATCTAACCTATTTCATACTGTAGGTTGCCGTTGTGCCGTAGACAAAGACTCGGTATACAAATTGAGTTCGATACTTGTTTACCGGCGAAAGGTGCGGACTATAAACGTTTAGGTTATGGTTTTCAAGGCTTTTAATGTTGGTTAATGATTTATAATTGATTTGAGTGCCATTTCACATGCTAAATGCGAAGATTCATTCGCTTTACAGATATATATGAACTATGTTGAGTATATCGTACTCCATGTGTTAGTTGAAATGATTGAATGCGTATAAAATTTGGATTTGTGTTTGACATGATTATCCATCGTGGATATAGGGTTGTTGTATGTGCGACAACCCCTTGGCGCAAGGATTTGCCCTAATATATGTTATGGCCAACATACGTCATGTATGTTATAGTGTGTAGTCTAAGTGTTTATTGAAATGACTGAATGAATATGGAATTATGATTTGTGCTTAACATGATTATCGATCGAGAATACCTGATTGTTGTACGTGTGGCAATTCCTATGTGGAAGGATTTGCTATAATGTGTTTTAACAAATCTATTACATGTGTGTAATATGTGTAATCTAAGTGTTTCATAAAATGCTTGTTTAAATGCATGTAATGAGAGTGTCGAGATAGGATTCTCAATCCCCTTAACTAGGGTTACAGTATCCTTTATGTAACCTATCTTACTACTATGTGCTGTATAGATGAAATGTTTATGTATGATAATATGTGTAGTATGTGTTTGTTAAATTGCTCAAGTAAGATTTATATCTAATTTCAGTTGTCACATGCTGTTTTAGATTACTAGATGTGAATGCTATTGTTCTGGAGTGTGTTTGGGGCTACGTTGTAGTCCAGGCAATCGGTAATGGTTAACGGTCGGTGGCCGAACTATTCTTGGCCACGACGGATGCGTTCGACGAACCCGAGTCGTACGTCGTTTGACGACAGTGGTTAGGCCACGCGGGATGCTTATGCATTCCATGTCGATTAAGTCTACGTGCGCTCGTACTAGTCGAGCTTGTCAAGTAACCCGATTGGCCCGATGTATGTTCACCATGTATGGACGCTACTGCTTGAATCTAAGGTACCAAACTCACCAGTGGAAAGCCCGTTAACCTTGGTACCTTGATCCGCTAAGACTCATGAGCTGGACATGGTGGTATGGGACACCGTGGTCGAGCTGTCGGCCTACGTTAGGGCGACGAGCCTCCCCGTAGTGACCAGTGAGCAACATCGCCTCGTGAGCCGAATACGATGGTATGAGACATTGTATTCTAGCTGTCGGCCTACACTGATCAGGTGACCAGCCCTTTGTAGTGACCTCGAGTATACTCTGAGAATGCGTTGAGGCGACGAGCCTTTCTGTAGCAACTAGAGTATAAACTAGGCTTACACTGATCAGGTGACGAGCCCTTTGTAATGACCTAGAACTGCAACATCGTATGAGATTTACTAGGACTGACGACCCTAGAATGGAGCATTGTTTGAGAATTGATATAAGGGAGGTACCTTAGCTTCTCAACCCTGCTGTATGAATAAACCTAAGTAAGAACTTAGTTAGCATGATCATAACATCACATTGCACGGTGCTTTGGCGAGGAAGTAGCATGTGTCTGGAGTGGTGCATGTCGCGATCGTGAGGTGAAGTTCACAGAGGGAGTGCGGGCGAGGGCATGCATCATATCATACCATCTTTGCATTAACAAGAGTATTTATGGCTTGATTGTTGAACTGCTTTATCATTACTGCGTGATTGAATTGATAACATGTTAACCTTTGCCGTATAGCTCCACTGAGTTGATCACTCACTCCCACGTTCTGGGACGGTGTTTTAAACACCAACCAGACTCTGTCTTAGGTGCAGATGGCGACGCGATGTATGAGGCAGAGCCTGACTTCTACGACGAGGAGGAGGAGTTCTCCTACATGCAGTTATCAGGCGGGTTTACTTAGACCGTCCTGATCGACGGGGGCTACATGGCTTATCATTTGTAGTTGGACTATCTTTGATATTTTGCATTTTGAACTAATACATGTAATTATTTGACCTGGCAATGTATTCATACTCTGGAGACCGGCAATGGTCTATACGTTCCATATATGCTTATATACATCCCTTAGTCTTCCGCTTGCATTATTTAACTGCCTCTAGAGTATGATATACTGATTTGGTATAATCCCACTCATGTTTAATGCACTAATACAGACAACATTCAATCATCATCATATATGTTGTATAAGTGATGTTTTGGAACTCAGGAGTTGGGCTCCTTCTCGACCCCCGATTTTCAGGGCGTTATATAGAACTAAAAGAAGATCTAAATATGAATTTTTGAATAAAAGAGAGTAATCGTGAATAATGTTTAAACTATCAATTAAAGGTGGGAACTAGGGTGCTAAGGATCCACTTGTAACTATTTAGATGCTACCTTGCTTGATTCAATAAACACAATTGGAATTGGAGTCTTATCCCATCCACTTGGAAGATAAAGCAATTTGAATCAAATCTGAACTTTACATTGACCTAATTCTCAATGGAGGAGAATTGTGAAGATTGGAAGGGATTCCATCACCCTACCATGCCCAGGAGACGATGGTGAACAATGAGATTTACCAATCTCACTATCTCAAAACAAGAAAATAAGATATATAAAGCTATTACATTATCTATTGTAATTTGAGTCACAATCAATCATAGAAAACTGAAAATATTCCTTTAATATCAAACTAGAAATCAATGAGGTTTAATAAATATCCCAACACGCTACAAACTTCACCTCTTAGCCCTAGCTAAGAGGTTTAACTAACCATAAACATGATTGAAAGTAAAGCTCTTAAACAAACTAGGAAAGTAGAAAAACTCTTTGACGGCTGCTCTACCTTTTTATTATGCTCCTTAAGACCTTTCCAAACCCTAGGAGATGCTTTGGAGCATCCTAGGGAGTTCTATTTATAGTTGTGGAACTACAACTTTCGCACCTAGTTGGAAAAATCTAGAAACTGCCTCAAATTTACGTACTCTCTGCAGTTTGCTAAATTAAACTTTACTCTATGCAGTTTCCAAAAATATACTTCACTCTGCACAGTTAAAATAGACTCCAAGTTTTAGAATATGTTTTTTCAGGACAATTTTAGGAATATATTTATTTTCAGGACAATTTCAGAATTCCTTTTCTTTACTTTAAATATTTGATTCTCTTTATTCCTCACTTGGTTTTCTTGGATTTTTGGCATCTGAATTCTTTATTAATGATTTCCAAATCTTCATTTAGTAATCTTTTGAGCATAAATCTTCCTTTCGACTTCAATTTCACCTTAAGCTCTCGAAATCACCTCGCACATGAAAACATGCATAATTAAATCGATTAAGCACTATCATATTTATAAAACCAAGGTATAAATAGGGAGAAATATGCAATATTTCACACACAACAGTGGTTGTTGATGACCATCCTCATGACGAAAGTGGTCCCTCAATTGAAATAGAGGATGATGTGGAACCTTGAATAACAGGTAAATCTAATGACAAATCCACTTCTCCTCTTGAACCTCAGCCGTAAAGTAGTATGCCATTCATTAAGGATCATCCTCCAAATCAAATCATTGGAGATCCTAATGAAGGTGTAAAAACTCGACGACAACTTAAGGGTATATACAGTCATCTTTGCTTCACCTCAAAGATTGAACCAAAGAATGTTGCAGAAGCACTACAAGATGAATATTGGATTGCAACTATGAAAGATGAACTACAACAATTCGAGAGAAATAAGGTGTGGCAACTAGTTCCCAGACCACTAAACACAAACATTATTGGAACAAAATGGATCTTCAAAAATGAATAAGATGAATCTAGGAATATAGTAAGAAATAAGGCAACACTCGTAGCATAATGATACTCTCAATCGAGGGTATTGATTTTGATGAAACATTTGCCCCTGTAGCTCGTTTAGAGTCCATATGAATTCTCATGTCCATTGTATGTGCTCTAAAATTCAAACTACTTCAAATGGATGTCAAGAGTGCCTTTCTTAAGGTATACTTGAGGAAAAAGTATATGTAGAACAACCAAAATGATTTCTAGATCCTAAATTTCCTCAACATGTATATCAATTAAGCAAAGCACTCTACGGTCTTAAACAAGCACCCCAAGCATGGTACGAGCGCTTAACACAATTTCTGCTCGAAGACTAGTTTTGTAAGGGGAGTGTTGATAAAGCACTGTTTACAAAGAAGACTGAGAATGCCTTACTAATTGTCCAAATTTATGTGGATGATATTGTATTTGGATTCACTTGTGAAGATATTGCTCATGAATTTGCTGAACTAATGAAATCTGAATTTGAAATGAGCATGGTAGGTGAGCTAAACTTTTTTCTCGGTTTACAAGTTAAACAAATGTCTAATGGGATTTTTATATGCTAGTCTAAGTATGTAAAAGAATTGATAAAAAGATTTGGTTTTGAATCTGGCTGTACTCATCACGAGCATCACACTCAAACTTTCCAAAGATATTCATGGCAAGAGTGTGGATCAACACTTGTACCGAAGCATGATAGGAAGCTTACTATATCTAACTGCAAACCAGACAGACATTGCATTTAGCGTTGGTGCGTGTGCCAGATTTCAGGTCGACCCTAGAGAGTCCCATCTATATACGGTAAAAAGAATCATAAAGTTTGTGGCCGGAACTACTGATTTTGGCTTATGGTACCCATTTGACACATCTACCATCATTACTGGGTACTCAGATGCTAATTGGGCTAAAAATATTGATGACCGCCAATCAACCAGCGGTGGTTGTTTCTACATCGGAAATTGTCTTGTATCTTGGCATAGCATGAAACAGAACTCCATATCTTTATCTACTATCGAGGCCAAATACATTGTAGCTGGTAGTTGTTGCACACAACTTCTATGGATGAAGCAAATGTTGCCGGATTATGGTATTGAACAATCTTGCGACAATATTAGTGCCATTAATATTTCTAAGAATCCAGTTCAACACTCTCGAACAAAGCACATTGACATCCGATATCACTTTATATGTGAACTTGTTGAAGAAAACATTATCATATTAGAACATGTGCTTACCGAGCAACAACTTGCTGATATATTGACGAAACCACTGGATACTAACAGATTTGGCAATCTCCAAAAATTTGTTGGAGTATGCGTAGTCTAAACCTTGTCTAAATAAGCCCACCTATTTTTATTGTCATATTTGAGGACTGTAGCCTCATTATTTTGTTTGTGAATATTCTATACATAATTTTGTTGTCTTCCCTTTGATGTATTTATTTTCTTATGCATTTTTGTTAGTTATTCTTATTTCTTAACTGTTTTCTAACAGACGATTCCAACACAACATGTTAATATGTGGATGATGCATACTGATACAAATTTTTTTGGATATTTATGCCCTTAAGGGCTTGTTCTTTTTTATGATGACACTACCCAAGCTTGGGGTAGTTCTTTTGGTGAACAGATGGATGATGATATTATTTTTTCTTTTGAAAGATATTAATGCCATTTATGTTTTCTGTAGGTATAACTCTTTATGGCATGCCTATTTCACATTAAGTTCTTACTTTAAATGCTACCGTCTTATGAACTTTTGTGATTGTTCTCCCTCTACCCTTAAATATGATTGTAAATTCCATACTTCAGTTTTATTGGCCTATCTCTTTCATTTATTATCATTTGCCAATGACTGACAAAAAGGGGGAGAACCATATATGCTCCTAAGTTTGCTATTTTTATGTTTTGTAAATCTTAATACAAGAACTTAGGGGGAGCATGAACAAATGAGGAGCTACAAGCAACTCAAGTGTAATTTAGTTGTAAATTATAATGTATTGAGTTGATTGTTACAAACTAGGGTTTGTTAGGATGTTTTGTCACGTAATTGACAAAGGGGGAGATTGAAAGTGCCCTGTTTTGTCAAATTACGTGAGTGTTGAGTCAGTCTTCAAGAGAGCCTCAAGATAAAGATTATAAGATCAAGACCTCAACTAGGAAGAAGCTCAAGTGCTCCAAACAGGTATTTGAAGCCTCACTTCCCTACGCAAACCCTTGAGGTAAATGACCCCCAATTAACTTAGTCTTACTTCCAATTAATTGAAAATCATATTTGGTAAGTTTAAGTGTTGAACCCTTAGAATGTTAGAGGAGTAAAACATGAACTATACAGGAAAAAATTGATTGCATCGATTTGCAATCGAAGACAATTTCGATTCTATCGAACATGGTTCGATTGTATCAAAGATAAGACCCATTCTGTCCAGCAACAAAATGACCATATATTGAGAATTGTCGCTAATATCGAATATCAAATAATGTTTGATTATATCGAGATTCAAATTTTGATACAATTGAACCATATTTGATGGCATTGACTCAGGGCACTCCATCTACATAGAAAACATTCTCTAAGTGTTTATCGATATAATCGAGCCACCTTCGATCACATCGAGAGTAAGTTCTCGATATAATCGAAAGATACTCGATTACATCGAACTAGAGGAACATTTTGCCCAGCAAACCATCCAGGTAAATACATCTCTTCGATTACATCAAATACCATTCGATGTTATCGAACTTCAAAATTCGATAGCATCGAATTTTGATCGATAGCATCGAAGATCAGGACAAAATCTTCCAGCAACCAAATGTAATTTTCTAAAAGAAAATTCGATGAGTTCGATTTTACCTCTTAATTACATTGAAGTGGACGTTGATAGAATCGAAGGGTGATTGATTAAATCAAGCAGAATCTGTTCTACACAAAAATGAATATATGTGTGTAGAAAGTCAATGCAATCGAATTAGTCTCGATAACATCGAAATTCAAATTTCGATGGAATCAAAGACTACTCGATAGCATCGACAATGACAGATTTCTGCCCATTTTTTTACTGTTGGGATTCTTCTTTTATAAATATCATAAGTTGCTTCTTAGAAAAATGAGCTAGAATTTAAGAGAGTTTGAGAGAGTTGCTTCCTAGATTAACACCCTCCTTCTCATTCCCTCTTTCCCATAAGAATTCATCATTCAATCCTTGGCATAAGCGTTTACTCACTTCTTCATTACTGGGATTGAATTATGAACTCTAATATTCAATGAGTTTCCAAATGCTCTTATAAGCAAATCATTGTATTGGAACTCTTGAATGCATAGCTCATGGGAACCTTCTCTATGTGTGTTTAAAATCATATCATATAAATAGAGAAGAACAAAACCCTAGACCTCGCGACCTCGGAGCATTGATCGAAGCATCAGAAGCGGTTGCGGTTTAAGGGAGCTGAAGATTCTTCATCAACATCGAAGACCTTCAGATTGTGCGAGAAAGGGGCTCACTCACTTATCTGTAAGTATAATTATAACATCCTAAATTTTCACTGCCAGAGTTTATACTCATGCCCGAGAAAATCGGGTGTTAATAATTGAATGAATTAGATGCTTTAAAAATCGCATGTTGGGGCATAAAAAATAAACAAGATAATAGGAGTTTGGTTTTATTGGCCGATCAGTCTCCAAGACTTCTCCCCCATGTTGCGCGTCTCTCTCTCTTTCTCCGGATCCTATGTTGTGCGCCTTCTTCTCTCTCTTTCTCCGGATCTCATGTTGTGTGCCTTCTTCTCTCTCTTTCTTCGGATCCCATGTTGTGCGCCTTCCTCTCTCTCTTCAGATCCCATGTTGTGCGCCTAACTCCCAAGTCAGGAAGACCTGTTGCGTGGCCAGTCTCCCAGACTGGATCCTCTGTTGCGCGGCCAGTCTCCCAGACTTGATCCTCTGTTACACGCTTAACAGTCCTGATGACATGTTGCGCGCCCTCAGTCACATTGCCGTCCTCTGTTGTGAGCAAATGGACCTTCACACGTGTGGAGTATCTATAAATACCCGTACTCTCTTCATTTGAAGAGGAGAAGGAGAATTCAGAGTGAAGAGAGTAGAGAGTGGAAAGATGACCAGTCCACATCAGTCCACCTACCCGCGCAACAGTCTGACTCGCGCAATAGTCAGTCTCGCACAACTAGTTCCCACAGCACAACAGTCAAGCTTGCACAACCAGTTCCCACCATGCAACAATGGCCATTGCACAATAGGCATGTCCGCGCAATGGCTTTCAATGGTCTTTTTGCCGTATAATTTGACACGACTTGTTTACTTATACATTCTAGGACCTTAAGTCCGCACAACTCATCTGTCTTTGCGATGGACAGATAACATGCCAATGTTGCCAAAATTGCCATTGAACTGTTCCTCATTTCTTTCATCACGTTAATTCTCTATACTTTGTTTCAGAATCAAGGGAAATTCGAGGATGTAGTTGAAACTCAGAATTAATAAAATCTATGATGATGAATGTTCTTTTATTTTCTTTGTTATTATTGAATGATAAATCTCCAAACCAAATGCATTCGTTTCTGGTCGAAACAAAATGGCGACTCCACTGAGGATTGTTATTATTCAATGATAAACATAAAAAATATTCAGAGAACTTTTATCACTGATTGGCATCAAACAGACACGAAAATGATGACTCTCAATGGGAAGACCCTCCCATTCATCTCTAAACAAAGTACAATATTATTTAATTAAAATAACTGATACTCTGTCAAGAATTGTAGGTATTCCATCCTTGCACAACTGTAATGGCTTTTATCCCGACTAACGTGATTGTTTACTTCATACCTAACGGATTTGCGCACAATTGCATTGACAATACACAACCATCACCACAAAGAATACCAGAGAAAGTTGAAGCAGTTACGAGTAAAGATAGACAAGACTAGAGAATTCAGTTTGACTAAATTGGTCTCTGCTCGCCAATGAGAAAGATGAATTAAATGACGAATTCATTAGTCTATGAAAAGACTCGGGGGCATTATATCGATATCTTCCAGGAGAATCAGATCAGGTCAACATTGGAGCCAATATCATTACTACGGCTAAACTATTATATGATAATGCTCAAGCTCGGGAGTATTATGGCGATTGAATTATTGCTACGGCCGAAAGGTAAAATAGTTTTGATTGTGAAGATTCTCAGAGAAAATCTCATCCAATCAAAAGGGGGCAAATCAGCAATAAAGCTCCATTTCAAAGCTCTATGCTCCACCCACAAAGCTTCAATGCAAAACTTTAATGCAAAAGCTAAGCAAAGACCGAAGAGTAAAGTTAAGCAACGATCGAAAGAACTACGATACAATATATACGTTCAAGCTGCAACCAATAGCAACTGTTACAAGTGTAACCAATCTCTAAGTCATAAGAATCAACTCGTATTGACTGGAAGTGACAAGTCTCGAGCCACTGCCGGAGTCATAACCCACAGAGAAATTCATTGATAGATGGATAACATTGAGAGCTTCATGTAGACAGCTACCCGAAGAAAAAGAACAAGTTAAGATGAGCTTAAATTCTATGGAGACTGAAATTGCATTCGGCCTCACCAGCTCTGACATAAGAACCTTCTGCGATTTGGCTATAAAAGAACATGCATTATAGTTAATGGCCAGAAAAATGCCAGCGTTTTAAGACATAATAGAAAGAAGAGGGCCAAACAGATCCATAGTAAACGTCATTGATTGAGAGAAGAAAAGAGACACATTTCGCAATAAGCGAGAAACAAGAAGAAGAGAAGGTTCAGATCGTTACAAAGGTCGTGTAAATGATAAACGACCTCGATTATATGACTCTCACAAAGGATATATCTTCGAAAATGAAGATGTCTTGCCGATGATGGAGTAACTACTAACTGCTAGAACTATCAAATTACCTCAGCTCAAATATCCAGAAGAAGTTGAGTTGACGAAGGAAAAGAATTATTGCCCTATCATCGTTTCATGGGACATCCTACAGAAGATTGCTTCACATTTAAAGATTTATTACAGAAAATGATAAAGCAAGGTGAATTAGTAATAAAAAAAAAGATGAAAAATAAGATAGAAAAGTAATTATAAATGTGGCGTCTGCAAGGGATCCGTTACAGATATGGAAAGATAAAGGGAAAGCTATTATGACAAGAAAACCACCATTTGCTACATCTCCTACAGCAAGTTCCATTAGAAATATTCATTATTATTATTCACAGTTTCTTGGGTCATCTACTGAAGAAATCAGTCCAGGTGTCTTAGCTTCTATCTGTCAAAGACAAGGCGAACCAGTCAAAAAATTCATTGATCGATGGAGGATACTGGGGGCATGATGCTCACAACTTGTGAAAGAAGAAGAATAAATCAAGCTGTGTATAGAATGCATAAATCCAGATATTGCAATGGGTCTTATTGTTCTGAATATACAGACCTTTCAAGATCTGATCATAAAAGCTTGCAATCTAGAAAAGCTCAGTATAAAGGTGTTCAATTTTTGTATGAACCAGCTGTTTTAAGATTCTAAAAATATTTTGACTGATAATATCAAGGAAAAAAGAAGCTGACGAAGTTGATATTATTGCCGATATTATTGTCAAATTATATTATCGTCAAATTGATATATTGTCAAATTATCGTTAAACGCCGATGATTATTGCTGAACGCCGATATTATCGTCAAATTGATATTATCGCCATCGCTATTCGCTGCTGACTACTATTACAAAAGCCATTATCGTCGAACTGATGTTATTGCCAAGTTGATACACTATTTTAAACATAAATATTATCAAGGATACTATTATCAGTAATGACAATATATCATTTATCGATTTATCATCTTTTTTAGCAGAGTGCTACGCATAAGTCCTACAATAGCGATGACGATTTATCATCTACGGTAGCGGAATGCTACGCATAAGACATACCACAAGCGACGATAAATCAAATATTACGCGGGCAGCAGTGCGAAGCCAGAGGCCCTAAAAAGCCCGCAAATGCCATCACATGCTTAGACCTATGCGGGTAGTAGAGAGAGCCAGTGACTAAATCCCTAAGCAGCTAAAAGTCCACAACGACCAATCATGCTTAAGACCAATGCCGTCTGTACAACTTCCGACAGTGCCACGGGGAAGGTGAGAGAAAATGCCTTCCCATGAATGGGTCCGACCTGGCAGACGAAGAAAAAGTGGGCTGCGGTGTGCGCTCGTTTGCTCGTCTATAGATAGGCCAACTATGCATAAGACCCCTAGATTCCTTGCTTAATTTCAGTAGAAACTCATGAAGACGGGTCCTCTAAAACAAGTTACCCCCGCATTAATGGACTGACGACCTTAGATTTGGTACCCTAAGGTAGCCTTGCGAGCCCCGTGAACTCTAGAGAGTTACTATGGCCAACCCTGCGCGTAAAACCTACCGAGTTCAATGCCCCGGTAACTTCACTAGGCCCCTCTAATGGATCGCGGTTTGTGAACTCACTGGCCACGATAAGTCCAGCGAACTCATAAGAGTTAAAGAGACCATTCATGTAAGACCCGACTCCAATTACTTAAGAGTCTTAAAAACTGTGCCTGCTCTACTACTCAAGAGCTTAAACTGTGTGTGAAAGTGTCCAGTCAAGTCTAGTCAAGTCAAGTGAAGTCCAGTCAAAATATGTTCAGTCAAAAGTATACTAACTCCACTACTAAAGAGCTTAAACTATGTGTAGCATCAAAATGCTGCAAATACATATATGATAATCTATTTTACTTAAGATATGCTCAAATATGCGATTGCCTAATATGATAAAATAAATCATGAAAATCTCAAATACTGATTAAACAACATACAAAAATACGGTTCTCTTGAATTAGGTTCAAATTACAGCAATAGCAAGTTTGTTCAAAATGCTTGCTACTTTCTATTTAAAAGTTAAAAATTTCAAGATCGAATACAAGCCTTCAATTATAATATGCTTATCCTTCCGAAGAGAGTAACGATGCCTTCCTATCTCTTGCTTTCCTGACAATGAAGGAAGGTCGTAAAATCTGCAGAGGTGGAGGATGAAAATATGAAGAATTACCATTCTCTTCTGGACGATATAAAAATTCAGATGTATTCTTTAGATTCTTCAAAGGAGCACCAAATGTTATCCATCCTTCAAAGGTATCAGTAGGTTTCACTTCACAAATATTAACTTCTGAAGAAATCTTTATACAAAGTTGACTGGAGAGGGGGCATGATCTATTTCTTCAAAGTAATCTATGCCTTGGTCTTTCTGATAATTTCTTATGTGTGGTGGAGGAATCCATATGGCACAATCAACTGGGCAATAATCGCGCACTAAGTAATATTGATGAACCCACCAACACATCCAACTATAAAAAGCATGAACTAGATAATTATAGCAAGAAATTATGAAGCGTGATCCAATATGAACGTTCAAAAGTTGCTTCCATAACAAGGCCCAATTATATGGTCCGATGCCATAACTTCTCATTGTTCTAGTAATAATATTGCAAGTCTCCGGTACAGTCTGGTCAAATCTAAATTGACGAGCAAATCTGCTTGGATAATATGGTTTGTGCCAAAATGAACTATCTTCCCTCAATGGAAGGTAATGGACCTGATGGAGACAAGGAACGAATGTTCGCTAAAAGAGATGGAATCATCATTGATAACTTCTATGTCATCAGGAAAGCTAGTAAATGGAAATTGATAGAAGTGTTCTCTATTTTTCTGGTGACCCAATCATTTGATTTTTCAATCATCTTTCTCAATTGATAATGTTGGAGTGGAAGCTGATGAAGATTTGAATAGGCTCTTTTGGAATCATCAAAGGTCCAAGGAAAATACACTCCTAGCCAACATATGAAGAAATGCTAAAGATCACAAACTAGAAAAGACTTAGCGGTTGAGCCTTTAGAGCCGGAAATGACATCTCCGAAAGCACGATATAATGAGCAAAGAATCCAACAAATGCAATGCAAAGCACGCTGACAAGCACAAAGATGGAATAACCAAATCATTATCATATTGCAAATATTATAATCATTATAAAAGCTTCAATATATTACAAAATTATCAATATTTCATGAAACTAAATTGAAAAATTATGATATCTTGAGATACTAATTTCAATTAATTTGGCAGGAAAGATTACCATTCGAAATCCTGGATTATGCAGACTATGAATAAAGGAGACAATTGAAGAGATTGTTGCAGCAGGAGCAACATTGAAAGATAGTTCTTTGATCAAGTTACTTAAAGATGGACTCGCCACAGCTGTTATAGCGGAAAGTTTCAATGAAAAGAGAATTGCGTGAATAAGGGAGTTAAAATTGTGAAGGTTGCATATGTGGCCATGTTCATAGAAAGGAGTTCTATCTGATTGACCGTTATGAAGACAGAGTGCTTTCATTGCTGCCATTATCCTCCCTATTGAAATATTCATTTAGTGCTTTTGACTGGAGGCATTCAGTCTTCCGTTCGAGCACGATCATTTGACCTTCCATTCAAGCGTGATCATTCGGTCTTCTGTTCAAGCTCGATCATTCAATCTTCCGTTCGAACTCGACTGTTGAAGATCTCCGTTCAAGAGATCCTTCTCTAACGTGAAAGGATTTTTGTGCAGAAGAATATCGATCCTCCATTTGATTTCATAAATTAATCAAAGAAGGATCGAGGGGGCATCTGTTGGGGCACAAATAATAAACAAGACAATAGGAGTTTGGTTTGATTCCCCGATCAGTCTCTAAGACTTCTCCCCCATGTTGCGTGCCTCTCTCTCTTTCTCCAGATCCCATGTTGTGTGCCTTCCTCTCTCTCTTTCTCCGGATCCCATGTTGTGCGCCTTCCTTTGTCAGATCCCATGTTGTGCGCCTAACTCCCAAGTTAGGAAGATCTGTTGTGCGACCAGTCTCCTAAACTGGATCCTATGTTACACGCTCACTAGTCCTGATGACATGTTGCGCGCCCTCAGTCATATTGTCATCCTCTGTTGCACGCAAATGGACCTTCACACGTGTGGAGTATCTATAAATACCCCTACTCTGTTCATTTGAAGAGGAGAAGGAGAATTCAAAGTGGAGAGAGTAGAGAGTGAAAAGATGACCAGTCCACATCAGTCCACCCGCTTGCGCAACGGTCTGACTTACGCAACCTCAAGCTCGTGCAACCAGTTCCCACAGCACAACAGTCAGGCTTGTTGTGAGACCTGACCCGAGTTCCTGCATGTGCATGTGTGTGTGAGTATGCATTTCATTTCTTGTGGTCCCGCGGTCCTATAGGTCGAATCCCGGCGACCCGCGACCCTCGGATTGTGTTTGCGGTCATCCTTAAGTCTGGTCATATAGACCCGACTCAGATCGACTCGAGACCTATGCCATCTTGTTTGCATCATCGTTGCTGTTCCAACGACGTGTCTTGTGCGTCCATTCGGTATATGGATCAAAAGTTATGAACATGACAGAGTATGGATCATGCATGCATTGGTTTTTTGGTGCATGTACAATCTACATAGTTGTATGGATGATATTGAATCTTGGGAGGGCCCATTAATGGTGGGGCCCTACCCCCATGACCGGGTTGTATTTCTTCTTCTCCTTTCTCTTATTATTGTGGATGATGATGTGCGTGGCCCACTTGGTGGGCTTGGGACATCCCAAAATTCAGCAAGGGTGGGACGCCCCTACCACCTTATTCCATGGTTTTTGAACACCCAAAATTAATGGATGCAAGTGTCCTGACCTTAGTTCATGATCTGGACATGTGTGGGGCCCACTAAGGAAGGCAACACACCATTTTAATTGCTGTGTTTATTGAGATATAGGCTGATATGTCCAGCCATGTATTGCTGTCCAAAAATTTGGACTGTTGCATGGACTGTTTTAGTTAATTTTTGGCATGGATTTGGATTATGATTTCCATTATTTTTCTTGAGGTTGTGGGGTGTAATATGAAGGTGTGGACCCCACCTTGAGGTGTGGTGGATCACACCTCAGAATGTCCATGCAAAGGCACCCAAAGATGAGGCCCAAAGGGGGTGGGCGGTTCACCTTGCTGGACCATCCAGCCTTATATGTTGAAGGGGAAACACAAATTCCAGCTTGATTGTATGACGGGTGGGCTAATTTTGTGGACCCCACCTTGCTGTACTTTATGGGAAAAATACTAATTTTACATTCCTCCCCTCCTAGATGAAGTTTGGGCCCACCTTATTGGATAAACAATGTATGGGCATCAACATTTTGCCCAGCAGAATTTCTGGATAAGCTGTAATTCTAAATTTAATTAAAATATTTTTGAGTATTAAAAAATTCTAAAATTTTTTAGAGGTGTGACCCACCCATGGTAGGACCCACCTACCAATTTTTAGGGCCAACGGACCCCTGTACACATCGTGGCGCTAGCTGGACCGGCCTACCAGGCTGGGACACCCAGGTCAAACAGATTTTTCTTGACAGTCTGTTTTCTTTAAATAAATTAAAATACTTCTGCTATTTCAAAAATTCTAAAAATTTACAGAGAGGTGGCTCACCCATGATAGTACACAACTACAAATTTTTGGGGTCAACGGACCCCTGTACGCACTGTGGTACTAGCTGGACCGGCCCACCAAGCTGGGACGCCTCGGCTGGGTCGTCCAGCATGGTTGGCTGTCCATCCTTCTCGTGGGCCCGCCTTGATGTGTTGTGTATCCTCAGCTTGTGATTTTTGTGCAATTCCTTTTCGGGTAAGACCCTTTGTATCATGTATGGGCCACCCTAGGATATTTATTTCATCCAGTAAGCCCATTTGCTGGACCCCAGAAGGCCCAGGAAGTTAGGTGGGCTAAAATTCCAGCAAGGCCCAGTTTTCACTACACATTGTTAGGTGGGCTTGAATTATAATTTCCCACCAGATTTGAGGATATTATTACACATATTGTGCCCCATTTTTAATTAGATTTTGAGCTTGATTAGTGCATATTTAAAGCCCATTCCAATTGGGTTTTATTAGACCAATATTTATAGTTATTTGTTAGGTTTCCTAGGCCCATTGTCCTAGAATTTTCTTGATGGACCACTGACCCTTGGGCTTATAAATAGCACACTATTGTGATGGGTTTTATGGGCCAAAGTACTCAAGTAGTTGGGCCCTTGGATGCCCATTAAACTAACCCCATACTTGTGCCAAGATGTGAGGCCCAACTCACTTGATTCAAATATGGAATTGCCCATATGGTTGGAAAAATGGGCTGCCCATTAGGCCCACCACAATGAGTGGACTCATGACCTTTATGGTTGGGCCCAAACCTTGTTTGAGGGCCCACCATGTTGCCTAAGTGTTGGGCCTTGTGTATGGCCCACTAGGCCTGGATTGTTTAGGCCTTGGGCCTTGTTTTACATGCGCGTAGTTAGCAGGCGACCTTTTGGGACCCAGTTGAAGTTGGATGTCCTCCTTGTTGGCCCTAAGGTAGGCCCATAGGGCACTTATAGGTGGTTGAAGGCCCACCTTGGACCTTGTTAGGGCCGTTTCCTCCTTGGGGATTTACGACTCTCTTAGCTTGTGGGCCATCCCAAAGTATTGGGCCCCCACTAGAGGACTTCACTTCTCCTTAGAGTACTTGTCTATGTATCTAGACCTTGTCCCTCCTTGGGAAGGAATAATATATTCCACAGGTAGCGCACTTACATCATTGTGACCCATATGCATCATCTGTGTGAATTGATAGCATTGTGTGGTGGTCATAGAGGGATGAAGTTTTTCCCTTACGCACATTGAGTGCCTGAAACTAGTGCATGATCTGTATGTGTGACTCATGCATTGGCATCGCATTTCATGATGATACCGCCTTTGCTTCATCAGGACCTTGCCTCCACAGGGATATTCGTGGATGACCGTATATGTGGACATCGGAAATTTATTTGAGCATATCAGGTTATAGGATACCCATGGGTGAAATTCCCAAAACTTCTATGGTACCAAGGATCTTCCCTAACGCCGTGACCGAATGGAAACTATGAGTGCACGAGAGCCTTATACTGTTAGGCCATGAGTCTCACTGTCGTGTAGTCGGTTGGGTAGGGGTGTGGCCTTACCTGCCTGGTATGAGGAGGCATTGCTAGGCTGAGTCTGACCAACTCGTAAATGGGTTCGCTGCCGTCGAGCCTTGCGGGTGATTGGCTATCCACAGGTGGGTAGTGTCAAGCCCCAAACTCAGAAACCGGGCTCACAAAATCACAATCGCCGAATTCGGTGCCGACAACCTCTGTAGTACCCCATTCTCGGCTCCCAATGCCTATATGCTAGATTCCGATCCTGGGATCCTACAAGGAAGATTTTCCAATGTACATTTATCTCGTAAGAAGCATAACACAAGTATACCCAAATCACAAAGGCAACATCATCATCACATATCCACTAATATAAACATTTGAAAACAGAACTGAAAGGGATATATACATATATCGAAAATCAAAGCTCCAGAAGACGGCTGCACACTCCAAGCTCAATGCTGTTGCAACATAACATCACCTGCACGCATCTATCGTGCATAAGCTTATAATAAGCTTAGAGGGTGGTGTAAGCGTGTGCACAAGGAAAGTGCCAAGTATTCAATACAATGTTATAATCATACAATATCGAAATTACTGGTAAGATCATGAATCATGTGATATTAGAGTAAGTGGAAATATTAACAAGTCTATGACTTATACAATATCAAAGTACGCAATACAGATCAACTATGCAAATAAGGAGTCATAAAGAGCTAAATATCAGATGCCGATGATGCAATACAATATATAATTCCTGATGAGTTCACAAATACCATCAGCCGTATCTAGGCCATGTAGAAATATAGTAACCCAAAATGCCATATGCCGCGGATGTAATGCGATAGTGGTGCGAATGAAATGACCATGCTGGAGTGTGAAGTCGGGATGATAATACGTAATATCGCAGGCTGTGGGGTCCATCACAAGGGACTTATATCAAAACTAGTCCCATACCTAATTTGGATAGTCAGACTCAATGTGGTAAACTCCTGATCTCAGGTTAGTCGCATGCCTCAACAAAAATCCTGGCCATTGCGAAGGTACACGTAATAAATAGTTGCACACCACCAGCCCGAGTGGATAGTGAATGAATGAATGAGTATGCAACTCCTGCTCAATAAGTCCACATAACAATACTGTACATCTCTGGGATCATCACCGGGATCCAGTACACTCTACATGCAATCGCCGCCCCCCGGACGTACAACCATGCAAGTGGAAGAGACCTCACTATCTGCCTGGCCAGTAGTCAGCCAATATCTACCCGACACGTCGATAGCGGACCCATTCACGAGTAGGTCAAACTTAGCCTAACTATGCCCACTACCCTCGGGCGGATAAGGCCACACCCCCTCCCAACCGACCACGACATTGTGGGAGACGCCACCTCCCGGTATTCGGCACTCGGACACTCATATATCCACTCGGTCTCGACGTTGGGGCGTCTCTTGGCCTCGGAGGTTTAGAGACTTTTACCCACGGACATCCAAAGTGCCTAGATGCTCGAACCAAACATTTTGGTGTCCCATCTGGCCATCCACGACATGCCTGTGGAGGTCACAACCTTGATGTTGCTAGGGCGTAAAGTAATCATAATCACACAATGCAAGATGCATGAGTCATGTAGTCCAATCATGTATCAATCCTGCGCATACCGTGCGCTCATGTGAGATAACTCCACCTATCAGGGAGTCCCATAAACCATCTGTACTATGACATATGCAATGGTTAATCACATCTCATAATAAATATACAGATGATGCGTATGGGCATGTATCATGATGCTATGCCGTCACATACTCATAATCGGTATCAATAACCAACATCAACAATCACCCTCGACAATGTGGACATTTAACCAACATTGCCCCCAAGGAATGGCCCACATAGAGCCTAACATATAGTAGGCCCATGGCCTCACACAAGGGCCTAATATATAACACCATGGGCCTCAATCAAGAGATTAATACACATCATGATGGGCCTCTCACATGGGCCTAATGTGAAAAGGCCAAGTTATAGGTCTTAAGGGGGGGGGGGGGGGGGAATAGGACAACGCCAAATTTAAAATAATTACAACGGAATTTAATAAAGAGATAGCCAAATAAAGTAAATCAATACACAACGCTGAAATGAAAAGCAACCTCAATAAACAAGTATTGAGAGGTTGATACAAAAGTTGTTCTAAGGACAACCTTACACCAAAAACCAAAGTTTATGGTAGGACAACCTTATTTCTAGAAAGGTCTTTGTATCAAGAACTCAAACCGAAGAGGAATAAACAAAACTATACAGAGGAATAAAATGCAATCTCAAATATTGATTGTTCTAAGGACAACCATGCACCATAAAAATGGCAGGGCAACCTTACTAGAATAAACAAAGAAGCTGAAGCTCAAACAAATAATGGAATAGCAAGAGATAAATTGTGAAAATATAAATCTAAACTATTACAACATTCACCGCTGAGCTTGAAATAAAATGATTACAACATTCACATCCACATACATTCCACAACTGAATAATCAAAGATAGGAAAATGAAGCACACATCCACACAACACAAAGAGTTATAGTGGTTCGCCTGTGTGTACACCAACTGTTCAACAACAACCACACAGAATGCTACTCTACTCCTAATATCCTCACACAGGGGATATTAGCGTTCACTATCAAATAGGTTTTCACAGGTTCACCCAAAACCTTCACAATTGTGTCTTTTTCAAAGGGCTTACACAATTCAAAAACCCTCACTTCTGAGTTTTCTGGCTTTCCTCAGATAACCAACAACTTTGAGATTTTTCTGGCTTAACCTCAAATAAAACCAAATACAGTAAATTACAAAATGTAAAATACCTATTTTTCTTCTTTATTGTAGCAGCCCGGAAGAACCAAGTCGGAGTAGAGATTTGAATGTCAAAGTTCAATGTCCAATACTCACTATATAATGGTTCTAAATTCTAATAGATTTTAAAACATATGGGCTAGCTTTAATTGATTTTGATTCCAGAAAAAGGAAAACAACACTTCCTCTTTTCAAATCAGATTGGAATACAAGAAGCAAAATCAATTTAAAAAACTAAAGAAAGAAAATATTAAATATGCACACTTAGCTTAAAATAGAGCACATACGAATCTCTCAGAAGGCCGAATTAAATTAGCTTGAATTTCATATTTTATTCTGAGATTCATGCTCTATTAATAAGAGAACAAATCACGTTTTTGACTGGTCTTAAGTCGCTACGACTGGTCGTAGAACCAACTGATATTTGAAAATTCGAGCGTGATAGGATAAGGCAGTTTCACGATTAGTCGAAGATAGTCTACGACTGCTCGAAGGACACTTTCGACTGGTCGAAGGTTGCTCACGACTAGTCGAAGAAAGTCAAATTTCATCACTGGAGTTTGAGTCGTAGGTCTACGACTGGTCGAATGATCAGTCGACACTGTTCATACGACTAGTCGAAGAGACCCCAGGACTAGTCGAAGCTTAATAGAAAATTTCTGAATTTTATAACAAACTTACAACTGGTCCAGGAAATTCTAAGACAGGTCGAAGCAGAGCTAGGACTAGTCGAACAACGTCCAAGACTAGTCTTAGAACAGACCAAACTCACTTATATAAAACATATGACTTATGTATCCAAAATGGCCTACTCTAAAGGTCAACCTAAGGTCAGTCATACCTCAATAGTGAAGTAAGGACATTGAAACTTAAAGATGAGTGACCTTGAGCATAATGAAACTTGAGATCTTGGTGTAGCTTGAACTTGAAAGCATCTTGAGATCTTGAGTCTTGAAAGTGGAACATTCTCACATTCTCGAGACTTCTTGACTTGTGAACATTGCTTGTCTATCGAATCTGATCTTGTGAGACTTGACACATCATATGTAGAGCTTTGTTCATCATGTGTAGAGCTTTGTTCTCCCCGTATGCAAACTTCATAACAAGATACATACAGTGTCTTTGGCACCACAAATTTGACAATATAATGAGGCTATCAACTATAGCACTTACAATCTCCCCCTTTGTCAAATTAGTGACAAAACACACACGTACAAGATATATTTCATAAAACAGAATATCTGGTTAACGAATCATGCACCAGTTAATATCAACCGGCACATATACATAATAACATGAACTTAATAGCATGAACCTGCAAATCAATTCAATATATTTATATCTATCCACCTCAATACATCTCAACACATACTCTCCATACTCCCCCTGAGTAACATACATCTATTAAACATCCAACATTCGCCCCCTTTTGTCACAAGTGGACAAAGAAAGCAATGAACAAATAGCTGAGGAGTAAAAAAGAGATGTTATATGTGAAAAAGGATAATTCAAGACATATAATTCAAAAATAGAGTTAAGTCAACAGTAGCAACCAAGTCACAAACTGAAAGATAGTAGAGATATAAAGTTATTACAGTCCAATAAAAGAAAATGAACGAATCTAAGCTAGATGAAGGAGCAGGGATGGAAGGATCAAGTTGATGCAAGCCCTTGTTCGAGCGCCTAAGATATTTGCGCATATATTTAAACTGTAAATCATGGGCAACATTCATGTTATCTATTTTAATATTCATATTTTCAACTTTCTCTTCCAATCTACGCAAATGCGCATCAAACTCAGAAGGTGCATAATCAGGATCATTTGCAGAATCAGAATCAAGTTCTTCAAAAATATCATCAATGTTAATATCATCAGGAGAAAGATCATTAGCTTCTTCCTCATGTCCAGCTTTGGCACCAACATCACCATCACCTTGACCAGGAAGCATATCTAGCTTCATTTTTTTAAGGTTAGTATTGTTAAATATCAGATGATGGATAGAGGCTTCTTCAATAGACATGTCGACTAACATATGCTTAGCCAACATAGTCATCAAATAAGCAAAAGGGATGTCACTGTGACCAGAATCGAGTTGAAACTGAATAATGTGGTGACAAATCAAGGATGGTAAACAGATATTAGTACCTCTGGCAACAGCATGAAGAACACGAACCATGAAGGACGTCAACTCGGATTTATTGCCCGATCGAGGATACAAGTTAGACACAAAGATCTTGTGATGAACTCTGTATTTGGGTAACAAAAACCTTGAAGGGAGCGCATTCCCTTTATGTGTCCATTGAGCATCCAAATTGCATAAATCTCTAGTAAGCATGTGTTTTTCAGTTACTGAGGGTTTGTTAGATAAGGTATGGATAGGAATGCCCTCATCATTCACAGGTATTTCCATAAGAGCTGAAATCAAATAACGATCAACATCAAATAATCCTTCTCTTGTGGCAATATTAAAAGTTAAATTTTCTAGAGAAAAAGTACTTATGCATGCGAATATGGATTGGGCAATGGACCGGTATGCTGGCCCACCCCAATGCAATAAGTTATTCCAACTTACAGTCTGAAGAATAGGAAGGATATCAAATGGAGCAACATGATTAACATCAACTGGATGTTCAACAATAACATTACGCAATCTGATGTCCTGAACACAAGATGGATCATCATCGGGAGCCCGAAGATGACGCTTAGTAAGAGTAGTAGATTTGGATGAAGATGGACCACGGGATGTTGTCTTTTTACCTCTAGATGCCATTTGCAACAAGGATTTCAAGAAAACAAAGAGTTGAAAAGGATTGAGAAGTGGGTTTTCTCAAATCAGATTTTGGGAGTAGAAAAGCCCCAAATCTCAACAAAACTAGAAATAGACAACTTCAAGAAAGAAATAGAAGCAAACTTGACATAAATCCACTAAAATTAACAAATGAAACACTAACCTCGAAGGATTTGGAAGGTGGATTCGACTGGTCTGGCGTCGGCTAGTCGGAGAAGAAAGATGAAATAAGGAAGAAATGAAATTTTCCCTAATTTAAGTCAATCACCGTGATTTACGACAGGTCGTGGGTTGTCTTCGACCGGTCGTGCCACGACAGGTCGAGGAAATCCTCGACTGGTCGAACATCACCAAAAATTTGATTTCATGCATATTTTACAAAAAATTAAATTTTAATATAGCAAATATATACACTATGATACAAATAGGCATAAATAATCATTTTAGAATGCACATGCCAAGATCAAATTTCATTTTAATAAACGTGCTTTTATCGAGTGGTTTAGTAAAAATGTCAGCATGTTGATTCTCGGTAGGGATATATTCCAAATATATAACTTTTTCTTCGACTAATTCACGAATATAATGAAATCTGATGTCAATGTGCTTAGTACGAGAATGCTGAATTGGATTTTTTGAAATATTTATGGCACTGGTATTATCACAATATAATAACATAGAATCCTGTTGAATTCCATAATCACTTAGCATACAATTCATCTAAACAAGCTGTGTATACGCATTGCCAGTTGCGATATATTCAACTTCAGCAGTTGAAAGTGATATAGAACTTTGTTTCTTGCTAAGCCAAGAAACTAAATAGTTTCCAATATAAAAGCAACCACCATTGGTAGATTTTCTATCATCAAGATTACCAGCTCAATCAGCATCCGAGTACCCAGTTAATTGTACACTAGTCTCATGAGGATACCAGAGACCGAGATTAATAGTACTTGCGACATATCGCATAATTCGTTTAACAACAATTAAATGCGATTCTTTAGGATCAGATTGATATCGAGCGCAAATACCAACACTTAAAGCAATATCAGGTCTACTAGCAGTTAAGTAAAGTAAACTACCAATCATATTCTCGATATAATTTTGGATCCACATTTTTACCTGCAGAATCTTTTGAGAGTTTCAAGATTGTACTCATAGGAGTATCAAAATTCCTACCATTCTCAAATCCAAATCTCTTAATCAAATTCATAGCATATTTAGATTGAGAGATGAACATTCCATCAGGTCGTTGTTTTACTTGTAACCCAAGGAAATAATTCAATTCCCCAACCATGTTCATTTCAAATTGAGATTTCATCAAATCTGCAAACTCAATAGTCATGTCAGTACAGGTAGATCCATAAATAATATCATCAACGTAGATTTGAACCATTAAGAAATCGTCGTTATGTTTCTTAACAAACAATGTTTTATCAACACTTCCCATTTGAAAGTTATGATTGAGTAAAAACTTAGTCAATTTCTCGTACCATGCTTTGGGAGCTTGTTTTAGACCATAGAGAGCTTTTTAAAGACGGTATACATGATCAGTAAGCTTAGGGTCTTCAAACCCTGTAGGTTGTTCAACATATACTTCTTCATGTAAATCACCATTTAAAAAGGTACTCTTTACATCCATTTGAAAAATTTTAAACTTTCTAAAGCATGCAATGGATATAAAAAGTCTGATTAATTCAAGATGAACAACTGGGGAAAAGGTTTCATCATAATCGATACCTTCAATTTGAGTGTATCCTTGAACAAATAATCTTACCTTGTTTCGAATGATATTCCCAAGCTCGTCAGACTTATTTTTAAAAATCCACTTTGTTTCGATAATATGTTTATCATTAGGTCTAGGAACAAGATACCAGACATCGTTTCGAACAAATTGATTAAGTTCTTCTTGCATAGCAACTATCCAGTTTTCATCAGCAAGAGCTTCTTTTTACGTTAGATGGTTCTATCTGGGACGTAAAACATACATAATTACATATATCCTCAAGTTGTTTACGGGTATGAACACCAGTGAGAGGGTTTCCAAGAATCTGTGTAGTAGGATGATCTTTAACAGTCCTCAATTCAGAATTAGGCTGATTAGATGAAGTATCAGGTTTATCAATTACAAGAACTTCATCATTATTTGGACTTGAGACTGGTGTGTTTAAGCTATCATTGATGACCACATTAATGGACTCTTGAATCACACCGGTCCTTTTGTTCAGAACTATAAGACCCGTATCCTAGTTCGTACTGTTCCATCGACTTTCGCGATGCTTCCTGTCGAAGTCCCGCAATCTGCGACATATAATCAACGTTTGCGATCAACCCTAAGTCGTATCCTGTAGAATTGAGTCGGCTTAAGCCGAGACTTGTACCATTACGACCGCACCGTCGCCGCGGTTCCAACGCCGTGACTCGCACACCGATCCGATACCCAAGTCGGAAGATGTGGGCCGGCGTTTATTTCGAAGAAACGCCGTGCATTTGCAATCCCAAGGGAATCTCTACAACATGTCCCATCAATCAATCACTCAAATCAATCAATCAATCACATCATGTCAAGTACAAAAGCAACCCATGCTTTCTTTCTCCACAAGTTAAGCAATCACCAAAGTCAACCCATCACTCACCTCACCCATCACTTACCTCACATCACTCACCTCCCATCCATCACTCCTTACAACTCTCTCTCACACTCTCTCTCTGTCTCTCTCTCTCTCTCTCTCTCATTTGTCAAACACAATTCCAAGCTAAGGAAGTGGCTCACGTCCAAGCCTTTCCCAAGAGAGAAAAGTGAGTATGTGGCCCACCTTCCTCTCCCAAAAATCCTCAATCCTAGCCATTTAACTCTCATCCTCTCCATCAAAGTGAAGCACAAGGAGACCGGCGTTCCAACGGACCTAGAAGATCGAACGGTGGGTGCTTGTTAGGCTAGATTTCTCATGTTTTTATGATGGGCCAAGTGAGGCCTACCGATTAATGATGTGGATCTCACTTGGGACCCTAAGATGTGGCCGATGGCCCACCTTGATCTTTATAATCATTCCATGAAGGGGCCATTCTCCATGGACCCCATCATGATGTTTATTTTCTAGTTTAAAAGGGGGTTATCTAGACCTTACATCTTGGTGGAGAAGGGATCTCCACCGTTGATCTTGGATTTGGTGGGCCCACATGGAATGAGACCCACTTAATGTATGATTGAATGCTTGAAACGGAGGGCTCATAGTGCCGGGGTCCCTCCATCACAGGTGTCCCACTCTCATTCTCTCTCTCTCTCTCCCTCTCTTTTTATTTATTTAATTATGTGTGTGATGATATGGCATGTATTTCATCCAAGTCATCTATAGGTGGGGCCCACCTTATAAGTATTGTATCCACACCACACATCATTTGGTGGCCCACATATGCAGCCCACTTGAAATGCAAACACACAAATATGAGCTTGTTTCAAAGCTCATTGGGTGTGCCACTCATGCAAGCCCCACCTTGATGTATGGACTTAATCCACGCCGTCCATCCTTTTACCCGTATCATTTTAGGCGTTGAACTGAAAAGTGAAGTCCATCCGAGGCTCTGGCGGGCAATAGCATAGGAAACAGTTCCTGTACCGTTGAAAACCACCCTGTTGTTTTGGTACCCCAAAACATGCCCAATATTGGGCTTGTTCGGCTTGTCTTAAGCTATGGGGACCAATGGTGGGGTTGGATTTCCCTGATGCGGGCCCCACCTGTGAAAAACCACAGAAAAACAAAAAAAATAAAATAAAAATAAAATAAAAACATGCAGCTGGTGGACAGATGGACAGCAGACCCACGGCCCAGCCGTGGGCCCCACCTTGATGTCGTATGTCATCCAATCCGTTCATTGCGTGGGCCCCTCCTTGAAGTGGGTCCCCTCCAAATGTCAGGCCGATCTGATGCTCAGGTGGCCCACATCATAGGAAACAGTGTGAATTTAACCGTCTACCATTAAAACCCTTTTTGGGTCCACAGAAGTTTTGGATCAACATGAAATTTGTTTTCCCTCTCCATATGGGTTTACGTGACCTTATCAACGGGTTGGATGGCATATAAACATTATGGTGGGCCCCACATGGGACCCACAGTGATGTATGTGTTTGTCTCCCATCGTCCAGGCGGACGGTGGAGCCAACAGTGATGTTTGTGTTATATTTCCACCGTCCAGGTGGATGGTGGAACCCACCCACGTGTGCGTGCATGTGTGCATGTGCGTGTGCGTGTGTGTGTGCACCTGTGTGTGCGTGCATGTGTGTGTATATATATATATATATATATTATATTGTATATATAAATATTATATATATATATATTATATTATATTTCATATATATATATATATGTGATGGTGGGCCTTCATGGAACCCACCATGATGCTTGTGTTGCATCCAAACCGTTCAACCATTTGGCAAGCCTGCCTTACAAGCTTGAGACTAAAAATTAGTCAGATCTAAAGTTCAAGTGGACCCCACCATCTAAAGTAGTGGACAATGATGTCCACCGTTCAAAATTTCTAAGGAGCCACAGTAGTTTCTTATTAAGCGGATATTTGTTCCACTTCATCTATCCCTATGTTAACTTAGGAACAGGTTGGATGGGAAATATACGTTTGGTGGGCCTTAGGAATTTTAATGGTGGAAATCATTATCACCACTTGTATTTGGGTGTGGCCCATTGTTGTGACCCATTTGACATACTTAAGGCCCATGTAATGTGGGCCCATCTTAATGTCTTTGTGGCCCATTGTTGAGGCCCACTTTGATGTACATAAGGCCCATGTGATTAGGCCCATTTGATGTATTTGTCGCCCGTTGTCGAGGCCCACTTTGATATATATGAGACCCATGTTACAAGGCCATTGTGATGTTTTCAAAGGCCCATGGGATATGGCCCATTGCAATGTACATAAGGCCCATTGATGCAGCCCACTCGATTGATATAAGGCCCATATGAGGCGGCCCATTTGATGTATTTGAAGACTATGGGTCGAGGTCCAATGAGATGTATATAGGTCCATTGCAATGTGTGATTTCCCATGGTTTGTGTAATGATATTTATGGCAGACCGTGCCTTGGGAGCAATGTTGGTTTGACGTCCACATTGTAAGTACAATGTTGGTTAAATGTCCACATTTTGACTCTCCCTAGGGCCCATTGATAGGCCTATACTCGTTGTGTGTAGGCCGTCTAGGCCCATCTGCATTGTAAGGATAGTTCATTACTTTATAAAATGCTTAGTATAACTCCATGATTCATGCCCATACGCATCATATGTATGCTTGATATGAGGAATGTTTGATCATAGCATAAGCCGTTGGGCTGAGACATTACGGGACTCCATATGAGACGGAGTGCCCGACATGAGCGCGTGGTACGTGCGAGATTGCTGCATGTTTGTACGGTATGACTCATGCATCTCGCATATGTGTGAGTTGATCACTGCACGCCCTAGCGACATTAGGGCCGTAGCCTCCACAGATACATCGTGGATGGTCGTATCAGATACCGGAAATATTGGCTCTAGCATTGTGGGCACTTAGGATGTCCTTGGGTGAAAATCTCAGAACCTTTTTGGTACCAGGGGATGCTCCAACGTCTAGACCGAGTGGATACACGAGCGCCCGAGTGCCGAATACCAGTAGGCTGCGTCTCCCACTGTGTCGTGGTCGGTTGGAAGGGGGTGTGGCCTTATCCGCTCGAGTGAGGGGGCGCTAGGCTGAGTTTGACCAGCTCGCAAATGTGTCCATTATCGACGAGCCGGGTAGGTATTGGCAGACTACTGGTCAGGCGGATAGTGAGGTCTCTTCCACTTACTTGACTGTGCAGCTAGGGAGGAGGCAGTCAGTGTGAGGTGTATTAGACCCCGGTGATATCCAGAGAGGAACTGTACTGATATGTGTACTTGATGAGTACTAACACGCTTGCTTTGCATCTTGCATATGACATTTGGCTACATAGGCCTCGCATCGCACGACCTTGGTATAGCCGATAGCATTCATGCCTTGCATCATATAGCTTTGGTACAACTGATAGCATTCATGGACATACCGCATATTTTCGCATTACTCTGATATTATATACTTGGCACTTACCTTACATACACTTTCACCACCCTCTAAGATTTCTATAAGCTTACGCACGATGGATGCGTGCAGGTGGCGTTAGGTTGCAGCAGCGTTGAGCTTGGAGCGTGCAGCCGAGCTTCTGGAGCTTCCGTTACTTTCATTATATTGTATTTCCCTTTCCGCATTGTACTTAGAGTTTTTGATATAGTGGATATGTGGTGATGTTGTTTTATGACTTAGTTATGCTTGTGGTTATGCTCCATTATACAAAAAAAAAAAATTCATACTAAAAATCCTCCTTGTATGATCCCAGGATCGGAATCTGGCGTTTGGGTGCTGGGAGCCGAGAATGGGGTAATACGGAGGCTGTCGGCACCGGATTCGGCAATCGAGAATTTTTTGAGCCCGTTTTCTGAGTTTGGGGCGTGACAAGAGCCCTATAAACTCAACTGTTTAAAGAATATCCTAAAAATATCCCCTCATCACTCTTCGTATCAAACTTTCCCAAATTTTCACGATCTCATAAAATATAGTACTTGCTGCCAAAAACTCAAAAGTATTTGATAGTAGGCTTTTTATCAAACCACATTTCGTAAGCCGTTTTATTATTACCTTTACTAGTGTAAACCCGGTTAATGATATAACAAGCTGTATTGAATGCTTCAGCCCAAAGATTCTTAGAGAGCTTCATGCTATTCAACATGACATTAGTCATTTCTTGAAGCACTCTATTTTTCTTTTCAACTATACCATTTTATTGTGGAGTTTTGGGCACTGAGAATTCATGTAATATTCCCTGGTCACTACAGAACTTCTCAAAACCGCTATTCTCAAATTCAGCACTATGAATCTTACTGACTTGAGTACTCTTTTCAGTTTAAATCCTTTTGAGAACCTTTTTCACTTCTTTAAGGGTTTCTGATTTGTCCCTTAAGAAAACAACCCATGTATATCTGGTAAAATCACCTACAATTACCAAGATATATCTTTTGCCACCTCGACTTTCTGTTCTTGTAGGCCCTACAAGATCCATATGGAGAAGCTCGAGTGGTCTTGATGTGGTATTGGAATTCACCTTTTTGTGTGAGTTCCTTGTTTGTTTACCAATCTGGCATTCACCACATATTTTATTAATTTTTTGTAGTTTGGATAGATCTCTTATAAGTTCTCGTTTGCTCAATCTATATAGATTTCGGTAGTATACATGTCCAAGACGTTTATACCATAAATCAATATCGTCTGTATGGACCATGTAACAAGATTGATTAGTTGAGTTGGATTCACTTACAATATAGCAGTTTTCAGATGTTCTACGTCCAGTTAAAATTACCGAACCCTTGTTATTTAGAATCTCACAACTTTGATTAGAAAATCTTATATTATGGTTATTATCACATATTTGAGATATGCTAAGCAAGTTATATTTTAGGCCTTTAATATATAAAACATTTTTGAACGAAGGAAGGTTATGAAGTTGAATCGTACCTTGGCCCATAATCTTGCAGTTGCTGCCATCACCAAATGTGACTGAACCATCAGTCATGTCTTTAAGATCGGTGAATAAAGCCTTGTCGCCTATCATATGCCTTGAGCATCCATTGTCTAAGTACCACTTCGAATGGCTTGTAGCTTTGAAAACAGTGTGGGCAACTAAGCAACTTTAGGAACCCATTTCATTACTGTTTTGGGTTTAGGAGTATAGTTGGTCTTCTTGTATTTGTGATTTTTGTACGAGTGACCCACTGAGTTAGATTTTAAGAACTCCTTAAGCAAATCAACTATTTTTTCAGCTAAAGGGTTTTGGTTTTGATTTTTGTAATTGATATGGTTACCTCTGGTTTTGATAGATTGAAAAGTTTTAACATTTTTATAAAACTTTTGACTTGAACTTTTCTCTTTTGAGTTAGAGAATTCTCCTTTTACAAACTTGTGAGGAGTATTCTTCTGTTTAGGAGGAATATTTTTGTCGTATCCTAAACCGGATTGGTCGCCACATTTTTTTGATCCAGTTAAAAGTTTTTCTAATTTAGGATCACCTTGGGCATACCTCCATGTATCCTTTAAACTCAAAAGGGAAGAGACTTCAAGTTTAAGTTTATCATTTTCAGATTTCAGATTTTCAATAAGGGTGGTTTTGAAATCTAGATCACATTTGCATTTTTCAAAACAATCTGAAAGATGAGATTTTTCTAAAACAAGAGACTCAAATCTTTCTCTAAGCCCTGAAAACCTTTCTTTTTGAAGTTTTAGTTTTATGAAAATTTTACAACTTTCATTGTGTAGGGCATTATAAGCATCTTGAAGATCTTCTTCATTATCATGATCACTATTCAGATTTTCTTCACTGGTTGAATCATCATGATTTGAAAAAGTGAACTTGGCTAGAGTCATAAGGGCCTTAACTTCATTGCCCGACTCGGTTTCAGAATCTTCTGATTCAGAAGAGGCTTTAGTGCCAGAAGATTCATCCCACAGAGCAAGGGTCCACACAACACACCCACCACGTACACTCCCGCCGGAGGCCTCTTTGAGGACTTCAAAGGGTGAGAACCACTTAAGACCCAATCCTAAAAAGGAATGATCACAAGTGTCCTCTTGGACTCTAGATACTTACAAATAAGTTGATGAGTCCCATTAACCACAACGCCGAAGATCTCCTCCTTCTTGTTGACGAAGAGTCTTTTGCTTCCTTGATCCGCAACACAAAAGATATACCAAGACAAGGCTTAGGGTTGGGTCAAGGTGAAGATGAAATCCCACTCTCTAAAGATTTTCCTATTAGGAAGATAGAGTAGTTCCAATCTTATGCATTCAAGGCATCCCAACATAATGATTTGCCATTAAGGTAGTAGCTGGAGGATCCTTGAATGCGGAAGTTCATTCCCCAATCTACTCTATTGAATGTCAATGGTGAGGGTGGATTGGAGGATGAACTCCCTCGAGAGAAAGGCTTTGGATATAAGATGTAAGTTGAAACATACAAAAGCTCTCTCTTTTCTCTCTTACAACAACAAAAGACAAGTCCTCTATATATAGGCAAAAAGCTCCAATGGATATAAAACGGTCACATTTATGACAGAGTTTGATATGATCAAGCGTATACTCTCAATAGCATCGATGGTCTGCTCGATGACTTGGACTCGATGTCATACGCTTTTGAAACTTCTTGCTAATTGGTCGATGAATCGAGACCATGGTCGATGTCATCGGATTTCAAACTCCGATTCCATCGATGATAGGATCGATCCATCGACATTTGAAAAATGAGAGAGACTTGACTTTGAAATATTTCAGGATTTCAAGATTGATCGGGGAACCATCGAGATCATCGGAATTTGAATGTCGATGATATCGAGATTAGAGTCGAGGCATCGATAATTCTAGCGGATTTTTTTTAAGCCGCTGGACAAATTGTAACCTTGATCAATGCAATCGACCTGGTGTTGATATGATCGATATTTGAATATCGATTCTATCGAAGGGCCCCCGATCATAGTTAAGAATAACCTGAAATATCTGCTGTAAGATATGCGCGCCCACGATCGACATCATCGATGAACATCCGATGTTATCAATATTTGAATTCAGATCATATCAGAAGAGCATCGATGCTATCGGAGGATTTTGAGATTTTCTTTAAAAAACAGGGGCGCCGAAAAATTGCCTGTCGATCTTATCGAGCCACTCCCATTGGACTCGAGATTTGAATATCGATGATATCGATAGGTGTATCGATACATCGATAATTCGTCCAGATATGTTATGAAGTTGCTGGACATATTAGTGTTTATATCGATGATATCGATATGTGTATCGATACATCGATAAATCCGTCCAGGTGAATATTTTAGTTGCTGGACACTTTTGGTCATCTCATCGATAATATCGTTAAGGTATCGAGGACATCAATAGAGCGGGTCGATCATATCGAGGGTGTTTCGATCAGATCGTCAAGGCGAGAAAAACATAGAGATTTTCCTATTTTGAAAAAGTTTTCTCACCTCAAAAACCCTAAGATGTCTATCTTGTTTTAAGGGTTTTAATCACCTGGTGTTTTGGGACATGGGATGTGAGGCTATGATTTACTTATTGCAAGCTTTCACACATCCGTTTGAGGCAGACGCTTGAAATAATCTTCCTATCGGGTTCTGTAGCCAGTCTGACTCACCATTAACGTAACTTGACAAGCTAGGGCACTAGTAGGTGCACTTTCAATCTCCCCCTTTATCTATTACGTGACAAAATACCCAAAACACCGTAGAACACTTCTAGACAAACACACCCTAAATTGTGTGTACATGTTTTTACACAATTTTATAATTTTTCTACCCCATGTACACAATCAGTAGTATCTGCTCCCCCTTACTTCAAAAACTCCCATTTTCTTGCAGCTGCTCCCCCTAACACCTGCATTAACATAGATAGATACACAATTTTTCACTCGAAGTGTTTTGAATTGTTCTCCCCCTTTTTGTCAGTCATTGGCAAAGGTATATCAAGTGATATTGACTGAAGAGGAATTGCATGGGAGAACTAAGCAGATAGAGATGTATAAAGATGAAATCATTTCAAAAGATACATCATTTACAGAAGATATGAATGCAAATAGAATAAGCAATAAAGTCATGCATTTCATATCAGAAACTTTGATAAACCCGGACATTTGAGCATTCTATTAGCCATATGGAGTAATACACGAAAATATGGAGTAGTACACGAAAATAAGCAAATAGAATAAACTGCTATATGGAGTAGTACACGAAAATTTGAGCATTCTATTAGCCATAAAAAAACCAAAATTGCCCCAGACAGCAATTAATCCCAAAAAAAAAAAAAAAAAAACTGTTCAGTACAACGAAAAAGAATATACTACTCCATATAGCAGTAACCAAAGAGTGTCACACATCTGGGCACCCAACAACATCCATCAACATTAGCCCAGCTTTGGGCATATACAACCAGAAGAAAACTATGCACATCTAGAAGGCTGTCATGCACACCAATGATAGCGAAGAACATCCAAAAAGATACTAATGTTCAAATGCGAGATAAGAGTAAGGTGTGTATGATATCATACATGAACCGGCCTTACGGAGCAAAGTGAGATGGCATCGAGTCGTCTCGTCGGCACGTCATCAGATCCACCAGTTGTTGCACCGACTGCTGCACTTTGTGGACAACTCGCTCCAAGACAGTCAGTTGCTCCCGTACAGAATGAATATCTCTCTGGATTACCCCGATTCTGTCCAGTTTGAACCTTTTGCCATGCCCGGCTGATGACGTGGACGGAGCAGGATCAGGTCCAGGAGGTGCATCTTCACCCATTACAGCTCCTTCCATGGGATCGCCGCCTTCTCCTTCAGTTTCTTCCGCCTGGATTTCTTCCTCCGGGTTCCCCTTGTACTCGTGAAACTCCAAGTCCATTTTTCAGATATTTTTCTTATTAAAAACTTGAAGTGGGAATACTGGATCAATAGTCGATGGGAACCCGATTTTGTTGTAAATCATGCTGATAATCCAGGGGTACGGCAGATGAAGGTCCCTAGATGTGTGGATGGCGTTTACCAACTGAGAGACAATTACAGATGGAAGGCAGATCTTTGAACCCCTGACAACTGAGTATACGATCATGGTCATGAGCTCGGTGAGATCAGATCTGTTGGTACTTCTGGGATAGATGTTTGTTGCGAAGATACCATGCAAGATCCGAAATCGGGGATCCATATACCTAGCTTTTAATGCATTCCCTTGATGCCAGGGGATGTCCCTACCATTGCACAGATACTTAGTAACCCTGGATCGAATGTCCATGTCATCAAGATTCATTTCTGGGATACCTTTTAGGGCCATGTTGAGTCCGATGGCTTCGACTATTGTAGCCGGCGTGATAAAGGCATCATCACCACCCAAGGATACCATGAAAGAAGGAGGATTAGCCACTGGTGAATGACACGAGGCAAGGAAATTTCGTGTTCTCTCAAGTTGGCATGGCCCACCAAAATTTAGAACGGGCAGCCAATCTATTGCGGCAAACAGGTGTTCCAATTTGTATGGTTTGAGGCATCCCTATCAACCCTTCTCTCTTGAATAAGTTTCCTGCCCATGTATTTGGGTGGTCGTGAACTTGCTCCAGTCGGAGGAGGTGGTGCCAGAGATTCGGTCTGGGACCCACCTCATGAAGTCTGTGACCTTTGCCTAGTGGGGATCCCACCTTCCAGGGCCCTCGCTCTTTCTCTAGAAGCGAGGACTTTTTGTCGGGTAGATCTTGAAGATTCCCCCTGACCGGATGCTACACCTTTGTCTTTACCCATGTGACAGATAGAGTATTGAATGATTTGGGAAAGACGACAAAAAAAAAAAGACAAAACGACTAATACCCAAAAGTGAATCTACTCTTGACGTGTTAGAAGGATATTACCCGATTTGTGGAATGATGTGAGCAATCTGACGTGGATTCAACTGATTCGGTCGAGAGAATCAAGCAGAGGGAGTGACAGTGAAACTGTAACGGCCTGAAAATCGGGGGTCGAGCGTAAGCTCAACTCCCGAGTTCCAATGCATCACTTATGCAACAAAATGAATGATGATTGAATGTTGTCTGTATTAGTGCATTGAACAGAGTGAGATTAAGCCAAAACAACATATCATACTCCAGAGACAGTTAAATTGCAAGCGGAAGACTGTGATAGATATATAATATAAAAAAAAAAACTATGGTAAGTCTTCAGAGTGTGATAAGGTTACCAGGTTAATGAGTTACAAGTACAAGTCAAATTATACCAAATATGTAGTGTCATCTAGTCAACATCCCTGTAATCCCGTCGATCAAGACACGACTCACTTGAAGCCGTCAGCATTCAGATATACGAACAAGCGTCATTGTCATCATAAAGGCTCAAATTAATGAGTCCATTAGTAGTCGCCCAGGATTGAGAATTGGGTCAAGCCGCGAATGTTTCGCAGTTGTATATTTCAGTAACTCCGTAGTCCGATCACTCTAGAAACGTAGGGAATGTCCATCATTGAAAGGCTCAAATTGTCTATGTCTAAGGTTATCCTTTAGGTCTTAGTCTAAGAGAGTCCTTGTTATTATCTATGTCCAAAGAAATGGTGAATCAAATCTTACTAGATCATCCTAAAACGGTTTCTCATAGTAGAACTTGCTAGGGCTTCTATAATGTTCGTATTCAACGAGCACAGTTTCGATCCTGGGCCAGTGGGGTAGGGTCTACCACGCTTTCGCTGAGCCACCCAGATCAAAGAGGTGTATTGATTTGACCTAGCTACATCTATGGGTCTCTAGCATTCTCTAATGTAACCGGCAGTCTAGTCTTAATTTAGGAGTAGCGGTATACTCTAGGTGTAATCCAAAGTCTATCCTTATACACTAGATGATTTCAGTTCATTTCTAATATAAGAAAAGGTTTTATCACTTAGGGTCAAAGTTGTCTAATTGAAACTGAATTGTACGGACTTAAATTTAACTACTCTCGAGCACTTCACACATGCTCATACCAGCTAAGAGGGTCATAAGGTTCACATTATAAATTTGTTGGATTTCCTACACGGTCAGGCCTGTCAAAATCTAGGAGCACCGCTCTAGGTCCAAAGCTCTAGGGCTTATTGTCTTAAATGGGACTGCATTGCTAATCTTACCTCAGGATTGGGAATGACATGTTTGGTAGGAGGGTGGGTGGGAATTAAAATTAATGGTAATGGCTTTGGAAAAATGAGCCTTGTGTGGGAAAGTGTGAGATGGGATTTCCAAATCCCAGGATAATGAATCTCTAAGCATACTTAGAAAGGAAAATTCCGGGATTTACTTTTAATTTCATACACTCCAAACATGGTATTGGAAAACATGGGATACACCCAATCCAAGGACAATACCTAACACATGCATTTATTGTTACTTTTACAATTCTATCCACCATAATCCCACCTAATGTAGTTGGCCGAACGGGCCCTAAACGTCCTAACATTTGGAGGTTGAGAAAGCTATGGGACACAAAAATGTGAATTGTTGTGCCCATATGGGTGTGAAATGGTGAGGCCAAGAGGAGTAAGGGTGGAGGGGTGGAAGGAGTTCGCAATTGTCAAGTACAACTCTGGTCCATGACAGAAGATGCAGGTGAGCTAATACAACCAACGCTTCAAACACTAGAACACCACTAGGCCTATCATCATGAACACACAAAACAAACAAGCCATGAGACAACGACATGGATAACTAGGCGGAAATCGAGAAAATGGCCGTACTAGGCTTTAATAGGGCCATGAAAAATGAAGATAAGGGGGAATAGGGGCTAGAACTTTTCATTCTCCACGAGTTTGAACCTTAACAGGGATTGTAAAGGCCCCAAAAGAAAGGGTTTGAAGAAAGGAAATGAAGAAATAGGATGGGTTGAGAGCTTACACAGTTTTGAGCTTAAAATGAGGGGGCGGTGGGAGCTCAAATGAGGAAAAACAGAAAGGGTAGAGGATAGGTGCTGCTGTGAACGATGGAGGGGTGTGGGTTTTAACAGAAAACAGTGGAAGGGGCAATTGAAAGGGAGATTTGAGAGAGAAAACTGGATTTTAGAAGGAAAGGGAGAGCTTGGAGGGTCACTTTGTGAAGGAAGTACTAGTTTGGGGAGGTTTTAAGCCACGAACCCTATACCAGGGGGTTCCCCTAGCCCCCAAACACCATTGGCCCGACCGGCCCTCCCAGCCGGGCTCGAAACCCGGGGAGGCCTCGCCAACTCGGGGAGGGCCTCCCCGACCAACGGTCCAGATCTCGAGGGCACGCCCCATAGGCGAGACCCTCCCGCCCCCTAGGCCCCAAAAAAGTATGGGTCCCACCCTGGTTTCCTCCGGAAGTGCTCCGTTTAGCCCCCGACTCGTTTGAGCCGTACCAGGGCCAAATTACAAACCGAAATGATTTTATGTGAAGTGTAGCATATGATTTTGGGGTAGGAAGTGCTAATCTATCCAACTAACCCATTTATTTCATGAGATTCCATAATTTGAATAGTCAAAAGTCCAATTTCTACATATATTTACTATTTATAGTAAATTTTTATTTAAGTATTATTCTCCATCATTTATACATTAGGATTTATGTCTAGTATGAAAGGACTTAGAAAAAGTTAAAGAATGAGGTGGTGAAAGGAGAGAATTTGAAGGAATTGGATAAAAGGGGTTTTAGGCTTTGAGATGAAGTGTAAGGTGTTGTGGTTGACCCACAACCTAAGGGCATTCGTTTTTAGGGAACGACTCAAACCCGTCGACTGACGGCCTAGATGTGATTCGGGATCGTTTCGCGCGATCATGGGTGTGTACAGGCCCAATCTCAGCGGTCGATTTCGGCCGGTTTCGCCGTTCGGCGAATTTGGAGAATCCAAAGTCGATTTCTACGTTCTGTCGCTCCCTCCTAAGTTAGAGTGCGTCAGAGTGCGTCGTTGACCATAACCCATGTCCGGTTTAATCTAAATCATGCTCTGATACCATCTTGTAACGCCTTGAAAATCGGGGGTCGAGCATAAGCTCAACTCCCGAGTTCCAACGTATCACTTATGCAACAAAATGAATGATGATTGAATGTTGTCTGTATTAGTGCATTGAACGGAGTGAGATTAAGCCAAAACAGCATATCATACTCCAGAGACAGTTAAATTGCAAGCGGAAGACTGTGATAGATATATAATATATAAAAAAAACTATGGTAAGTCTCCAGAGTGTCATAAGGTTACCAGGTTAATGAATTACAAGTACAAGTCAAATTATACCAAATGTGTAGTGTCATCTAGTCAATATCCCTGTAATCCCGTCGATCTAGACACGGTTCACTTGAAGCCATCAGCATACAGATATACGAACAAGCGTCATTGTCATCATAAAGGTCCGACTACGCCTCAGGAGTAGCGTCGCCATTTGCAATCAGACAAAGTCTGGTGGGTATTCGGAACACCATCCCGTAACGTGGGAGTGAGTGATCAACTCAGTGGAGCAATAAAGCATAGGTTAATATGTTATCAACTCAGTCAAGCAGTAATGATAAAGTAGTACAATCAAACAATTCTAAATACTCTTATTAATGTAAGTATGAATGCAGTCATGATGTATGCCCTTGCCAAACCACCCTCGTGCGACACCATCTTATGTTCGCGGCATGCTTACATCCCTCAGTGCTTCACATCTTCCAGGCACATGTAATGCAATGATGAGCATGATTATCGAGTGTTATTAGTCCATTTCAAACAGCAGTATTGAGAAACTAAGGTACCTCCCTTGTATCATTCCCAAACATGATCCATTCTAGGGTCGTCAGTCCTAGTTAATCTCATACGATGGTGTGTTTCTAGGTCGCTGCAAAGGCTGTCAGGGCTATTACGCACAATGGTTACACCACTTCCCCATCACATTTTTAATGGTTCATCACTAAGCTGATACAGGCCTAGTTCATACTCTATACACTGTGGCAAAACTCGTCGTCTCACCGCAAATTCAGAGTATGCTCGAGGTCACTACAAAGGGCTGCCAGGGCTGTTGCTCGCAATCGTTGCACCACTCCCCCATCACCTTATCAATGTAGGCCGACAACACGAATATAGTGTCCCATACCACCATAATCGGCTCACGAGTCTGGTTGCTCAATGGACACTACGAGGAGGCACGTGGCCCCAGCGTAGGCCGACAGCTCGACCACGGTGTCCCATACCACCATGCCTGGCTCATGAGTCTTAGCGGATCGAGGTACTATGGTTAACAGGATTTCACTGGTAAGTTTGGTACCCTAGGTTCAAGCAGAGGCGTCCAAACATGGTGAACATACATAAGACAGATCGGGTTGCTTGACGAGCTCGGCTAGCTCGAGCGCACAAGTTGAACGATATGAAGCGCATAAGCACTTCGTGTGGCCAACCACTATCGTCAACCGAAGTACGACTTGGGTTCGTCGAACACATCTCACGTGGCAAATGAATCACAGCCACGAATTCAATCCCGTTACCGATTGTCTGGACTATAATCATAGCCCCAAACACAATCAATCACAGATAGTTAAAGCAGTAATGGATCAAGATTCAAATCATGCAATCAAAGTCTGATATTATCCGCTTAGGGCTGCTAGGGTTGTTGCACGCACTCGTTGCACCGCTCCCCCATCACCCTCCACGGATTTTTATGGAATACAACTTAAACATGTGAAGTAATCAGAGCAGAATTACATAAACAAGTAATTCAAACATGTTAACAAGCATGTTGTAAAACACAATGCAAACAGGAAATTCAAACACATACGTTTCATAAGTAAGTGGTTAAACTAAACAAACAACATGGAGGAAATTATACACATTACTAAGGTAGTTGAGAATCCTATCTCAACACCCTTATACATTACAATTTACTAACTACTACTCATATAGACATTTCAACAAACACTTTAAAATACATACAGCAACATACATGATATATGTTGATCACATAGGCATTAGGCCAAATCCTTTCACTAGGGAGTAGCCCCAATCATAACATGCATACACCCACGACGGATAGTCATGGAAAGTAGGAATCCAAGTTCCATATTCATTTGAACATTTTCACAAACACTTGGGCTACACATTTCAACATATATAGCGTATAGTGGCCGTGGCGTGATTCGGGGCAAATCCTTTCGTCAAAGGGGGTATCACCGATACAACAATCATATATCTATGACAATTAGTCATGGCGAGCACGAATGAGAATTCTATACTCATTCGGTCATTTTCACAAACACTTAGAATACACTATTTTAACATACATAGTGTATATTAGCAAAAATTTGTATTAGGGCGAACCCTCTCGCCAAACAAGTATTTTATCCATATATAATATATTAATACAACAAATAATCATGGCAAACACATTTCCAAAATTTATACGTATACGGTACTTTCTACAAATACCTAGAGTATGTAAAATTCCATATCCTTCATCTTTAATCGAAACGGAAAACAGACAGCACTTTGTACATGTGCAATTGCATGCAGATCATGAATCTATCATTATTTGACATTGAAAGCGTTGAAAACCATAATCTATACACTTAAAGTCCGCACCTTTTGTCGTAGAATCGAAAAGAATCCGATAGGTTTGCTAAGCTTTCATATTCGGCAGTTTGGCCACCTATAGAACGAAGTAGGTTAGCTATTTGATAACCTACAACCACCAAAGCCCTAAATCAGATTAGGGTTAGAGTTTCTTACCTAGAAACGGAGCTGAAATCGCTGGGAAAGTGATTAGAAATGAGTAGTGTAGCTTGTGTAGCGGCAGGGAGATTCCCCCACTTCTCCCACACTTTCCTCTCTTTTCTCTTCTCTCTCTAGGGTTTCTCTCAAATTCGTATGGCTGTGAGAGAGGGGTTTCTAAGGTCCTTATATAGCCTAAAAAGTCACCAAAATAGACTTCAGGCCAAGGTATACTTAGGTTATAACCAAAACGGGTCCATTTCAGCTCAACGGAGGACTTCTGGCGGGCCTCCTTGAGCCAAAGGTCGGACTTAAGCTCACAGACATTGGATCTACGTTTAGTTAAGTTTTCGTTTCAGTCGGGATTCCAGATCGCAAATGGCGGACCAGTTTCAGTTCAACGGTCAGCGGATCTCGATCGGAGATTCCGAGTACATGGATATGTTTGGGGAAATATCCCTGATCCAAGGGTGTAATTTGGCATGATTCTGACGGTTTGGTTGCTTAATACTGATCCGCAAATGAGAGGTGCCAGATTTCATAAATTTCTATTTTATTTTGAATTAATTTCACATTTCTCACACTTCCCTCTCCGAGCTCAAGTGAATAGCCTCGGAACACTATCTGGAGTTGATTTCCGAGATGGTTGTCAAGCCCAGCGAGGCGGTCCTAAGTCCTTAACTTCGTATTATTTGGACTCCCGATGTGCGGTCCAGACCTGATACGGAGTTTCGAGATGCTCCCGAGAGCAGACGGCTAATGAGATTGATCCTAGATTTTAGGGTAACCTAGCGTCAATGATTCTACAAGTCTTGGGTCTTGCAGATCATATTTAAAGTGATTGGTGATAAGTTCACAGGTACTCTAGTTTAACACTGGCTAATTCTTGCCTAATTTCTAAAGGATTTACTCCTGAGTAATTTCTATCTGAGGTGATACCTAGGCCTTTGTAGTTTGTATATAAAGTAATCTAAGTTATAATACTTAACTAGTTTAAGATAGTGTCTATAGTGAAAGTACTTAGAAAAAATTGAAAGAACAAGGTGGTGAAAGGTGAGATTTGCGAAGGGAATGGGTTCAGAAGTGATTTTAGACTGTGGGATTCAGTTCTGACAGGTTAATAAGGTGTTAGGATCGACCCATTGCCTAAGGACATCTAATTCCAGGTTGGCAAAAATCCGGGATGTTACAGAAACCCCAAAAAAATGACCCCTTTTTCGTTTCACTTGCTTTTATCGGGCGACATCTTTCGATATGATCGATCGTTATTTCGATAATATCGAGAGATTGCTTATTGATACCATCGAGTCTGTCTTCAATATCATTCTTGGCCACCTGTCAATCCGTATTCTAAGGAATCGTCGATAATATCGACCCACTACCGATTTAATCAAAAATGTCCTATCGATAGTCCAATCGCCGATGAATGATTCTATATTTTCAGATGATCCTTCAAGTATGCTCTTAATATTTCTATGAAACAACAATATACTTGGCAAAATTATATACAATCACTGTACACAGCAAGATTATAAACATATAAAATGTTTATATACAAAAGATTGAGGTAAGGGACCTCAGATTTCTCATTGTAAGCTCAAAAAAAGGAATCTCATTTTAGCACATGTTAAGATCTTGAAACATGATCTGAACTACTTCTTTCTTACCCATTTACTTTTGTTATCCAATTTGGGTGGTGATGCACAGGCATTTCTATCCACATTCCTAAGAAGACTTTTGACTATTTCTCTGGTTAATAAATTGCCATGTTTCTGACCAGAGTTGGGTTGAGTCCTCTTCGGTGTTATGCATTCAAATTTATAATGACCTGAATCACCACACAAATGACATAATGGAGTTGTTCTGATTTTACTTCCAAAAGCAGCAGATTTTTCATTTTTGGGAGCTACATTTCCAGTCTTTGATTTATGTTTTTCATATCCAAGCCCTCTTTTATCCTTTCCAGGTCTTCTCATTCCTAACAGTTTTTCTAGCTTTTTGCCACTCTGGGAAAACTTGTAGTTTATCTTGGCTATCTTCTTGGATTCTTCTAAATCAGACAGGAGTATATGATTTTCATTTTGAAGAAGCATATTTTTGTCTTTTAATTGCTCAACCTATTTGTTTAGTTTTTCAGACTCGTTTTTAAGAAGGATATTGACTTGTTCAAGTCTATCATTATCTGAGTGATATTGCTGTAAATCATTCATTAAATGTGTATTGATTTCCAGAGTTTTATCCAATTCTTTTTGCAGCATTTCCTTTTTGTTCTCAGATATACCCAATCTTTTAAGAGTGTTGATGCTATGAATATAAAGTTGATTATAAGCATCTTGTAGCTTATTTTGTTCATCTTCTTCTCTTTCTTCATTATCGGATGGAAATGATTCTGTGTCTTGTTGTTCTTTTTCGTTCTCAGATTCAGTGGGAATGATCGAAGCAGTAGAGATCATGAGAATTTTCAATGATTTCTGATCTTCATTGCTTTCTGAGTCACTAGATTATGAATTTGACTCATCTGTATCATCCCACGTGGCGGCCATTGCCTTGCCCTTGGTTTTTCTGTTTGGGCATTCTTTTGATAGGTGTCCATACTCCTGACAGGCATAACATTGAGGTTCTTTGGTTCTTCTACCAAATTTGCCTACAGGGAGTATGTTGTTCACCTTTCTTCCTCTGGAGGGACGGCCGCAATTCTTTTGAAAGAATCTCCTGAATTTTTGTGTCAGCAAGGCCACTTCCTCATCATCATCCTCTCTTCCACTTTCACTGTCCTCATGAGTTGTTTTCTTTGAAGTTTTTAGGACAATGTTTTTTAATTTTTAGGATTGAGTGAAGTGTAGTTCAAAAGTTTGTAGGGAACCTACTAGTTCTTCTACTTTTATCTCGTCTATGTTCCTATACTACTCTATTGTTGTTACCTTGGGATTAAACCATTCTGGTACGGATCTTAGAATTTTCCTACAAATTTTCGGTACTGGAACTTTCTCTCCCAATCCACCCATGGAGTTGCAGATAATATTTAGCTTTGTAAAGAACTCCATAAATGTCTCATGCTCTTCCATTCTGAGACTTTCGAACTGTGAAGTCAGGAGTTGTAGTTTGGACCTCTTTACAGTGCTTGTGCCTTCATGGGTTGTTTCCAGTAAATCCCATGCTTCTTTTGATGTCCCACACATATATATCTGATTGAATATATCCTGGGACACGACACGGTAGATAGCATTCATAGCCTTGACTTCAGATGTTTGCCTTTCTTTGTCAAATGATATCCACATTTCTTTGGATTTGGGCTTTGTGATTGTTGTGCCACTATCAAGTACAGTTTGTTCAGTAGGTGGCACATATCCACTTTCAACTATATCCCAAACGTCATGATCCAAAGATCTCAGAAAGTAGTGCATCCTAGCCTTCCAGTATGTATAATTTGAGCCGTCAAATACTGGAGGCTTGGTGACTGATGGGCCTTCTCCTTTGGCCATATTCCCAACTTTAGTCAAGATCACTCTCTAGGTGGTGAAACCCTTAAAGAGAGACCAGCTCCGATACCAATTGAAATAGCGGTGAAGACCGCTTGAGTTGAAGAGGGAATATGCCAATATGTCCTAGAGGGGGGTGAGTAGGACTTTTAAAAATTTTATGATTTATTTAAAATCATATTTCACTAATCCTTTTAAATATGTAATTATCAGGATTACTCAAATGTAGCTCTACTAGCTTCCAAGCCAAGTAGAGGATCCAATCACAGAACTATTCCAATAATAAGCATGAAGCAGTTATAGTCTATGATGGATGTGACTGTGTGTGAAGTGTGAGCAGATATGTATTCAGTTAACATAATCACACAAATGATCAAGCATAAGAATCAATCACAGACACAGTCATTTTTAAAGTGGTTCGACGATAAGTCTACTCCACTCCCGGCTGCCGCACTCAACCCTTGAGCATACCGAATTTCACTAGGGTTTCCTAGGGTTTCCTAGGGTTCACCATGGTAAGGAGGTTTCCTAGGGTTCACCTCTAACCTAAGGTTTTAAATCAGGTTCACCTTTAACATTTACACGGAGGTTTCTACTTGGTTCACCTCTAACCTTGGAGTTTTACTTGTTCACTCATAACCAGATGTTTATGCTCTCAACAGAGAAATGGTCCACACAACGCAACCGAGAGTTTTACTAGTTCACTCCTAACCAAATGTTTATGTTCTCCACAGAGCAAGGGTCCATACAATGCACCCACCACGTACACTCTCGCCGGAGGCCTCCTTGAGGACTTAAAAGGGTGGGAATCACTTAAGACCCAATCCTAAAAAGGAATGATCATAAGTGTCCTCTTGGACTCTAGATACTTACAAATAAGTTGATGAGTCCCATTAACCACAACGCCGAAGATCTCCTCCTTCTTGTTGACGAAGAGTCTTCTGCTCCCTTGATCCGCAACACAAAAGATATACCAAGACTAGGCTTAGGGTTGGGTCAAGGTGAAGATGGAATCCTACTCTCTAAAGATTTTCCTATTAGGAAGATAGAGTAGTTCCAATCTTATGCATTCAAGGCATCCCAGCATAATGATTTGCCATTAAGGTAGTAGCTGGAGGATCCTTGAATGCGGAAGTTCATTCCCCAATCCACTCTATTGAATGTCAATGGTGAGGGTGGATTGGAGGATGAACTCCCTCGAGAGAAAGGCTTTGGATATAAGATGTAAGTTGAAACACACAAAAACTCTCTCTTTTCTCTCTTACAACAATAAAAGACAAGTCCTCTATATATAGGCAAAAAGCTCCAACGGATATAAAACGGTCACATTTATGACAGAGTTTGATATGATCGAGCGTATACTCTCAATAGCATCGATGGTCTGCTCGATGACTCGGACTCGATGTCATACGCTTTTGAAACTTCTTGCTAATTGGTCGATGAATCGATACCATGGTCGATGTCATCGGATTTCAAACTCCGATTCCATCGATGATAGGATTGATCCATCGACATTTAAAAAATGAGAGAGACTTAACTTTGAAATATTTCAGGATTTCAAGATTGATCGGGGAACCATCGAGATCATCAAAATTTGAATGTCGATGATATCGAGATCAGAGTTGAGGCATCGATAATTCCAGCGATTTTTCTTTAAGCTGCTGGACAAATTGTAACCTTGATTGATGCAATCGACCTGGTGTCGATATCATCGATATTTGAATATCGATTCTATCGAAGGGCCCCCGATCATAGTTAAGAACAACCTGAAATATCTGCTGTAAGATATGCGCGCCCACGATCGATATCATCGATAGACTTCCGATGTTATCGATATTTGAATTCAGATCATATCGGAAGAGCATCGATGCTATCAAAGGATTTTGAGATTTTCTTTAAAAAACAGGGGCGCCGAAAAACTGCCTGTCGATCTTATCGAGCCACTCCCGATAGACTCGAGATTTGAATATTGATGATATCGATAGGTGTATCGATACATCTATAATTCGTCCAGATATGTTATGAAGTTGCTGGACATATTAGTGTTTATATCGATGATATCGATATGTGTATCGATACATCGATAAATCCGTCCAGATGAATATTTTAGTTGCTGGACACTTTTGGTCCTCTCATCGATAATATCGTTAAGGTATCGAGGACATCGACAGAGTGGGTCGATCATATCGAGGGTGTTTCGATCAGATCGACAAGGCGAAAAAAACATAAAGATTTTCCTATTTTGAAAAAGTTTTCTCACCTCAAAAACCCTAAGCTGTCTATGTTGTTTTAAGGGTTTTAATCACCTTGTGTTTTGGGACATGGGATGTGAGGCTATGATTTACCTATTGCGAGCTTCCACACATCCAGTTGAGGCAAACGCTTGAAATAATCTTCCTATCGGGTTCTGTAGCCAGTCTGACTCACCATTCACGTAACTTGACAAACCAGGGTACTAGTAGGTGCACTTTCAAGAAAAATCCATGGGCCTACCTTAGGACCACCTAGGAGGACATCCAACCTCAACTGGTTTCCAAGAGGTAGCCCGCTACTACTCGAACATGAACTAATGCCCAAGACCTAAGGCAATCCATGGCCTAGTGGGCTTATACTCAAAGCCCAACACATAGGCAATATGGTGGGCCCTCAAGCAAGGTTAGGCCCAACCATAAAGATCCTGAGTCCACTCATTGTGGTGGGCCTAATGGGCTGCCCATTATTCCAACATATGGGTGATCCTTATATTTAAAATAAGTAAGTTGGGCCTCACATCTCGGTCCAAGTATGGTTTACTTTAATGGGCAAGTAAGGGCCCAACTACCTGAGTATTTTGGCCCATAAAACCCATCACAATAGTGTATTAAATATAGGCCCAAAGGTCAGGGGAATCAAGGCCCAAGTCCCAATAGCCATAAGACTCATACATTCAGTTGAACTTAATGGGCAGCCCATGAGCACAAAAAAACATGACTTAAAAATAAGTTTAAGTTGGGTGAAATGGGCCCCACTACATCAGCCCAACCACTAGCAATCTAAATGGGCAACCGAGGGCCCAATACCACCCTTATCTTAGCCCATAAGTCCATCAAAATGATGGAAGTCAGCCCAACATATGGCTAGGCCAAATTGGGATGTTCCAGTCCAATTTGGGCCCACTAGGAAGTCCCAAAATCTGGTTTATATTTGGGTCTCACAAATGATCATCAATAGAGACCCAAAAAAAAGCATTAATAAGCCCAAGAATATCTAAAATATAAGGGAGCAATAAATATCCAATTTTCTCAATATGGTGGGTCCCAAAATCATGGCCCCAATGGGCCCTAGAACATCAGGGATGGGTTCCCAACTAATCATACACAAAGCCCAATGGGCTGGGGCCTAAAAGTTCTGAAATAACAAAGGAGACAATAATGTACAGGAAATTTCTGCAATGCATGTTGCTGTCCTAAATTTGGGCACTCCATTGGAGTGGGTCCAGGGCCTCTAAAATTCTGAAAATTGAGGGCCAAGGTCCCTCATCATGCATAAAATGAGTGGAAACCCACAAATGTGGCCCACCATCAGAGGAAATATTTTTGAATTATGGTTTTTATCAAGGCATATTGTTGGACTGCACAACAGAAAAATTTGGCAGTCCAACCATCTTGGCCCATTCTTTTGGATACCCAAACGGGGTCAGTTAAGGTTGAAATTTTATATAATGACACTTCCATAGGTGGGTCACACCCTCACAAACTTTTAGAATTTTTAGATATTCCTAAGTATTTTAATTTATTTAAACAAAACAGTCTGATCAGAAAATCGGACAGACCTGGACGTCCCAACGTGGTGGGCTAGTCCAACCCTTGCCACGGTGTATACAGGAGTCCATTGGCCCTGAAATTTAGTATGTAGGTCCTAAAATGAGTGAAACATACCCTTAAAAATTTTCAAATTTTTTGGATATCTATAAATATTTTAATTTATTTAAATAAATCAATCTATCATGAAAATTGGACTGGTCTAGACAACATATTATAGTGGACTTGTCCAGCCACCACCATGGTGTGTACAGGCATCCATTGGCTCTAAAATTTTGTAATTAGGTCCTACCATGGGTAGTACACACCCTTAAAAATTTTTAGAATTTTTGGACATGGATAAATATTTTAATTCATTTATAGAAATCAATCTGTCCAGGGTGGAATGTTGCTGAAACAGTGCAGAAAATCCAGACTGTCCACCTCACTTGGACCACACCTTTGGGACCCCAATGAAGGTCAGATGAGGCTGAATTTGGGGGACATCAAGATGAGATCCCCACCTTTCAGAAAGGTATATTTTATGGGTACAAAAGGTCCCCCAATCAGTCCCAAATTCAAGCCCAAGTCCAGCAAAAATCTGTTCAGAAATTTCTGGACAGCAATACATGGCTGGACACATCAGCCTATATCTCAATAATCTTAGCCATAAAAAGGGTGTGTGGCCTTCCTCAGTGGGTCCCACATATGTCCAGATCACAGACTAAGACTAGGACACTTGCATGCATTGATTAAGGTGTCCAAAGATCATGGAGTTGGGTGGTAAGGGCGTCCCACCTTGCTGGATTTTTATTTTTATTTATTTTGGGACATCCTAGGCCCACTAAATGGGCCACACACACATCATCATCTACACATCAGAGAAGATAAAAGAAGAAAAGAAAGTAATCCGGCCATGGGGGTAGGGCCCGCCACTAATGGGTCCTCCCAAGAATGAATCATACCCATACAACTACATTGGTTGTACATGCAACATAAAATCACTACATGCATGATCTATAATTGCTGTGGATGGTTGTGATGTCATCCCAACATGATCTTTAAGGTCTAGATGACCTTGAATGAAGTGGATCATTCAATACATCATGATGGGGTCCATGGAGAATGGCCCCATCATGGATCATGACATGCATGTAGGATGGGCCAAAGGGCCACATCCATCGGATCAAATGGGATCCCCACCATGGATTGGTGGGTCCCATGTGATCCATCCATAAAGAAATAATGAGATTAAAGAAAAGAAAGGAATTCAGCAAAAGAATAGTCACCCACCTCAAAGATGATCACCAAACTTACACATAAGATCCTCTAGCACCAAGGAAAATGGATCTATGGTTGAGATCTTATTCTAATGGTTAGAAGGGGAGGGAGATGGAAGAAATATAGCTGGAATTTTTTTAGCAAGTAGGATGTTTTGGAGGTTCTAGCAATGGGAGAGGAGAAAATGAAAGGAAAAAGAGAGAAGGGAGAGAGATGTAGCATGAGAATAATGATGAATTTCTAGAAAAATGGAGGCATGCTTGCCTTGGCAAGAGGAACTCATGATGAGTTTGGGAGGAGATTCCTATGTGCTAGGGGTCTAGGAGCTAGAGCCTAGGCTAGCTATAGGGGTTAGGTTCTCTAGGTAATGATGTCATAGATTTGCATGGGAATTTGTGCAAACCAAGTGGGTCCCACCAAAAAATGCAATCAATGGTCCAAAAACGTGGGCCTACAACTTTTGATGGACACGTCGGATTTATACATGAGACGCGGCGTTGGAACCGCGACGACGAAGCAGACGCAATGGCATAGGTCTCAACTCGATCCGAGTCGGGTCTTCATGACTGGACTCAAGGATGACCGCAAACACTATCCAAGGGTCACAGGTCACCGGGATTCGACTGGTAGGACTGCGGGACCAAGATGGACGGAATGCATACTTACACACACATGCACACAAGCGAAGTCGGGTTGGGTCTCACACTGCAGTTCTTTGATTTTTGTAGAAGATGTTGAAATGTGCTGAAGTGTTTTGAATTCTATTATTTAATTTAAATTTCTTTAGAACAATAGCTCGTTTGGTAGAAGAGGTAACACTTCTAGCCGTACTCTCTGAGCAGTAGCTCCTTTAGAGCCCGCCTCACGTCGACCCAAGGGTCCTAGCGTGGAACTACCAGATCTGCCCATTGAGTCTAAAAGAGAGACACATTCAACATGAGCCACTTTCCTAGACACCCTCTAGATCCATGAACCATGACTTACATTAACAAGTAATCAGAAAAAATAACTTATTATATAAAGCTGGTTGGATATATTCTATTTTTGTAAATGCTGTTAATAGTTAGTTGGATGATGAATGATACTTGTGATTGAGAATGGCAATAAACAACTTCTTATATATATATAGGGAAAATGTTCTATGCGGTCGAGCTCATGGGAACTTCCCATGAGGTCGAACTGTGTGGGCCCCACCATGATGCATGTCAAACATCTACCCCATCATCAGATGCACCATTCCATGGTGGGCCTAGGGCTTAAAAATCAAGTCAATCCGTGACTTGTGTGGGCCACACCACATACAAAGTTGAGAGAGGCTACCCTCCATTAAAATATTCATAATCATTTGTTGGGTCCACCGAGATGTGGTTCACAAATCTAGACCATTCATTATGTGTGTCCCACTTGGATGAGGGGTTATACCAAGTTTCAGATGCTTCTAAATTTAGGTGGACCCCACCAAGTACTTTTATACGTTTTAGGCATGTCCTCACATGATTTTAGATGGTATGGCCCACTTGATTTCCATATACGGTTGATTTTTGGGATATCCCATAATTTAAAGGGGACCTATCAAATGCACCATGTTTATGTTCGACACACATCATGGTGGGGTCCACACAGCCCACACAGCTCGACCTCATGGAAGTTCTCATGAGCTCGACCGCATAGAACCTTTTCCTATATATATATATGTGTGTGTGTGTGTGTGTGTGTTATCCTTGGAGGATTTATTTTTTAAGGGGACATGATATTCTTGCAGCCAATATTGCTTGTATGTTACTAATATGTAGTAGATATTACTAGGTTAATTTATCAAAACAAATTTTATTTCTTTAGTTTAAATGCATTATGTTATTCGTTAGCTAGATGATGAATGCCAATTGGGATTGATTATGTAATTGTTTAAGTATAGGACAATCAGCTGCCCATTTAAGAATTCTTATGTGGCCAAGCATAGATATATATAGTGTACTTTTGGAGGCATAAAAATTCTCAAATTGTCCCACATTTAGACAGTTCAAGGTTGGATAGATTAGAATGCTTTTGGTTCCCTATTTTAAATGCACATGCTAGTTTGCGTTGTATCTATCCTTTTCTATCTGGTTACGTTTCTTATATTTATTTTTAATATCAAACATCCTCACATTATGTGGATACTTGACATGTGAATCAAATGCAAGATCAACGTATTCGGAGAGACATGGGGAGATGCTGTCAAAATTTTGATGTGGGCATTTAAATGGGAATATAAAGCATTACAATCTATCTAGTCGGGTGACTGATTTAGTCAGTCAGTTAGATACACTATTAGGGATTCTATTGGATGCCTAAATCGTCGTCACTTATGAGGTGAGCAATAATGGTGCTTGTTTCATTCTAATTTGTCTCTTTAATACTCTTCCTTAAATTTCTTTTATAACCATTCTAGCCTATCTCTCCTAAGAAGCTTTGTCGGGCCCACGTTATATTTCAACTAACTTGTCGAAGTGGCCGAGGGACATATTGATGGATAAGAGTTGAATTCATTTGTCAAGGTATCTTAGTAACTTCTCCTTCCACTCGTTGTGGCCTAATGGTTAAGACACATTGTTTGACATATCATCCAATTACATTGAATGATTTAGGGTGAGCAATGCATACTTAAGTGGAGCTACAGAATTCCTAGACTTTTCATTTACAAATACAAGTGATAGAGGGAGGATCCTATGTCCATGTAAGAACTGCAATAACAACTTCTGTGTATCTCGACAAGAAGCATATGATCATATCGTGTGTGACAGATTTAATACGAGTTATACTCATTGACATTTTTATGGGGAAGCCACCTCTTCTCCTATGCTTAATCTAGATCCAGACGATGATATGCATGGATTGTTACACGATGCATTTGATTTTTTGGGCCCAGTTGAACAAGAGAGTGATGCAGCATATAAACCTACATAGGGGCTTAATACCGAATCACAATAATTTTTCAAATTAGTAGAAGACATCGATAAGGAATTGTACCCAGGCTTCAAGAAGTTATTCGACTATATCACATAAAGTGCCTTGGTGGATGGAGCGACAAGTCATTCACGATGTTACTTGAATTTCTAAAGGATGCACTTCCCAAAGATGAAACCTTACTAAGGTCTTTCAATGAAACCAAGAAGATTATTGGGGACTTGGGCCTAAAATACAATAAAATTTATGCTTGTCCCAATAATTGTATGTTGTATTGGAAGGAGGCTGTCGATGAGCAATCATGTGGTATATGTGGTACTTCAAGATGGAAAACAATTGAACATCAATCAGATGATGAGGCGACTTCTTCTTCTGCAAACGATAGAAAAATTCTAGCTAAAATATTACACCATTTTCCTTTGAAACCAAGGCTTCAGAGGTTGTACATGTCATCTAAAACAGTGTCTTCTATGAAATGGCATTACAAGTGTCGCACTGAAGATGAAATGTTAAGGCATCTGGCTGACTCCCTAGTGTGGAAAACTTTTGACCACTACAATATGACCTTTTCGTCGGATAGTCGCAATGTTAGACTTGGGTTATCAGTTGACGGTTTCAATCCATTCAAGACAATGAGTATTGCTTATAGCACATGGCCTGTTATTTTGATACCATATAACTTTCCACCATGGATGTGCATAAAGCAATCTTATTTCATGATGTCCTTGCTTATTCCTTGTCCTACTGGACTGACATTGATATGTATTTACAACCTTTAATAGATGAGTTGAAGGAATTGTGAGAGGTTGGCATAGACACTTATGATGCCTCAAGCAATGAAATATTTTGAATGCGTGTAGCATTGTAACATCCCGACTTTTCAGGACCCAAGTACACGACCCGTTTCCCAAATACCCGAGTGTTAACTTATAGAGAACCAAATTCCATTTTTTTTTCTTTCATCAGAGTAAACAGATGAGCGTAGAATGAACAAATTAACATAGGAAAAAATTTCAATTGCATTTAGATGATACGAGAGAGTGCCCATAATGACTTATACAAACCAATGTTTCCAAAATTAACAAATACAAGAATTACATGATCCAATACATGTGAAATAGTAGAATGCATGTAAATTTGAGCCGCTAGACCCCTCAGCTTCTCCAGGTAGATACAGTCATGCAACCCCGACACTTGAACCCGACTCCTCATCAGCCCGAACCTGAAAATCACTTAAGCCACCTATGCTACCTGTACGGTTATATTTATTTGATGGATGAGTGGCCAACTCAATGTGATCTCCCCCTCAAGATTACACACTGTCGCATTAGGTAAACGTAGTTATAAAAATATGGCAAGGCATATAAAACAATACATGATGCAGTCTTATTAAATGCATGGATGCGTGCACAAGATCACAGACCTGGGGATGCACATCCAGCTGGTAAAAAGTCGCCCAAGGAGAACTAGTCACCCGGAAAAGACTATGATATATAGATCGCCCAAGGAGGACTAGTCACCCAAAAAAGTACATAAAGGTACGCTTAAGGAGAACTAACCACCCGGAAAAGACCGTAATAATACATAGATCGCCCAAGGAGGATAGTCACCCAGAAAAATACGCAAAGGTACGCCTAAGGAGAACTAACCACCTGAAAAAGACCGAAATAATACATAGATCGCCCAAAAAGGATTAGTCACCCGGAAAAATATGCAAAGGTACACCCAAGGAAAACTAACCACCCGGAAAAGACCATAATATATGCCATGAAAATGCATGATTAGCCCAACCGTTATTATTCCAAATTTAAATAATCAATTTAGAAAAGCTCGAAGGTCACTATGGGGGGTTGGTCACCCAGCATAGGCCGACAGCTCAGACATAGTGTCCCATTCCACCATCCCTGGCTCATGAGGCTACCACCTTAGGATGTTTAATGAATCCCAATTGACTAGTGGCCAATCATATTCAGTATATGGGGCTTAGCATCGCATGGTTGCACAAAATAAAACATCGAACCCATATAGGGTAAATTACAAAACAAAGCCACATAAGGCGATATCAAAACAAGCAACCTAGGGCAGATATCAAAATAAGACACATAGGGCAAGTATCAAAACCATGCGATAAAGACCGTCCTTAAAAACCACTTGGACACAACCCCTAGATGGTAGGCTCACATCAATATTCAAATCACCCCACCACTCAATAACCACTAAGTCGAAGGTTCATTACAACCAAATCAATCAAGTTACATCCCAAGTATGGGTGTACATTTATAAGTGGAGATTTTCCACTAATGTACCAGTTTAAATCCCACAAGCAATCCACGGGTAATCCAATAACATTGTAACGACTCGAAAAATCCCGTACAAAGGCCTGAGTACCACCTCAGGCAGAAATCACTCAGGACCAAATCCTTTAGAAATTAGACGAGGATTAACTAGTGTTAAACTAGATTACATACGAAATCCGCACTAATCACTTTAAATATGATCTGCAAAACCCAAAACTTATGGAATCGTTGACGCTACATTACCCAAAAATCTAGGATCAATCTCATTACCCGGCTGCTCCCGGGAGCATCACGAAACTCTGTATCAAATCTGGACCGCACATCGAAAGTCCGAATAATACGAAGTTATAGAATTAGGACCGCCTTGCTGGGCTTGACAACCATCTCGGAAATCAAAATCAGATAGTGTCCCAGGGCTATTCGCTTGAGCCCGGAGCGAGGAGTGTGAGAAAACATGGTTTTCTTTAGAATTAAATCTAATTTAAGTAATCTGAGACTTGTCGCTTGCGGGTTAAATATAAGCAATTAGACCGTCGAAATCTGACCCAAATACACTCTCGGATCAGGGAACATTTCCCATACATGTCCGTGTACTTGTAACCCTGATCGAGTTTCAATGACCGTTGAACTGAAACTGGTCCACCACGTGTGATCTGGGAACCCGACTGGAATGAAAACTTAACTCGACCTAGATCCAAGGTCGGTGAGCATAAGTCCAACCTTTGGCTCAAGGGGGGGGGGGCTCCAGAAGTGCTCCGTTGAGACGGAACAACCTCACTTTGGATATAACCTAGGTATACTATGACCCTGGGTCTAATTTAGTGAGTTTTAAGCCTATATAAGGACCTTAAACCCTCTCTCATTCAGCCCATACGAAATTGAGAGAAACCTTAGGAGAGAAAAGAGAGAAAAGAGAGAGAAAGTGTGATAAGAGTGAGAGATTCTTCTTGATACTCTACCTTGCTATCCTACGTGCTTAACCATCACGATCTAATCACTTTTCTGGCAATTCCGGCTTCGTTCCTAGGTAAGAGAAAACCTAACCCTAACTTGTTCTAGGGTTTCAACTGTTATAAGTAGCGAAATAGCTAACCTATTTCATGCCATAGGTTGTCGTTCTACCGTTGATAAAGACTTGGGGGTTAAATTGAGTCTGTTACTCGTTTCTGATTTGGCCTAACACATGTGTAATCCTCATACATCATGTAAGGTGATGTATGTAGTCTATGTGTTTGTGAAAATGTCTGAATGTGCTAGTGATCACCTTGAATACTTTGTAGGAGGATCGAGATACGAATCTCGGTTACCTCAATTATGTGTATGATTTTCTACATGTACGTTACATTGTAATGTCTGTTTTATTTCATGAAGTGAATGTGTGTGAAATCTTGTTTGTGTTGTATTTCATAACATGCTCCTTTGATTGTAAGAATTGAATTACTTGTTTATTCTTGCTTTAATTATCTCATATGATTCTTGATGAAATAAAATAAAGTTGGGACTATGATTTAGTCCAGGAAGTCGGTAACAGGATTGAATTCGTGGCTGAGATGCATTGGCCACGTACGACGTGTTTGACGAACCTGAGCCGTACTTCGGTTGGCGACAGTGGTTAGGCCACGCGAAGGGCTTATGCACTCCATGTCGTTCGACTTGTCGTGCGCTCGTGCTAGTTGAGCTCGTCAAGTAACCCGATCTGTCTAATGTATGTTCACCATGTTTGGACGCTACTGCTTGAACCTAAGGTACCAAACTTATCAGTGTAACCCCGTTAACCTTGGTACCTCGATCCGCTAAGACTCATGAGCCGGGCATGGGGTATGGGACACCGTGGTAGAGCTGTCGGCCTACGCTGGGGCAATGTGCCTTCCCGTAGTAACCAGTGAGTAACCCAGACTCGTGAGCCGAATACGGTGGTATGGGACACTGTATTCGAGCTGTCGGCCTACAGTGATAAGGTGATGGGGGAGGGGTGTAACGATTGCGTGTAACAGCCCTGACAGCCCTTTGTAGTAACCTCAAGCATACTTTAAATCTGCGGTGAGGAGATAAGTCTTCCTATAGTAAACAGAGTATAAACTAGGCCTGTATTGATAAGGTGATAGGGGAGCGGTGCAATGAGTGCGTACAACAGCCCTGACAGCTCTTTACAATGGCCTAAAACTGCATCATCGTATGAGATTACCTAGGACTGACGACCTTAGAATGGATCATTGTTTGGGAATGATATAAGGGAGGTACCTTAGTTTCCCAATATTGCCGTATGAAAGGGACTAATAACAAATCAGTAATCATGCTCATAACATATCACTGCATTTGCCTGGCGTTGTGGAACACTGAGGGATGAACGCATGCCGAGGGAGCATTGGCGAGGGCATGCATCATGACTGCATTCCATACTTGCATTAATAAGAGTATTTAGGAGTGTTTGATTGTACTGCTTTATCATTACTGCTTGACTGAATTGATAACATGTTAACCTATGCTTTATTGTTCCACTGAGTTAGCTACTCACTCCCACGTTACGGGACGGTGTTCTGGACACCCACCAGACTCTGTCTTAGATGCAGGTATCGACGAGACTACAGGGTTTACCATTATAGTTGTATCACTTTTTTTTTGGCATTTCGATTTTGAAACTAATACATGTATATGATGACTCAGTAAGGTGTTCATACTCTAGAGACCGATTGTGACCGTTTCTGGCTTTATATACATCTATATACATCTTTCAGTCTTTCGCTTGCGTTTTATAACTTGATCTGGAGTATGAATTACTATTTTGGTATAATCTCACTCATGATTAAAGCACTAACACAGACAACATTCAATCATAAGCATTTATGTTGCATAAGTGATGTTTTGGAACTCGGGTGTTGAGTTGCTACTCGACCCCCGATTTTCAGGGCATTACAAGTTGGTATCAGAGCATGATTTGGATTAAACCGGACCTGGGTTATAGTCACACGACGCACGCTGTCACCTTTCAACTTAGGTGGGTGCGAGAAAACATAGAAACAGTCATAGGTATCATGATTTCGCCAATTGGCGAAGTTCACTAAAAACGGTTGCTGAGATCGGGTCCATACTCATCCATGATCGCATGAGTCGACCCCAAACTACTTCTAGACCATCAAACGATGGGTTTAGATCACAACTCACCCCATCCTTGCCCTTAGGAATATAAAGATACAGTTGTGCATCAGAAACCACCCAAAAGGACCTGAAACGGAGCAAAACGGAGTCGGGGGCCTACCCACACCATTCCAGAGGGACCCAGGGTAGCCCCCATACTTTTTTGGGGCCTAGGGGGCAGGAGGTCCTCTTTCAAATGACGAGGCCTCTCCAGTTTGTCCAGAGAGTGGCGAGGCCCTCGCCGGTTAACGGGTTGGCCCGGGCGGGCCGCTCGGGCCGATGGTCTTTGGGGTCGTGGCTTAAAACCCTCCCAAACACCTACCTCCTTCACAAACCACACCCCCAAGCTCTCTTTTCTCTTCTAAGTTCCTGATTTTTGATAAAAACTGCCCCACCAATCGATTCCTCTCCCATTTTCGTGCATCCTCTCCATCACCTTGCTGTAAACTCTCCTCCATTACTGCCTACCCTCTCCATTATCTCTCATTTAAGCCCTTACATCTCCCAATAGTGGCTCAAAATCGTGTAAGCTCTCTAACCCATCTCATCTCTTCATTTTGTTTCTTCAATCCCTATCATTTAGGCCTTTACAACCTCTGTTGAGGCTCAAATTCGTGGAGAACCAGAAACTCCAGCCCTAATCCACCTTATCTTCACTTTCCATGACCTTCTTTGAGTTTATTGTGGCCATTTTCTCGATTTCTACCGTCCTTTCTCTCATGGGAAAGAGAAAGAGGGCCGCGGATGAAGCTGGGCCTAGCCGCCCTACACGTTCGAGAAGACCGCGTGACGCCACCGCAAGCACGGGCGTTGAACGCGAGGCGCGTACTAAACGGGATCTCGATCCCCAGGCTCCTCTCCCACGGACTCTACTGGCGGAGTTGTCCCATGGAGTTTATGAGGGCCATAGGGTCCTTTTTGAAGCGCAGGTGGACGGGCGACTCTTTGGAGAGTATCTGTTGTTGAAACGCCTGAATGAGGCTGGTTGGGGCCCTGTGTTCGAGGGAACATAACGTGCGAATGTGGGTACTGTCCGTGCATTCTATGCCCATATTTAAGAGTCGACGCTGGATCCCTTGCAGTTCAAGATTCCCTTGGGACGAGGTCGGGAGGCCACAATTAGCGCTGACCTGATAGCTCGACTCATTGGAATACCGCTTGGCCAGGTTCACGTGAGCGAGACGAATCAGAAGAGTGCACGTGAAAGGGATCGCCGTATGCATTTCCTTTGTGGTCGACTGGTTGAGTGGTAGCCCAACAATAACCTCCTGGCGTCAAACATGAAGGATGATTTCCACCTACTCTACCATATCTGCACGTTTAATGTCTACCCCAGGTGGAGTAATCGCAGTGAGTGCACGCGCCTGATGGTCGACTTTCTATACCAAGCGGGGCTGGGTGAGAAGTTGTGCGTGCCTACATATGTTCTGCGACAGATCGTTCTAACCGCACACTCAATTAGAAGGACTGATTCGCTCCCCTTCGGCCGACTTATATGCAAGATTGCACCCGAGTTCGGCTACAGTCTTGGCACAAAACTTTCAGTACCGCAACACTCCATCAATGAAACCACTCTCAACCAGATGGAGATCGGGCCACTACAACGACAAGCCCGAATTGAGGAGAGTGAGGACAAGACAGGGAGTGAAGAGGAGCAAAGTGAGGAAGAATATGGAGCTGAGATAGAAGAGGAGGAAAGGAAGAAGAAGAGGAAGAAGAGGCCTAGGATACGGAAGAGAGCTCTCCTCCTACGCCATCGGAGCAGGACACCGAACGAGCTACTAGGGATGTTCGTATAGCTCGACTTGAGGAGGATCATGCTACCCTACGACAGGGTCAGGCAGTCCTACGATAGGATATCATGGATCTTCGGGGCCTTGTGAAATACAAGTTCAAGAAAGTGACTCGTACGCTGAAGACTATCCTGTGCTATCTGCAGGATATGGGTACCCCTCCTCCATCGCCAGACTCAGATGCTTAGTCATCCATGCCGGTGTCTTGCAGCTCGTTTTGGTTACTGCTTTAGGATATGTTTGTGTTTTCATGTTGATAGGCCTAGTAGTGCAGTAGTGGTAACATGTTTTAAGTGTTTGAAGCTTTGATTGTATTAGCTCACATGCATCTTTTGTCATGATTCATGTAACTCTGTATTCCATGTACTGTGACAATTTTGGTAAATGAAATGCATGCAACCTCTTTTGCTATGAAGTGTGTGGAATGCTTAAGTGATTGTGTATTGTGTTGCTATGCTTCATCTTACATGCGTTGCACCCTATGTTGTATAGGGCATGCCACGAAAATATACGCAGAGCACGGCACACCTCACACTCACTGATACGATGGACCAGGCTCCTTCCCACAGAGATGGTCGTATGGACCCTGGTTTGGGCCCGGATCGTGAGACTATACCTACGTCTCAGCCTTCCATTGGTCTTACAGCTGGACTACCACCTATACACCACCAGTTCGTGAGCAGAACCGTGCGTCTTCCTTGACGTAGTACGTGCCTCAGCCTGCCCCACCTACTGATAGGTTTGAGCAGATGATGATATTGATGCAGCAGCAGCACCAGCAGCTCTTGGCCACTATTGCAGGGGCCTTATCTTAGGGTGAGAGTGTGATTCCACCTTCACCATCTATACGTCCTACTGAGACTGGAGAGCCTTCTTCTCAGGCTGAGGATGTGCCTCCGCCTGTACCTGCCACATACCCTATGGAGAATTTGGGTACTAGTGGCCTTCTCGAGCGATTCCAGCGCTTGAGGCCTCCTACTTTTATGGGTTCTCACAGACCTGAGGAGGCTGAATATTGGCTAGACCGCATCTCCAAGATGCTACGGATGCTGCATTGTACCGAGTCAGAGCAGGTTGAGTTGGCCACCTTTATGTTTGAGAAGGAGGCCAGTATGTGGTCGGATAGTATCTTACGGACAGTCGCAGTTGGCAACGTATGGACTTGGGCAGCTTTCGAGTTTCGTTTCCATGAAAAGTACTACCCTCTGACCTACCGACATGAGAGGGAGAATGATTTCTTGCGCCTCAGGCAGGGAGGCATGACAGTTACCGAGTACGAGCATCGATTTACTGAGTTGGGCAGATATGTCTCTACGATACTCGCTACAAGCAGATGCGGATACGACATTTTTCTGAGGGCTTGCGACCTAACATTCGGTCGAAGATGTGCTGTGTCAGCATACCCTCCTATGCCGAACTGGTACATATGTCTATGTGGGCAGAGTAGGATGTAGAGTGACTGACACGCTCTTGTGGCCCTATGGTTACTAGGCCACGACCAGATATCCAGAGCAGGTCATTCCTCGGCAAGAGGTCTCGTATTGACTCTCCTCACAGGATTGCGACGCCAGTAGTTTCAATGAGGCGTCCAGTTGTGACCTGTTCTTACTGCGAAAAATCGGGTCACCCTGCAGAGAGTTACTTTGCACGGATGAGAGATAGCGGGTTTTCACCACCGCAGAGGATTGATCGTTTTCACCCTCAGGCTTTATTGGCTTCGCCCCTATGGATAATACCTGCACATCCTTCATTCAGACCTCCTGTATCCTATTTCAGGCCGCCTCAACGGCCCATGGTTCCGCAGCCGAACCGTCAGCAGCAGACACGCGTTCATGCACTCACAGCGGAAGAGCCAGAGACAACACCTCAGCACCTATGGCCTTCGAGGTCACTGCACACGTCCAAGGTATTCCTGTCTTCTTATTAGTGGACACAGGGTCCACTACCTCTATGATCTCATGCACGGCAGTCAGGCAACTGGGTTTGGATACTGCTCCTATGAAGGGAGTGAGGGTCATCACTGCTACAGGGACTTTCTCTAATGTTACTAGTATGTATGAGGGCTGCCCGATAGACTTAGGCGGCAGGACAATACTAGTCGACTTGATCATCGTCCCCCTATTTCATTACGACGTTATTTTCGATATGGACTGACTCACTAGGATGCGAGCAGAGATAGATTACGAGACTAGAGTGGTTACAACCCACGGACCGGAGGGCATGACTTTTACTTTCCTTATTCAGGTCAGTCACACTTCTCGGTTGAGGTGTTTCGCTTCTTCATTGAAGGATACTGATGTTCTGACACTTGTGGATACGCTTGTAGTTCAGGCTTTTGCAGTCGTGTTTGAGTCGATTCCTTGTTTGCCTCCTTGGCGCGAGATCGACTTCACCATTGATCTTACGCCTGATGCGACACCCATTTCATTACCGATGTATCGCATGCCTCCATGTGAGATGGAGGAATTGAGGAAACAGATTGATGGACTGGTAAAGAAGGGCTTCATATGACCCAGTGTGTCTCCTTGGGGAGCACCTGTGTTGTTTTTCAAGAAGAAAGATGGGTCGCTACGGTTATGATAGACGACCTGTTTGATCAGTTGAAGGGGGCGAAGTATTTTTCGAAGATCGATTTACAGTCAGGGTATCATCAGTTGCGCGTCAGGGATGAAGACGTGCAGAAGACGGCTTTCAGGACCTGTTTTAGGCATTACGAGTTCCTTGTGATGTCGTTCGGTCTTACGAACGCACCGGCCGTGTTCATGGACTTTATGAACCGGGTATTTCGGCCATTTTTATACCGATTCGTCATCGTATTTATAGATAACATCCTGATATACTCCACGAGTTGGGAAGAGCACGAGGAACACTTACAGGCAGTCCTAGATACTCTGAGGAAGAATTAATTTTTCGCGCAGTATAAGAAATGTGACTTCTGGCAGGAGGAAGTCAAGTTCCTGGGACATGTGGTGTCCAAGGAAGGGATAGAGCAGTGGACCTGGCTAAGGTAGCCGCCGTTCAGGACTGGAAGCAGCCTTGTTCGGTTACTGAGGTGAGGAGTTTTCTGGGCCTGACAGGCTATTACCAACGATTCCTTCGAGACTTCTCGAAGATAGCCAGACCTTTGTCTCAGTTGACTTGAAAGGATCTAAAGTTTTCCTAGAATGAGAAGGCAGAAGCAGCTTTTCAAGAGCTGAAGGACAGACTGACGTCTGCCCCTATGCTAGTATTGTCAGAGCAAGGGGTTAAGTACACTATATACACTGACACGTCTTGCATTGGTTTGGGTGGTGTCCTTATGCAGAAGGACAGGGTGATTGCGTATGCCTCGAGACAATTAAGAAAGCACGGGGAGAATTACCCTACGCACGACCTTGAGTTAGCAGCGGTCATATTCGCATTGAAGCTCTGGAGACATTACCTCTACGGAGAGGAGTTTGAGCTTTTCTACGACCACAAGAGCCTTAAGTATATATTCACTCAGCGGGACTTGAATATGAGGCAGTGCCAATGGATGGAGACCTTGAAGGACTTCAAGTTCGAGGTTTCCTACCATCCTGGCAAGGCCAACCTTGTGGCAGATGCGTTGAGTCGCAAGAGGGCTATAACATTTGCGACTCTGCTGATGATAGCAGAGTGGGATATGTTGGAGTTCGTGCGGGACTTCGAGCAGAAACTCACAGTGGAGGCGCCATTCGAAAGTGTCGCACACGTTCGGGTGCGGCCACTTATTGATGACCGGATTATCGAGGCCCAGAAGGGCGACGAGCGGTTGTCTGAGCTTCGAGAGCAAGCTAGCGATGATGTGGACTCCAAGTGGAGAGTTAGCACAGATGAGGGCCTACGATACCATGGCCGCCTATGCGTCCCAGATATTCAGGACTTGAGACAGGAGTTTCTCGAGACTGCCCATAGATCGAAGCTTGCGATGCATCCTGGTAGTACGAAGATGTATCAGGATATGAAGCTATCGTATTGGTGGGACAATATGAAGGTTCATATAGCAGAGTATGTTTCTCGTTGTCTCACGTGTCAGCAGGTCAAGGCCGAGCATCGCCGACCTCCTGGACTACTTCAGCCCATGCCCATAGCTGAATGGAAGTGGGACTTCATCTCTATGGACTTCATTTCGGGGCTACCGAAGATGAGAAAGGGTTATGACTCTATTTGGGTGATCGTGGACCGGTTGACCAAATCGGCTCATTTTCTCCCTATTAGAGTGACGAACTCTGCAGACGACTTGGCTAGGTTGTACATCAAAGAAGTAGTGCGTCTGCATGGAGTTCCCTTGGAGATCGTGTCGGACCGTGACATGCGATTCACGTCTATCTTCTGGACTCATATCCAGGAAGTGATGGGTGTGAAGTTAAAGTTCAGTACCGCGTTTCACCCTCAGACCGACAGGCAGACAGAGTGGGTGAATCAGATTTTAGAAGATATGCTCCGGGCTTGTGTTTTGGACTTCAAGGACAGTTGGGATGACTGCCTCCCGTACGTAGAGTTCGCTTATAACAACAGTTTTCAGGCAAGTATTGACATGACTCCTTACCAGGCCTTGTATAGACGCCCTTGCAGAGCACCGCATTGCTGGGTAGAGGTTGGTGAGCGCAGTTTGGTTGGCCCAAAATTAGTACAGGCGACCTCAGAGAAGATCAACATTATCAGGCGTCGACTCCTAACGGCCCAGAGCAGACAGAAGAGTTATGCCGATACGAGGAGGCGACCACTTGAGTTTGCGGTTAGAGATCATGTATTCCTCAGAGTTTCCCCTATGAAGGGAGTCCTTCGGTTTGGGAAGAAGGGGAAGCTTACGCCGCGGTTCATTGGCCCATTTTAGATACTTGATCGAGTGGGAGCGGTGGCATATCGTCTTGCTTTGCCCACACCATTCGCTGGCGTGCACTACGTATTTCATGTATCTATGCTGAAGAAATACATCCCTGATCCTTCACACATCATCCATTGGGAGCAGGTGCAGTTGAACGAGGATGCTACATATGTACTGCGTCCGACGGGAATCCTAGACAGGAAGGAGCAGGTGTTGCGTAGTAAGGTGATTCTACTTGTGAAGGTATTGTGGACGCATCATACAGAGGAGGAAGCTACCTGGGAGACAGAAGCTGAGGTCAGAAAGAACTACCCTCAGCTTCTTGACGAGTACGAAAAGGTACTAATTTCGAGGACGAAATTTTTCTTTAAGGGGGGTAGATTGTAATGACTCGGAAAATCCTGTACAAAGGCCCGAGTACTGCCTCAGGCAGAAATCACTCAGGACCAAATCCTTTAGAAATTAGACGAGGATTAACTAGTGTTAAACTAGATTACATACAAAATCCACACTAATCACTTTAAATACGATCTGCAAGACCTAAAACTTGTGGAATCGTTGACGCTACATTACCCAAAAATCTAGGATCAATTTCATTACCCGGCTGCTCTCGGGAGCATCACGAAACTCCGTATCAGATCTGGACCGCACATTGAAAGTCCGAATAATACGAAGTTATAGAATTAGGACCGCCTTGCTGGGCTTGACAACCATCTCGGAAATCAAAATCAGATAGTGTCCCAGGGCTATTCGCTTGAGCCCAGAGCGAGGAGTGTGAGAAAACATGGTTTTCTTTAGAAATTAAATCTAATTTAAGTAATCTGAGATTTGTCGCTTGCGGGCTAAATAAAAGCAATCAGACCATCGGAATCTGACCCAAATACACCCTCGGATCATGGAACATTTCCCATACATGTCCGTTTACTTATAACCCTGATCGAGTTTCAGTGACTGTTGAACTGAAACTGGTCCGCCAATTGTGATCTGGGAACCCGACTGGAACGAAAACTTAACTCGACCTAGATCCAAGGTTGGTAAGCTTAAGTCCAACCTTTGGCTCAAGATGGGGGGGGGGGGGGGGGGGGGGGGGCTCCAGAAGTTCTCCATTGAGACGGAACAACCTCACTTTGGCTATAACCTAGGTATACCATGACCTTGGATCTAATTTAGTAAGTTTTAAGCCTATATAAGGACCTTAAACCCTCTCTCATTCAGCCCATACGAATTTGAGAGAAACCCTAGGAGAGAGAAGAGAGAAAAGAGAGAGATAGTGTGAGAAGAGTGAGAGATTCTTCCTGATACTCTACCTTGTTATCCTACGTGCTTAACCATCACGATCTAATTTCTTTTCTGGCGATTCCGACTTCGTTCCTAGGTAAGAGAAAACCTAACCCTAACTTGTTCTAGGGTTTCAACTGTTATAAGTAGCGAAATAGCTAACCTATTTCATGCCATAGCTTGCCGTTCTACCGTTGATAAAGACTTGGTGTTTAAACTGAGTCCGTTACTCATTTCTACGGCATAAGGTGCGGACTATAGACGTATAGGTTATGGTTTTCAAGGTTTTCAATGTCGGTTAATGATTTATAACTGACAAGGGTGCTATTACACATGCAAAATGCGTCGTCTGTTTCGTTATACGAGTTTACATGAACTATGTAGAATATAGTGTATTCTATGCATATGTTGGAATGTTTGAATATGTTTGGAATTTGGATTTGTGTTTAACATGTTTTTTTGTCATGAATATATGCCTAATACATGTGCGACAACTCCTTAGTGAAAGGACTTGCCCAAAATCACGTCACGGCAAATATACGTTATATGTGACTAAGTGTGTAGCTTGTAGAAATGTTTGAATGAACATGGAGCTCGGATTCATGCACACCATGGTTATCCGTCATGGGTATATGCACGTAGTATGCGAGGAAACTCCCTAGTGAAAGGATTTGGCCTAACACATGTGTAATCCTCATACATCATGTAAGGTGATGTATGTAGTCTATGTGTATGTGAAAATGTCTGAATGTGCTAGTGATCACCCAAAATACTTTGTAGGAGGATCGAGATACGAATCTCAATTACCTCAATTATGTGTATGATTTTCTACATGTACGTTACATTGTAATGTCTATTTTATTTCATGAAGTGAATGTGTGTGAAATCTTGTTTGTGTTGTATTTCATAACATGCTCATTTGATTGTAAGAATTGAATTACTTGTTTATTCCTGCTTTAACTATCTCATATGATTCTTGATGAAATAAAATGAAGTTGGGACTATGATTTAGTCCAGCAGTCGGTAACGGGATTGAATTCGTGGCTAAGATTCATTCACCATGTAAGACGTGTTTGACGAACCCGAGCCGTACTTCGATTGGCGACAGTGGTTAGGCTACGCGAAGGGCTTATGCACTTCATGTCGTTCGACTTGTCCTGCGCTCATGCTAGTTGAGCTCGTCAAGTAACCCGATCTGTCTAATGTATGTTCACCATGTTTGGACGCTACTGCTTGAACCTAAGGTACCAAACTTACCAGTGTAACCCCGTTAACCTTAGTACCTCGATCCGCTAAGACTCATGAGCCGGGCATGGTGGATGGGACACCGTGGTGGAGCTATCGGCCTACGCTGGGGAAATGTGCCTCCCCGTAGTGACCAGTGAGCAACGCAGACTCGTAAGCCGAATACTGTGGTATGGGACACTGTATTCGAGCTGTCGGCCTACACTGATAAGGTGATGGGGAAGCGGTGTAACGATTGCGTGTAACAGCCCTGACAGCCCTTTGTAGTGACCTCAAGCATACTTTAAATCTGCGGTGAGGCGACGAGTCTTCCCATAGTAAATAGAGTATAAACTAGGCCTGTATTGATAAGGTGATGGGGGAGTGGTGCAACGAGTGCATGCAACAGCCCTAGCAGCCCTTACAGCGACCTAAAACTGCATCATCATATGAGATTACCTAGGACTGACGAACCTAGAATGGATCATTGTTTGGGAATGATATAAGGGAGGTACCTTAGTTTCCCAATATTGCTGTATGAAAAGGACTAATAACAACTCGGTAATCATGCTCATAACATAGCACTGCATGTTCCTAGCATTATGGAGCACTGAGGGATGAACGCATGCCGCGGACGTAAGATGGTGTTGCATGAGGGAGCATTGGCGAGGGCATGCATCATGACTGCATTCCATACTTGCATTAATAAGAGTATTTAGGAGTGTTTGATTGTACTGCTTTATCATTACTGCTTGGCTGAATTGATAACATGTTAACCTATGCTTTATTGTTCCACTGAGTTAGCTACTCACTCCCACGTTACGGGACGATGTTCTGGACACCCACCAGAGTCTGTCTTAGATGCAGGTATCGATGAGACACAGGAGGCTGAGCCTGATTACTATGATAATCAGGATGAGTTCTCCTACATGCAGTTCTCTGGAGGCTTCGCTTAGGCCATTCAGATGACGGGACTACAGGGTTTACCATTATTATTATACCACTTTTTTTTTGGCATTTTAATTTTGAAACTAATACATGTATATGGTGACTCATTAAGGTGTTCATACTCTAGAGACCGATTGTGACCATTTCTGACTTTATATACATCATATACATCTTTCAGTCTTCCGCTTGAGTTTTATAACTTGATCTGGAGTATGAATTACTGTTTTGGTATAATCCCACTCATGATTAAAGCACTAACACAGACAACATTCAATCATAAGCATTTATGTTGCATAAGTGATGTTTTGGAACTCGGGTGTTGAGTTGCAACTTGACCCCCGATTTTCAGGGCGTTACAAACATGAATTAAATAAACAGGATAAACATTAAGCATGAAATGTAGCAATTCAATTCCAATAATTTAACATATGTGACTATGAAATAGAGATATCAATTATAAATTAAAATAAGGACTATAACTTAAGCTAATAGGAAAGTAGAAAGCTCAAGGGGAAGAAATCATCACCTTATACTTTGAATCGTCTGCACCATCGCTAAGAAGTGCGTGTTCCCTTGGAATCAATTCCTACCATCAATTGTAAAGTTGTACTATTAGATCCAAACTTACACGCTATTTAGGGTTAGGGTCTTAACCTAAGTTTTAGTTAAATGTCTAGATTCTAGGATTTGAATCCTAGATTATTACTAATATTATTATTATTATTATTATTATTATTATTATTATTATTATTATTATTATTATTATTATTATTATTATTATTATTATTATTATTATTGTACCATGTGCCAAATACTATTCATGATAGGAGTTTTAATCCCTCCATATTAATAACGATGGTTCATAAGTTTATATTTAAAATGTACCGATATTATCCAATGTTCTTGTAATGACTGATAACTTCTTAAATCATACAAGTAATAGTATTAGAATCTTTACTAATGATAGTATAATAAGGACTATTACTAATAATTATATTGACAAGAATTATACTAATTCTGTAATGAAAATGCTGATATTCTCTGATGATAATGATAATGGTTTTCATTAATGAATTTAGCAATGATAATAGGTACTAGGATCTACCATGAATCATGAGATTCTTCAATTAGATTCAAACCTAACCCACTATCTAGGTTTAGGGTATTGGCTTATAGTTTAGATTACTTAGGTCTAGGATTTCACCCTATAGTTTAGGTCTAGGCTAGATTTTTAAGGTTAAACCTTAGTGGTGTATAATTAATCATAATGTTAATTTAATAGTTATAAAATATTTATTAACATCAATGTTACAATTAATGCTACCTATCGTAGCAATGATAATCATTATGATGATATCAAATTGTATAATCGACTACCAATGATAATATTTAAGCATGATAAATACAATGCTAATATTTAATAATGATAATTTTATTTTATCTGTAATACTAATATCAATATAGATAATTTACTAACTGTTATTCATTCCTAATATTCATAATCCTAATAATGATATCAACAATGCTAATGGTAATCAAAAGAATCTCAAAATGGAGGAAGACTGGACTCACCTTAGTCGACTCGGTTTGAGTCGAGTTAACTCAGCTCAACACAACTACTCTCCTTTTCCTCCCTCTTCTTTCCTTCTCCTCTCTCTTCTTCCTGCCCTCCACTCTTCTTCTTCTTTTCCAGCAACTAGGTTGAAGTCAGTAAAGCACTGGACTCCACCCAACTGAGTTGACTCAGTTAGAGTCAACTCGGGGCAAGAACGCCCATCCTCTCCTCTCTCTTTCTCCTTTCTTTCTCCCTTTTCTTTTCTCTCTTCCTTTCTTCCTTCTTCCTTTTCTTTCTCTTATTTCTGATTTAACTGGAAAACTCCAGCGAGGTGGCTAGCGAGACCCGGCACAGGTGAGTCCAGTTGACTCGCCAGCAGTACAAACCTACCCACATTCTCTCTCTCTCTCTCTCTCTCTCTCTCTCCTTGTTTCCACCTCTCTCACTCTCTTTTTCTTACTCTCTCATCCTCCTGTTGGAACTTTTAGCAACAACAGGACCCAACCCGACTCGAACTTCAGCGAGTCCCCGAATGTGGTAGTGCAACTCGGCACCAGTTTGAACCGATGACCCTTCTCTCCCTTCTCTCTCTCTCTCTCTCTCTCTCTCTCGTCTTCCCTATCTTCTTCCACATTCTTCTTCCTTATTTGGGAGCTCAAGAGGGTCCGAATGGACCCAGACTCGGACAACGGAAGAGGGGTGCAACGTGGCGGCAACGGGGAAGAAGATCGTGGCCGGTAATGACAGATTCGGATACGGAGCCTCTTCCTCCAATTTGACAGCATGGGAGAGTTTCTAGGGGAGCAACGGAGCTTGGTGAATGGTCAGAGTGAAGCTCCATCAGCGTTTCCATGGTGGGATTGAAGCTTGAGAGGTGCGACCGTTTTCTAGCAAAACAGGGAGAAACGACTAGCTCTTTTAATATTTTGCTTGCAAAGCCCTAATGACGTGGTATCAATGGCTGGGATTGCTCGGGATTGAACACCCGAGATGAGGGTGAGGAACGCATGCGGATTGCCCTCGTAGTAAGGAGGCAGTTGCTATTTTTGGAAATACGGTTTTGTAGGGTCTGTTTTCAGTGAGGGTTGTGTGCATGCACATGTGTGGAATAGCACAAATTTGTGGGGGTTTGGTCTCCCATGTGTCCTCTGTTGGATGGACGATCTGGATCATCAATGTGGGGCCTAGACGGTGGGTCGTGATCGAAGAAACGGACGAGCGTCCATCGGCTGTTGCAATAGAGAGAGAGAGAGAGAGTGAAGTCTCTCTGTTTTAGGAAATAGCGGGTCAACCCTCTTTGACCATGCTGGGCTGACCAGTGCATAGTGGGTGCACGTGAAATGTGTAATGCACAATTCTGGTGGGGTCCACAATGGTGTTTGGATGCAATCCCCTCCATTCATTTGGTTTCACAGGTCCAATTAGGACCTTTGGCCAAGGGTCAGACAACTTCGAGGTTTAGGTGGGCCATAGTAGATGGAATTTGTGGTTTGAGCGTCCATTAATGCAATTCTAACGGTCGGATTAATCCCAATTCGACCATCAATGGTCAAAATGTCCTAAGGGATGATTTAAGGTAGAAATCAATGGCTAGATTATGGGTTTTGTGACCTATTATGTTTTTATAACATTAAATACCACATTACAACACTTTTAATAATATCGTTTATTATTATTATTATTATTATTTTCTCTTTCGCACATGCGTGCATATTTTAATTCAAGTCATGGGCCCCACTCTGCAGGTTAGGAATTTCATCTCATGACTTTATATTATTAAATATTTAATTATTAATATTATTACCTATACGTTGTCCTTTATTTAGTTATTTATCTTTATTTATTTATTATATCTGTATGTAGGATGTGAGATTAAATGGCCAGATGTCTTAATTTATGAATCAGGGTCATATTAAACAGTTGAGATGGGCCATTTTGAGAATCAATCAAATGGATAGTTTAATATGTGGATAGTTGAAAAGGTTAAGCTATATGTCCGAGAGAGGGGGGGGGGGGGGGGTGAATAGGACTATGCCAAATTAAAATAAAATCAGCGGAATAAAATAAATCAATAGCCTTACAATTATAAATCGATTCACAATGCCGAAATCAAATCACCTTAATAAATAAGTATTGAGAGATTGATACAAATTCAGTTCTATGGACAACCTTACACCATAATAAACAAGGGCTTATGGTAGGACAACCTTATTTCTAGAACGTCTTTTGGATCAAGAACTCAATTTTAATATAAATAAATGAATAGCAAAGAATTGAAATTAAATGCAGAATATAGATCTAATTTATTACAACAATCCCCACACTTGCTTGAAATGTAAATTGTTACAACATTCACATCCACATGTACATTCCACACAATTGAATGATAAAAGATATGAAAATTAAGCAAGCATTCAATCCACAAGACAAAGAGTTATAGTGGTTCGCCTGTGTGTACACCAACTGTCTTTCAACAGCCACACAGAGTGCTACTCCACTCCTAATATCCTCACACAGGGGATATTAGCGTTCACTATCAAATAGGTTTTCACAGGTTCACCCAAAACCTTTACAATTGTGTCTTTTTCACTTGGGCTTACACAATTCAAAAACCCCTCTTTTCTGAGTTTTCTGGCTCTCCTCAGATAACCAATACAATGAGATTTTTCTGGCTTAACCTCAAACGAAACCAAAAGAAATGAAATTTTACAGAATTGTAAAATACCTGGATTTCTCCTTTTCGTAGCAGCCTGGTAGAACCAATCGGAGTAGATGATTGAATGTCAAAGTTCAATTTCCAATACTCACTTTAATATGGTTCTAAGTTCTAATAGATTTTAGATTTTAACCAGTTCAGCGTAGCTATATTTGATTTTGATTCCAAGAAGAAGGAATAAGGTAATTCCTCTTTTCAAATAAGATTGGAATATAGAAACAAAATCAAATTAAATAAGCTAGCAAAAAGAGAAAGCAATTATGCACAAAATAGCTTAAAAACAAACACAAACTTATCTCAGAGTGGAGCCTTGAAAATATTATGAATTGAATTATCAAACTCTGAAATTCGTGTTCAATTGATAGAAGCAGAAATCGCATCTATGACTGGTCTTAGGAACCTTCGACTGGTCATAACTCTAACGGATATTTGAAATAAGGAGCGCGATTTTTGAAAGCCGTTTCACAACTGGTCTTAGGGAACCTACGACCGGTCGTGGGTCACCTACGACTGGTCGTAGATCTCTACGACTGGTCGTAGGACCATAGAATTGCTTGCTGGACTTTAAGTCGTAGACTTACGACTGGTCGTGATCGAGTCGAAGTCACTCCTACGACCGGTCGAAGGACCACCAGGACTGGTCGTAGGTGTACCAGAAAATTCTAAAAATTCTCAACAACTTAGGATTGGTCGAGGAATTTCTTGGACTGGTCGAGTCAATGCCAGGACTGGTCGAACAGAGGCTAGGACTGGTCTTAGAACAGACCAAAAACCTTTTAAAGATATATTTGAGTTATGTATCCGAAGTGACCTACTCTAAGGTCAACCTAATGGTCATTCAAACCTGAATCATGTCGTATGGACATTGAACTTCAACCATTTAATGAATGTAGACATTTGAACCTTATCAAGCTTGAGATCTTGAACTTGTTGTAGCTTTAAAATCTTCATCAGCTTGAAAACTACTTCATGCGTTGCTCTTGAGTTTTGAAGTTGTTTCTTGAGTCTTGAACTTCAACATTGTAGCTTTGAACATTGATAGGATGATGAAGTACACTTTGTATTTCTTGAAGACATCCAATGTCATGAAGTGTTGATGCAGTGTCTTGAACACATATAAAAAAACCATACAAACATAAGACACAGATAGATGTTTTGACACATCAAAATTTGATAACCAAAGGAGCATGAGACCATAGCACTTACAATAGTGATTACCTTCATTGGTTGGATTTAGACTGAATTGCACGTGAGCGCCTACTTAAACTAGACTTACATTTATTCCAAACTCGATTATATGGTAACACCCGAGTACTGAAAAGTATGGGGTGTTACAGACTACCCCCCTTAAAGAGAATTTCACCCCTGAAATTCAACACTCCTACCATGGATATGAATGATGACAATCAATTTTACAGTGCGTCTAGGCATTCGCTATTTTTCTATAAAGGTTGTGTGTTTGTACAAGTTTATACAACTAATTTTAAAAACTAGGGTTATTACAATCTACCCCCCCTAAAAGAAAATTTTACCCTTGAGACATGATGATGTACGCCCAACTACTAATATTTTAGTATTTACTAGGATTACAAGTTTACCTAAGTGGGGACCAGTAATATTGTATTGTTCTCTTTATTTTCTTTTACATTTAATGATAGTTCCCTGTTGTCTAAGGTATGTTATAATTTTTTTTTATTTTTTATTTCACTTTCAACGTTCGAGCTAACACAGACAGATGGTTATAGTAGGTTGGAGCCCGATACATCGATCCTTTGCTTACGTATAGCAGAGGATTTGGGTATTAATTCTTAATCCTGTTAAACCTCGATCCTCTGCTTGATCAGGGCATCAGAATCATTGAGATTAGCTAGGACCTAGAAAAAGTTTCTCTACTTCTGACTTCCATAACTCGGCTGCCATAGGATCTGGCTTGCCAGAAAAATAAGGTGGATCTAGACGTCTAAAATTCATAAAAAGAGTATTGGCGCACTCCTGCGCTGATGTCTCAGGAGTATAACTAGATCACTACTTTTGATTAGCCGTTATAGTTGACATAGTCTGCAACAGTTGTTGAAGTTGTGCTGCAGGAACAGGTATAACTGGATCTGGAATAGATTTTGACGTAGATTTTGACTTAGACTTGGGTTGCACTGGAGGAGTCTGAACAGGATTCTTTCTAGGCGGCATCCTATAGATAAAACACCGAATTAGCCTAAAAAGAACCAGTAAACCTATACAATATACACAATAGTAAATAACCATACAACTCCTCTACTTCGCAAAGCATGAACATAATAACTCTAATACAACAACATATAGTAAATACATTATATGATTTATGCAGAGATTTCCCAGATCATACTCTGATACCATTTTCTATCACGACCCTAAATCTAGTGTTGGTAATCCATGATTACTATACACCAAATTTTGGTTGACAGCTTCTGTAGAACTCCAATTTTGGGACTTCCAACTATCGCATACTAAGTCCCATAAGCGGGGCTCCATAAGGAGGGTTTCTGAAAGTAAAGACGACAAGCACGTATCATTTTTCAAAATTTCATCATATTCAACATATATTACTGTGTACAACTGAGCACATCAAGGCAAAACCAAAACATAAACCATGTCATATGTACTATACCTGATGTACATATTCACGGTATTACAAAATAATATATACACTGATATGTACAAAACAAAAAGGACAATTGGAGTATATAGCCTCTACTCCTGCAGCTCCCTACTCTCACCTGTAAAAAAAATAGAAAGGAAAGCTTGAGCTACTAAGCCTAGTGAGTGCGTGTGTGTCGTGAAAATGCATGTTTCAGGTCATGCTCATATAATGCACAGGCCTGCTGGACCAATAATAATAAAATAAAGATACAATGCATTATGCCACTTTTTATGTTCTAAATCATGTTTATATACAGAGGTGGGACTTCACCCACTTGTAACACACATACTCTTTCAACGTTTTTACAACTTTCCACATTTTCCAATTAGATCACCAAGGTCTGAAATAGAGGTGGGACTCACATATGATTACTACCCACTTGTATAAACTTTTCCACCATGGTCAACTACAGAGGTGGGACTACATAGTTCACGGGCTGAACTAGTCTAACCCACTTGTGTTGAACCTCACTATTTGCCTAACAACGAGAAGTCATAAGTCGCTTGGTAAAACGATAGCGGACAATTTACGAGCTCGTCACACACAACCTATCTTTGCTTGCCCATAAGCAGGTCAGGTCAAACCTCTCAACCAATCAACATGCGTTGGTGGGAGTCGCTGCCTACTTTGGTATTTCGGCATTCCAGCGCTCTGTTCTTCCACCCGGTATAGGCATTGGTTGCTCCCAATGGTACCAATTGGGGTTTAGGGACTTTCACCCACGGACCCTCTAATCATGTCCTGTTGAATTAACATTTTCAGTGTGGTGTCCAACTCAAGTCATAACAAAGTATGTTTCATCGCAATTACAATCACTGTATGCATGAGTCCACACACAAGCACAATATATCATGTTTTTCAAGACAAGCAAAGGATGACCTTCCTCATGTGGTCTCCTCATAAATTTTAAGTTTCTCATAGGGGTCTCATGTAATGCATCCTGTATCTAGACGGTTTACATACTAATGTAACGTCTCAAAAAAATCCGTATAAAGACCCGAGTACCACCCCAGGCATAAATCCTTAATGACCGATTCCTTTAGAAATTAGATGAAAATTAATTAAGTAATAAACTAAATTAATCAGTGAATTATCTTGAATCACTATCTATGCGAATTACAAGACCCAAAACCACTAGAATGGCTAACTCAACATTACCCAAGAACGTAGGAGCAATCTCAAAACCCAGTTGCTCTCGAGAGCACATTGAAACTCCTTATCGGACCCGGACTGCGCGTCGAAAGTTCGATTACCCCGAAACTATAAGGTTAGGACTGCCATACTAGGCTTGACAACCATCACGGGAATCGAGCCTGAATAGTATCTAGAAACGCACAACTAGAGCCCTGCGTAAAGTGTGTGAGAAACGCGAATATCTTTAGAAAATAAACTCAAAGTTAAGTGAATTGGACCCTTCGCTTACAGGTGAAATTGAAGACTAAGGACCAACAGATTCTGACCAAACTAGACCCTTGGAACAGGAAATTTTCCTGCACAGGTCAGTACACTTGTGGCCTTGATCGAGTGACGATGACCGTTGAACTGAAACAGGTCCTCCACGGTCGATCTACAAATTCGATCGGATCAAAATCTTAACCTGGCTTAGATTCATGGTCAGAGAATTTACTCCATGACTTAGGTGAGAAATGGGCCTCCAGATGAGTCCTGTTTGCTCGAAACAGATGCCCTTTGGCTATAACTTAAGTATACCATAGCCCTGGGGCCATTTGAACTAGTTCTAAGCCTATTTAAGGACCTTAAACCACCCCTCTCTCATTCCATACGAATTCTCTAATCCTAGGAGAGAGAAGAGAGAAAAGAGGAGGAAAGAGTGAGGAGAAGAGAGAGAGAGAAGAGAGAGAGAGAGAGAGAGAGAGAGAGAGAGAGATCGTTGCTGGGATTCACTCCCACGACTCCACGTACTGAATCACCTCCCCACCATCGCTACACCGTCGATTCCAAATACGATTTCGGTAAGAAAACCTAACCCTAATATTATTTTAGGGATTCAAATAGAGGAAGCGACGAAATAGCTAACTCATTTCGTGATTTAGGTAACCATCGTTCTGTAGATAGAGACATAGTGTACGAACCGAGCTCGTAACGAGTTAACCGACGAAAGGTGCAGACTATAAATGTTTAGGTTATGATTTTCAAGGGTTTCAATGTCAGCAATGATTTATGTCTGACTTGATTGCTGCCACATGACTTTAGTTACGATGTATTCGATAAATTATACATGTGTGTGAACTATGTGAATATATTATGCATTTCATATGTTTGTCAAAATGTTTGAATGAAAGTGAAATTATGATTTATACTTGTCATGACTATTAATCTAGAATACATGTGTGTTGTGTGCATGACAACTCCTTTGTGAAAGGAATTGCCAAAATATATGCTATAACTAATTTTAGTTTGTGTATATGGTATTATGTAGTCTAAGTGTTTGATAAAATATTTGAATGAGAAAGTGTTTGATAAATTGCTTCCAACAAGGGTGTTGAGATAGGATTCTCAAACACCTTGTCCATAGTTGTAGTTCCTTTTATGTAATGTAATTTGCTACTACGCGATTTATAGTTGAAATGCATATGTATGACTATAGGTTTAATGTGTTCGATGAAATGCTTGAATGAGAATTATATTTAAATTGTCTGTTAAATGCTGTTATGAATATCACATGTATCCACATTCTGCGTTTGAGTATGTTTGGGACTACTACATAGTCCAGGTAATCGGTAACGATTCCCGATTTAGTGGCCGAATTCGTTTCGCCACATTAGACACGTTCTATGAATCCCAGTTGTACGGTGATTGTCGACAGTGGTTAGGCCACATGGAGTGCTTATGCACTCCATGTGGATTAATTCAGCGTGCGCTCGTACAAATTGAACTTGTCAAATAACCCGATTGACCTATTATGTGTTTACCATGTATGGACGCTACTACTTGAATATAAGGTACCACTTAACAATGCAAAGCCCGTTAAACCATGGTACCAAGATCCGCCAAGACTCATGAGCTAGACATGGTGGTATGAGACACCGTAGTCGAGCTGTCGGCCTACGCTGGGGTGACGAGCCTCCCCGTAGTGACCAATGAACAACCCAAACTTGTGAGCTGAATACGGTGGTATGGGACACTGTATTCGAGCTGTCGGCCTACGCTAAGGTGACGAGCCTTCCTGTAGTGACCTCGAGTATAAATTAGGCTTACGCTGAGGTGACGAGCCTCTTCGTAGTGACCTCAAGTGTAAACTCGCGAACTGGCCTATCCACTACTTTTAAATCAGGGGTGATGTTGCCCTATAACTTGCCTATCGTATGTGATTAACTAGGATTGACGACCTTAGATGGATCATCGTTTGGGTAAATGATATAAAGGGAGGTACCTTAGCTTCCCGAATCTTCTGTATGAATAAGCCTAAATAATTACTTGGCTAACACGATCATGCACCACATTGCATGTGCTTTGGTGAGGAAGCGCACATTTAGGGAGTTTGCCTGCGCGATCGTGAGATGATATCGCTGAGGGAGTGCAAGCGAGGGCATGCATCATTATGCATATCATTCTTGCATTAACAAGAGTAATTAGGACATGATTGTTGTACTGCTTTATCATTACTGCTTGACTGAATTGATAACATGTTAACCTTTGCCTTATAGTACCACTGAGTTGATCACTCACTCTCACTCTAGGACGGTATTTTAAAACACCAACTAGACTCTGATGTAGATATAGGATGTGATGCGGCTTACGTGACGGAACCGGATTTCATGGATGAGGAGGAGGAATTCTCTTATATTCAGCTATCAGGCGGGTCTCTGTAGACCTTGATCTGACTCGACAGGATTACAGGGTTACATGGACTAGTTGGACAGTTATATTTTGATATTTTGTAAAATTAGGAACAAATACTTGTATATATTCAGCTTGGAACAGATTCATACTCCGGATGGTGAAACACTTTCATGTTATAATTCAAGTACTTAACTCTTCCGCTTGCTTAATTTAATCACACCTGGAGTATGATATGTTATTTTAGATTAATTCCACTTATGTTTAATGCACTAATATGGACAACATTTAATCATCATTATCTATGTTGCATAAGTGATGCGTTGGAACTCGAGAGTTGAGCTTTGCTCGACCCCCAATTTTTGGGGCATTACAACTAATCATAGACACATCGTCTGTCGCAACACAACCCACTATGATCACCATACCATGATATGAATCATTCACTCTCAATCATACAATGATACATCAACTATGAACCATGCATATGATATGCACATGACTTAGCCAATCTAAATTCAATCCGGGATTCATTCCACTATAAGACTTCATGCCACAAGCATGTTTTTTCTCAAGAATTAACTACATCAAAAGGAGAAAGGATAATTCTTTTAAATGTTTTGTCAAACAGGCAGCGGGCGGACTTTGTAAGGGACAGAGAGAAACCGTTGGCAATACGTATGAATTTAAACAAAACTAAATCATCGCTATCATATAATCTTCCATTAATAATCTCACTAACTAAATCAGAAAAATCCAGCAAGAACCTTCAGAAAATCCAGCAATAACCTAACCCTAGATTAGAAAATTCAGCAATCACCTAACCCTAACTCAGAAATTTTAGCAATCACCTAACCCTAAATGAAAATCCAGTAATAACCTAACCCTAAAGAAGAAAATCCAGCAATAACCTAACCCTAAATTAGAAAATTCAGCAATCACCTAATCCTAAATGAAAATCCAGCAATAACCTAACCCTAAAGTAGAAAATTCAGCAATCATCTAACCCTAAATAAAAATCCAGCAATAACCTAACCCTAAAGCAGAAAATCCGGCAAGAACCTAACCCTAAATTAGAAAATTAAGCAATAGGGTTTTCAAGGAAACCCCAACGCACATATATGCGTGCTCCTAATCAATGCACTCACCTGTAAGTATCAGAGGATTGGCTCTCAACCTCAGCATCTATTTCCTTTTCTTCTTCTTCTTCTCAACTTCACACTCAACAAGAAAGAGAGTGCTAGAAATGGGATGTTGAAAGAGGTTTGTTTATGTTTATGGACTTGAAACTTGTTTTAAAATTAGTTTTTCTCTAAAAAGAAGGTTTGGGAGGTGTTTTGTGATATTTTTGAGAAGTGTAGGCTTATGGTAACAATATAACAATGTTATTTAAGTAATTTGAACTAATTTGAACTAATGTATTCCAAGGATTTTAAAAACATCGAGGTCATTTGAGTTATTTTATCAAAATATACATTTGCTTATCTATTCATAACTTACAATCCAAGTGTCCTATTGACATATCATTTTCGCCAGTAACTCCGTAACTCGACTACGGTCACAACGGTTAGGCTCTCGGACCTAATGGATTTTGAAAACTCGATGGTAGGGCTTCGCCAGATAAAATAAGGACATTAGTGTCATTTCTCAAATTGTTTAATTTTAAGTCCGTTTCTTAAAATTCAGACATCGGGTTGAAATACGGCTTGCGACTCGATAATAGAACAACAGTATGATCAAGTCAAAACATTCTCGGGGCCAGTGGACGTACAACCAATGGCTATCAAGTGTATGAACCAGATTTCTGGGCCTCAGGTCTTACAAATCTCAATTTTTCTTCGTAGTGGAAGTTTGCACCCATGATGTTTTACCCTTGTTGGGGTTTTTCCATGTATATTCTGTCTTATGGTTTGTTAGTATGCTTTGATTCTACTTCTAGATTATATTTCTTCTTGTTTATCATTTGTGGGTGAGACTGGAGAATGGATCTCGGTTCACTAGCGTTGTTGGTGTGCTGCGCAACTAGTATCAAAGCTATTGGTTTAGTTCTAGTGGGAGTGATGACGGAAGAAGGGAAGAGTAGAATTGAAAAGTTTGATGGTTCAAACTTTACCTTCTGGAAGATGTAGATGGAGGATTATCTGTATCAGAAGGACTTCTATATTCCTCTAGGAGGAAAAGAGAAGAAACCAGAGAAGATGACAGATGATAAATGGTCTTTATTAGATCAGAAAGCTTTAGGAACATCCGACGCTCTTTATCTAAGAGCGTCGCCTTCAATATATCCAAGGTGAAGACCACAAAAGAATTATTGGAAGCCCTAGTTACGATGTAAGAGAAACTCTTAGCATCCAACAAGGTTCATCTTATGAAACAGTTATTCAACATGAAGATGTCAGATGGTGGGAGTGTGACTGAACATCTAAACGAGTTCAATACAGTCACGAGCCAATTGGAATCCGTTGGCATTGTTTTTGAAGACGAGGTTAGGGTATTATTGATCTTGTCCAGCTTGCCAGATAGTTGGGATGGTTTAGTGATTACTGTGAGCAATTCTTCAGGATCAACAAAGCTGAAATTCGATGGTGTGGTCAGTCTAATTCTCAGCAAAGAATCTAGAAGAAAGGCATCGGAAATTTCAAGGGATTTAGGGAATGATCTAAACGTTGAAGGAAGAGGAAGATCGTTGAACAAAGGAGGCAATAAACACGGACGTTCTAAGTCGAGGAAGAAGTCCAAGGGACCGAAAGATAGAGACGGGTGTTGGCATTGCGGGAAGAAGGGATACATGAAATGTGATTGCACGGTGCTTAAGAAACAAGAAGGAAGCTCTCAAGGTGGGAAGGATTCAGTGAATCTATCCGAGGAGAGTGATATAGGGGTGTTGATCTTGTCTCCTGATGCGAGGAATGAGTCTTAGGTCATAGACTTGGGTGCTTCGTTCATGTCACTTCGTGTAAGGAAGTTCTGCGTGATTATGTGTCAGGTGACTTCGGGAGAGTCTACCTGGGTGATGATGAGCCGTGCAGTATTGTTGGAAAGGGAGACGTTCATATAAATCTGAAAGATGAAACAACTTTGAAATTGAAGGATGTCAGACATGTATCAAGTTTGAAACAGAATTTGATGTCACTGGGGTAGTTGGCCGATACCAGATATGTGACAACATTCACTAGTGATTCTTGGAAGCTCACAAAAGGTGCCTTGGTGATATCTCGAGGCAAGAAGGAAGGTACTTTGTACGTGACTTTAGGATCATATAGTTCACTTGCAGTCGCATCAACTGGAGTGAATAGGCAGTTATGACATCAGAGGTTGGGACATATGAGTTAGAAAGGGATGAAAGTGCAATTGTAAAAATGGAAGCTACCAGGGCTGAAGTCTATTGACTTGGAATTCTGTGAGGACTGCATGTATGGCAAGCAGAAGAGGATAAGTTTCAAGAAAACAGGACGCGCTCCAAAGACACATCTGTTGGAGCTTGTACACACTGATGTGTGGGGATCGACATAAGTATCATCTCTTGGTGGCTCACGTTATTTCGTTTCTTTTATTGATGATGCTAGTAGAAAACTGTGGGTCTATTTCTTAAAGTATAAATCTAATGTATTCGATGTATTTAAGAAGTGGAAAGTAATAGTGAAAATGTGACAGGTAAAACAGTAAAATGTCTTAGATCAGATAATGGGGGAGAATAATGTGATAAGAGGCTTTAGGAGTATTGTGCAGCAAATGGAATCAAACATCAGAAAATGATTCCAGGGACACCACAGTAGAACGGTGTGGCTGACCGCATTAACAAGACTATTCTTGAGCGTGCCAAGAGAATGAGGTTACATGTAGGGTTGCCTAAGACGTTTTGGGCAGATGCTGTGAATACTGCCGCATATCTCATCAATAGAAGTCCCTCAGCACCATTGGATGGTGGGCTACCAAAAGAAATGTGGACTGGAAAAGAAGTGAACCTTGCACATCTCAAAGTGTTTGGTTGCACTTCATATGTTCACATTAATGCATAACACAAAAACAAGATGGATGCGAAGTCTAGGAAGTGCACGTCTATAGGCTACGGGCAACATGATTTTGGCTACCGTTTTTAGGATACAGAAAACCAAAAAATAATCAGAAGCAAGAACGTAGTCTTCAATGAAAAAGTGATGCATAAGGATAGTGTGCAGCAAAAAAAGGCCGAGGAGAAAGAATTCGTAGAGCTGAAAGAGTTACTAGACATGGGTGTTACGTTGCCATAGGATGATCATGCACAAGAGCATATGAGGCAGAGCCGCAGACACCGGTTGTGAGGAGGTCTACTCGGGAGAAGAGACCCCCGGTCAGACACTCACCCTCCTTACATTATCTACTGCTGATAAATAATGGTGAACTAGAGTGTTTTGAAGAGGCATTACAGTTAGATACATGGGTTAAGTGGGAGTAGGCCATGGATGATGAGATGGATTCTCTTGAATCCAATCATACATGGGAGTTAGTCACTCTACCTAAGGGTAAGAAAGCTCTTCATAACAAGTGGGCTTACAGACTTAAGGAGAAATACGATGGTTCGAAACGGTACAAGACTAGATTGGTTGTGAAAGGTTTCCAACAAAAGGCAATTATCGACTTCATTAAAATATTTTCACCAATGGTGAAAATGTCTACGATTCATATGGTCTTGTTTATAGTGGCTACAGAGGACTTGCATCTAGAGCAACTAGATGTTAAGATAACCTTTCTTCATGGGGACCTTGAAGAAGAGATATACATGCATCAACCGACAGGATACGTGGCACCAGGAAAGGAGAACAAGGTGTGTAGACTAAAGAAGAGTCTATATGGCCTGAAGCAGGCCCCGAGGCAGTGGTACAAGAAGTTCGACAATTTCATGTTGGGAAACAGTTTTAGGAAATGTCAAGCAGACCACTGTTGCTATTTGAAGAAGTTTGATACGTTGTACATCATCCTTCTTCTGTACGTTGATGATATACTTGTGGCCGGATCAAGCATGAAGGACATCTTAGATCTCAAAAGACAACTATCTAGAGAATTTTCCATGAAGGATTTAAGAGATACAAAACAAATCCTAGGCATGAGGATAAAGCGTGACAGGGAAAACAAGAAGCTGGTTTTGTCACAAGCAGAGTACATAGCCAAGCTACTTGATCGATTCAGTATGGGAGGTACTAAGCCCGTTAGCACTCCATTAGACAACCACTTTAAGCTTTCTATGGAGAAAGGTGCGAAGACGCAAGAGGAACGGGACTACATGGCTAAAGTCCCATACGCGTCAGCTATTGGGAGTCTCATGTATGCTATGGTGAGCACGAGGCCAGACATTGCTCAAGCAGTGGGAGTTGTTAGCAAGTTCATGAACAACCCAGGGAAGGAACATTGGGGAGCTGTGAAGTGGATCCTTAGATACCTGGTAGGTACTGCGGATGTAGGGCTGTTTTATGGAGGATGGAAAATCAAGCTACAAGGCTACGTAGATTCAAATTTGGTAGGAGATAAGGACAACAAAAGAAGCACTACAGGTTATGTCTTTACTCTGGGTAGTACTGCAGTTAGTTGGGTCTCTCAGTTACAGAAGATAGTATCTATTAGTACAATGGAAGTAGAATATGTTGCAGCTACAGAAGCGTGCAAGGAGATGGTATGGATACAAGGTTTCATGGAAGAGTTGGGAAAGAAGAAGCATATTGCAAGCTGTACAGTGACAGTCAGAGTGCAATACACTTGGTTAAGAATTCAACCTTTCATTCAAGGACCAAACATATTGACATTAGATATCACTTCATACGTTCGTTACTGGAAGATGGATCGATTGCTCTAGAGAAGACCATACAAGTGAGAATCTTGCGAATATGCTGACCAAGGTAGTCACACGAGAGAAGCTGAAGCTCTATTCAGCTTTGATTGGTCTTCAGGCTTGAAGATGGGGAGGTGGTGCACTCCGGATATAAAAGACGAAGGATTATGATGATGTGTCTCCAAGTGGGAGATTGTTGAGATGTGGAGCCACATCTGGACAAGGTCGCTCGGCTAATCGAGTAGGCTGCTCGACCGGTTGAGTGGCCCACTCGACCAGTCGAGGATTCGCTCGTCTCAAAGTCCAGTGAGCTACAATTTTTGGTGTTTGAGGTGCTCGACCAGTCGAGGCCCATGCTCGACCGGTCGAGGGTTTTGATGCGAACTGCGCAAATTTGAGCCGGTTTCACAAGAGTGTGGAAGGGAAGTTGCCTAAATTATAAATAGGAGTCCTAGGGTTATTCTAGGGTATGAAAAAGGGTTTTCTAAGCAAGGCTAAGGGTTTTCTCTATGGATGGAAGCATCGAGAAAGTTAGTATATTGATTGTAATATCGGTTTTTCTTCATAGTGGAAGCTTGCACCCATGGTTTTTTACCCTTGTTGGGGTTTTCCCACGTATATTCTGTCTTGTGGTTTGTTGGTATGCTTTGATTCTACTTCTAGATTATATTTCTTATTTATTGTTTGTGGGTGAGACTGGAGATTGGATCTTGGTTCACTAGCATTGTTGGCATGCTGCGCAACACTTATCACCTGCTGCAACTTGTGGTGCCATACCATCTTTCCGCTAACATGTCACTTGTGTAGGACATCCATTGCATGAAAACAGTAGGCCCACCATGAAGATTACCCTTCTCGAAAATGAGGTCGATTCACTCTCTAGGTTAGCACATGAATGCTTGCCCTTATATGCTTATTATAGTCTGTCCTGCTGTCCTATATACATATGGGAATAGTAAATGTGCAAGATCCATGATATTCATCAGGTGCAAAACACCATCAATATCTTGTCTCAAAATCATGTGACTGCGCTCTTCAAATAGGCCACACTTGTATGTTGAATACGGACTATGGGTTAATTTTGTTTCAAATGCTCGTTACTTCTTTTTTTAATGTCGTGGCCCACCTAATGAGTAAATTGGCCTATTTTTGGGCCAGGAATCTACACTATGGGATCCACCTGATGATCAACATGAATATTGCTCATGTGTGTGCCAAGATGCCATGTGCAAGAGGCGACTGCCGCAAAAGTTTACTTGCACGAGTTCACTTAGCATTCATTGGTGGTTTCTTGGTGAGTTGGAACTCCACAATTGTCATATTAGTCTGAAACCTTGAATGACCAGGACCAGATGCCTTGACAGTCTGTTCTAGTCCAAAATCGAATGATCTAGTTCCTAACAGAAAGGTTGATCAACTTGATCTACGATGACTCAAAACAGGAATGGCAGTTTGTCATTCATATAAACAGGAAACTCCAAGTGCAAATTTGAGTCTTAGATAGTCCTGATTTGTGTTGTGCTGACAAAATCAACAATGCATCTGCAATGATTCGTTGAATATGTTGGTTTCATCTACATCCCATCTGCATGTTACGTTAGCATGTACCATGAAATATACGGTATTATACAAAACAGACCTGATTATTCTACAACAGAAAATGGTAACAGAACTTATCTCCTGCTGCAACTTGTGGTGCCATACCATCTTTCCGTTAGCATGTCACTTGCGTAGGACATCCATTACATGAAAATAGTAGGCCCACCATGAAGATTACCCTTCTCAAAAATGAGGCTGATTCACTCTCCAGGGGCCACACCTGTAAGTTGAGCTGGATCATCAATTGTCCATTAATTCCAAAGGCATGGCCTATCTAATGCAATAAATGATAGAAATGGTATAGTGACATCATACCTGGAAGTACTGACATTAGCAACTTACCACTCTTTATGTAGTTGATCAGCTAAATGGTGATTTCTTTCTATTCTCTGATAGCCTCTCTAATTTTAGAGACAGTTCCTTGATCTGTATTAAGGCCTTGAAGAAACCTACAACATCAACCTGATCTTATTGTTTAATTGTGGTCTGATAAGGGAGATCTCACATTTTGAGTAGAAAATAAGAAACTAAGATCCAATCCACATTATGGAAGTGAATGGCTTACAATGGGGTTATTAGGAAGTCCAGATTGTTCATTAGGCATGCCATACAGTGGATAGTCCTCATCTCAAAAGCCACACAACTCGGACAATCCTAACCATCTGAACAAATAAGTTGTCCACTAAATCTGGACCTTTACTTATATTTACCGTTCTTTGTTTCTTTTAGTGCCTATCTAGTAGGCTGCCCATCAGACAATTAAGATTGTTGGATCAATCATTAGTGTGATTTATGAGCTATGGATCATCCATTGTTGGCTAGCCTGACGAACGATCTAGATCTCGTCCACCTGTCCCATGCATACAGTTTCAGATGTCTGACTCAAGAGTCATGTCCCACAAATAGAAATCGGGCCCTTTATTTATTTGTTTGTTTTTAGAAACCAAATTTGTCAATCATAAAATAAAATACCATGGAAATTTAGGAAAACAGGAACACAAGTCTCCACTCGGAATTTTGATTTTCATTCAAAGAACTACGAAAAAGACAAGGAAGCACTCAAAACCTTCATGTTTAATAATGATAATAATAAAATCTCAGATGCCTCAACAATCAATAAGTAAGGATACAGAACACAAAAAAAATCAATTGAAAAAAGAGAGGATATTTACAACAACATCATCAGGATTTACAAGGACACACAAAAAGTACAAAATCATAATCATAAAACGATTAGATTCCTTGAAAAACCTTCAAAAGCTCAAATGATATCAATTACAATATGAAACAATTCCTCAATCGATAAATGAGAGAACCGCAAAAGTGGAATAAATCAAAATAAATATATGCTTCATTCATCAGGAATTGTAAGCAGAACGCCATACCTTCCAAGAAATCCTTCAAATTCTCCAGAAAACTGAAATCCGTTCACAGCTCGCAATAAAATTGCTCCAAAGCGAGTTATCCTAACATGAAATCCGAATAAACTAAAATTTAAAATTCAATGAAACACAAATGAAAAATTATTGAGATTTCTGAAAACTTACCTGAGAAAACATCAACAAAACTGCATTATTTCTTCAGAAAATCTCTGGACTGGACTGTAGAGTAGCATTGATTTCATGACATCGAGATTTCTCTATTATATATATGATTGATAAAGAGAGATGAGAGGGAGAGAGAGAGAGAGAGAGAGAGAGAGAGAGAGAGAGAGAGAGAGAGAGAGAGAGAAGAGAGAGAGAGGAGAGAGAGAGAGAGAGAGAGAGACGAGAGAGAGAGGAGAGAGAGGAGAGAGAGAGAGAGAGAGGAGAGAGGAAGGATGCGAGAGAGAGGATGGAGGAGAGAGAGAGAGGGAGAGAGGGAGATCGAGAGAGGGCGAGGGAAAGGGAGAGGCTGAGTGCGAGAGAGAGAGAGGATGAGGGAGCTTGGGAGATGGAGAGAGGGCAAAGGAAAGGTTGACGAAGAACATGTGTGTTTTGGGAGGTATGCACGTGGGAGAAAAGGGCGGACAAAAATTTCATTTTGGGGGAGGAGCGCGTGACAACAGCCCTTTGCGACCGTGGGTTTTAGAACTGTGGGGCCCACCGTGATGTATGTTATTTATCCACTCCGTCCATTAATTTTAAAGTATTATTTTAAGGGTTGATGCAAAAAATGAGTCAGATCGAATCTGTAAGAAGACTAGACAACATATTAACAATAGAAATTTAATTTTTATTATTTCTTATGGTGTGGTCCACTTAGACCTTTAATCTACATAATTTTTGGGCTCATCCACTGAAATTATATATAAGAATTAATGGGCGGCCTAGATCAAACACATATATTCTAATGGGCCCCATGGAGCCCCTTAAGCATCATTAATATCTAATAAGGTTCTGGTGAGGATGTAGGTTTTAGCTACAAATCAATTAGGTTTTAGCTACAGATCAATTAGGTTTTAGCTACGGATTAAATTTGTAGTATAATTGCTACAGATTTAATCCGTAGCCAACAACTTTCAAAGTTTGTAGCCTCTGCTCGATTTTTTGGTAGTGCAATGTGTGTAATAAAGTTCATATCACTCAACGCATTGTCCACTTCTATTTTGTACATCTTTGTGTATATATCTTCATAAAGAAAACAAAATGTCCAAAAAGGTATCCCCTTAACATCATCTTTAAATTACTATTTCCACGTACTCTTGAGCAATATCCCAAGCTTTATCCAGAACTTATGTAGCTCTTAAGAACTTAAGGCCACATGGAGCCGTAGGCAATCCATGGACTGTGACAACTCCTTTTGATTAAACTGCCCAACTGCCTAGATAACCTTTTGATTGCAATCCGTATGAATATCAACAGTAGAGATGGTTTAGTCCAGACAAAGCATATCACTTAGGGCATAACTAGAGAGCTTCGACTGTCCTAATTTGACTTAGACGCGTTTGACGTGTCTATCCATTGATAGCTCTGTTACACTGTTTCAACCTTGCAATCAATGACTTATTTTTTAATTCATTTATTCTATTTTTGTGGAATGCTACTTTTTGACTTTTTTTGTTTTCCTTGTGTGCAGGATTTTAATCAATTGCGTCTAAATTTAGGCGTACAAGCACTTCAACCTTTTGACACCACTCATGCTAGGAGTGGACCAGATGGAGATTTATTTTTATTTTTATTTTATTTTTAATTTAAGACCATTTTCAACTTGTTGTAAATATTATATTTTATTAATGCAAAGTAATATAATTTTTGTTTAATATTCAGTTTTAATTGTATTGCAATATTTTTAATGTTTCAAATATTAAAAAAATAGAGGTTTCAATTGAATTATATATATATATTTACTGACCTACGCCGGGGCCTCTCAAATCTATACAGCTATTCAGAAGACTTTTATCGGCGTTGGAAACCGTGCGTTGGAATACTTTTACCGGTGCTTGGATAGAATTTTATTGGCGCTTCTTCAGAAGTACGAGCGGCCACCAGAAGTGTCAGTGAAATGAGAATGGGTGCCGGAAAAGTATACCCCATTACTGGCGCTCAGACAAGCGCCGATAAATGCTGGTAGTGCCGACAAAAGATTTTTCGACACACCCTTTTAACGACGTATGTTTGAGCGCGGGTAAAAACTATGCCAGTGCTTTCTTAGGCTTTTACTAGCGCTTCTAACTGCCGGTAAAAGTCTATTTTCTTGTAGTGACATCTATCAAAATAGACCCAAGATGAGATTGAATTAAATGCAAGTGAGGGCTTTTGTTAAATCAATAAAATTATCAAATTAACTTTACTAATGAGGAATCCCTCTCCTTTAAACTATGTACATGTATGATTAAGATATACTGCCATATTAATTATGGCATGAATGACATGTCCACATAGGATTCATGTTTATCATGATTTATGGATAAGATCATAAATTAACGGTTATGATCAACACATTGAATTTACAGGGCACACAACACTGGTTTTAAGTTGAGCAACATGATTTGTGTTCGTGAAACTAGATAAAAGTTTCCAAGGGCAATATAGGATATGTAGTTTTGTAACTTAGGTGTAAGGAATATTCTCTTGCATCCAAAGTTTTCAGGATTTTTATCATCCCATACCATGCATATGTCACTCATTTAGGATGACCACCATATGTATACACCATGACACAAAATTTGGAGATGGAACTGTTGGGTTATTTCAAAATAAGAAGAAAAGAAATTTTATTTTGGGAAAAGAATGGTTGTGGCTTTGGTGATTGTGAGTGTGAATGGTGATGCCTCTTGGTAAAGGGAGCATCTTTTGAATTTGAAATGGAGGGATACCATTGTTAGAAAGACACGACCATTGATGAAAAGACGCCATGGAAGAAGATGTCTTTTCCTGAAAAGGGCCTTAAACATCTCTTGTGATTCTATATAAACCCGTCTTTAGGTCAATCCGAATTCATAATTCCAACATCTCCTCTCCATCTTTTTCTTCTTCACCATTTTTATTTTTGGAAAGATACAGTTTTCAAGCGCTAAACTGTAAATAATTTTCAGGCAGTAAATTACAAACAGTTTTTAGGAGGTAAATTATAATAGTATAAAAGTCAGGTTGTACGCTGTAAAAGTGTGTTTGGGGTGCGGTTTTTGAAAAGGCCTAGCTATATGTCCTAGAGGGGGGGTGAATAGGACAATGCCAAATAAAACTTATAACAGCGGAATTAAAAAGAATATGATAGCCAAAGTAAATCACAATGCAGGAAAGTAAAACAACCTCAAAATTTAGATCTTGAGAGGTTGATACAAATGTTGTTCTAAGGATAACCTTTCACCAAAAACCAGAGTTTATGGTAGGACAACCTTATTTCTAGAAAGATCTTTGTATCAAATCTCAAACCAAAGAGGAATACAGAAATAAATACAAACTGAATTGAAATAAATTGTAATCACATATGTATTGTTCGAGGGACAGCCATACACCATAAAAATGGCAGGGCAACCTTGCTGGAACAACTTTTAAAGGAAATTGAATATCAAGCTGATAAAGGAATAGCAGAAAATAAATTCTAAACTATTACAAAATTCCCACAATGCTTGAATTAAATGATTACAACATTCACCACCATACATACATCCCACAAATGAATAATTAAAGATTAGAAGTATAAATCATTCAACCACAACACAAGGGATTATAGTGGTTCGCCTGTGTGTTCACCAACTGTTAAACAATAGCCACACAGAATGCTACTCCACTCCTAATATCCTCACACAGGGGATATTAGCGTTCACTAACAAAATAGGTTTTCACAGGTTCACCCAAAACCTTTACAATTGTGTCTTTGTCTGTGGGCTTACACAATTAAAAAAAAAAAAACCTACTTCTGAGTTTTCCTGGCTCTCCTCAGATAACCAATACAACAAGATTTTTCTGGCAAATCTTGAAAGAAACCAAAACAGAAAGGAATTTATAATTAAATGTAAAATACCTGATTATCTCCTTCGTTGTAGCAGCTCGGTAGAACCAAGTCAGAGTAGATGATTGAATGTCCAAGTTCAATGTCCAGTACTCAATTATAATGGTTCTAATTCTAATAGATTTTAAATTAAACCAAGTAGGGCTTGCCTTAATTGATTTTGATTCCAAAGAAAGAGAATAACAATTCCTCTTATCAAATTAGATTGGAATATCAGAAACAAAATCAATTAAATAAAGCTAAGGAAAGAGAATATTAAATAAGCACACTTAGCTTAGATGGAGCACAGAATTATCTCTCAGAAGTTCGACGAAGATTGGCTTGAATGGATTAATTAATTCAATTTTTTCTTCTGAGATTCGTGCTCTATTTATAGGTGAGCAGATCGCGTCTTCGACTGGTCTAGGGAGCTCTTCGACTAGTCGAAGCAATAACAGATATTTGAAAAATCAGGCGCGATAAGCTTTGACCGTTCTACGACTGGTCGAAGGTCTCCTTCGACTGGTCGTAGATCACCTTCAACTTTGAGTCGAAGACTTTCGACTGGTCGAAGATGCAATCGACACTGTTCCTTCGACTGGTCGAACAGATTCCTGGACTAGTCGAAGCGTAACAGAAATTATCTGATTTTTGTAACAAACTCACGACTGATTGAAGAATTTCTTAGACTGGTCGAAGCAAATCTAGGACTAGTCGAAGAACAGACCAAACTTATGTAAAATAAACATCCGACTTATGTATCCAAAGTGACCTACTTCTAAGGTCAACCTAAGGTCAGTCAAACCTCAACCATGAAGTAAGGACATTGAAACATTAGGAACTAGTGACCTTGAAGTATAAGCCTTGAAGTCTTGATGTAGTTCAATCTTGAAATCTTGATGTGACTCAATCTTGAAAGTGTCATGAGTTCTTTACGAACTGCCTTGTACTCTTCTTGAAGTCTTGCATTCTTGAGTCATGTCTTGTGAGTAGTTCTTGCAGTCAAGGTTGATCTTTGTACTTGTGAGCTTTGCTTGTTGTGAGCTTTGCTTATTCATGAAATGTTGATCTTTGAGAGAGCTTCACTTATGCAAGTTATATAACAGTGATTTTGGCACCACAAATTTGACAACAAACAGGGATATAAATTATAGTACTTACAGTTTTTCAGTTTTGCAGGCCGAAACCCACATTTCTCTGGTCTTGGAGAAGAGGTTTATTGTATCCTAGAGGCGGATTTGTTGTAACCCTCTTGCAAATTGGTTTAATCACCAGTAGGGTGCGAATATTGCCTTAAAGATAGAGACATTGTAATGCACCTTGAGCCTATCTTTAAGTGATTCATTTTCTATTTTTTCCCCTCTAAAATAACAATTTTAAGGCGATATTATGGCCTCTTCTATGAGCCATCTTGACTTTGTTCGAATTACACCATTCGACGACTCAAATTTTCTTCGATGATAATCGAGGGTCCATCTCTTCCTCACACCATTCAAGTTTGATCAGTGCTCACTCAAGATCCTCCTTCACCACCATCTAACAATAATACGTTAGAACAAATTCAAAAGAGACAAAATTGAGAGCGTAACGACTACCTATGCAAAGTTCATATCTTCAACGCTCTTTCTGACTCGTATACACTTTTTATCATTAAAAAAAGACTGCTAAGGATTTGTGATAGACGTTGCTCACCAAATACGCATCAGATGATGAATACAACAAAAAATTCCTTGTAAGTCAGTTTTTAGAATTCAAAATGTTGGATGAAAACCTATCTTTGATCAAGTACATAAGTTACAGGTCATCATCCAACAGATTATTGCTGATGGAACTAATCTCGACGAATCTTTCCAAGTATCTACAATTATTGCTAAACTTCCATCTAAATGGAAGGATACTAGAAAATCATTGAAACAGAAAAAAGAGAAAATGTCCTTAGAGAACCTCCTAATATTTCTTCGAATAAAAGAAGAATATAGGCTCCGTGACAAAAAATGAAGAACAACAGGAGGCCCTAAGTAATGCTAATGTAGTCGAGAATAGTGTGAATCGAGAATTAGAGAAGCCACCTTTCAAGAAAGATGATAGGCTCAAACCTAATAACCAACAGTTCAAAAAGAACACATCCAAGAAGGGTCCATGCTTCTTTTGCAAAATCCATAGTCACTTTAAGAAAGATTGCCGAAAATACAAAAAGAAAATGTTAGAAAAGAAACGACAAGTCAATATGACGAAAGACATGAATCTGGCAATTGTCGTCTCTGAAGTTAATATGGTAAATGAGGATGTTGAATGGTGGGTAGATTCTGGCGCTACCAAACATGTTTGTAGAAATTATAACATGTTCAATTCCTATGAAATAGTGGAGGATAGTCAAGAACTATATATGGGGAATGCCTTCACATCCAAGGTTGTAGGAAAAAGGAAATGTAGTCTTAATCTAACTTCCGGAAAAGTCCTTACTCTGAACGATATGCTGCATGTACCGGATATTAAGAGGAATCTTATATCAACTAGTCTACTGACTAAGTTTGGATTCAGACCCCTATTTGAATCCGATAAATTGATTGTGTTTAAAAATGGGGTATATATAGGGAAGGGCTATGTATCAACTGGAATGTTTAAATTGAACCTCACAAATGAAAATTCTTCTTTCATATATATGCTTAATTCACATGATGTTTGACATGATAGATTAGGATATATTAGTTATCATAGTATGGATAATATTTCTAATCTTAATCTAATCTCTAAGTATACAAAACCTAATGACAAATGTGGTATTTGTGTACAATTCAAAATAACTAGAAAACCGTTTTCAATGGTGGAAAGAGAATCACAACTCCTAAACCTAGTTCATAGTGACATATGTGAAATAAGTAGTTTAATAATAAGAGGGGGAAAAATGTATTTCATAACCTTTATAGATGATTTCTCCTGTTATACCTTAGTATACCTATTGAAGAATAAAGATGAGGCACTACAAAAATTTAAGATATACAAGGCAGAAGTTGAAAACCAACAGACCGAAAGATTAAAATTCTAAGGTCGGACAGGGGAAGAGTATCTATCCTTAGAATTCTTGGAGTTTTGCAAAACTCATGGTATAATTCAGCAAATTACATCTCCCTATTCACCCAAACAAAATGGGATAGGAGAACGGAAAAACAGGTCTCTCATAGACATGGTAAACTCTATGCTTAATAATATAGGTATAAGTTCAGGATTTTGGGGATAAGCCCTATTGACTTTTTGTCATATATTTAATAGGATACGTCACTCTAAGACTTGTAAGACTCCATATGAACTATGGAAGAATAAGATTCCTAACATCTCATACTTCAAGGTATGAGGTTGTAGAGCCTTAGTTAGGCTTATTGATTTTAAAAGACCCAAAATAGGGTTGAGATCTCTTGAGTGTATTTTCATATGATATGAGAAAAATAGCAAAGCTTATAGGTTTCTAGTTGTAAAATCTAATCATGCGATCCTGGTAAACACCACAATAGAATCTAGAGATGCCGAGTTTTATGAAAACTTATTCTCTTCTATAACTAGAAAAGAGATAAGATCTTAAGACCCTAATACAATTAGTAGTTCTTAAATACCTGATCAAGATATCAGAAGTCTCGATAAAGTGGACATAGAACCTAGAAGAATAAGAGGATCAATACAGGTACATCTTTCAGACCCGATTTCTACCTTCTGTCAATAGAAGGAGATAAATATAACATAACAAAGGAAACCATGTTGGTTGTAACATAGAAAATGATCCAGTAACAATAGATGATGCACTTAGGTCTCAAGATGCTTCTTTTTTGAAGGAAGCTATAAACGATGAGATGGATTCTATATTGCAAAATGGAACATAGAAACTTGTGGATCTGCCCCCAGGATCAAAACCAATAAGTTGTAAATGGATTTTCAAAAGAAAATTAAGACCAGATGAAACTACAAAAAGGTTTAAGGTCAGATTAATGGCTAAAGGATTTACATAAAAAGAAGGTATTGATTTTTTCGATACCTATGCTCTAGTAGCAAGGATATCAACTATTTGAGTTTTAGTTGTTCTAACATCCATTCATAAGTTAAAAATACATCAGATGGATGTGAAGACAGTTTTTTTAAATGGTGACCTCGATGAAGAGGTTTGTATGGAGCAATTAGAAGGTTTTATAGTTCCAGGATAGGAAAATAAAGTGTGTAAATTGATCAAGTCGCTATATGGACTTAAACAAACACCTAAGCAATGACATGAAAAATTTGATAAAGTAGTCACCTCATGTGACTTTAAGATTAATGAATCTGATAAATGTGTATATTCAAAATTCTCTGATAATAAAGGAGTAATTATATGTCTCTATGTAGATGATATGCTAATATTTGGTACATGTTTAGAAGTTATAAATAACACTAAAAGATTCTTATCTAGTTTTGATATGAAGGATATGGGTGAAGCTAATGTGATTTTAGGTATCAAGTTATTAAGAAACAATGATGATATAACTCTATCTTAATTACATTCTATTGAAAAGAAAATTAAAAAGTTTGATCACTATGATAAGAATCCAATTTCTACTCCTTTTGATTCTAATATCAAGTTAATTAAAAATGAATATCATAGTGTATCCAGATAGAGTATTCCAAGGTGATTGGTAGTCTTATGTATGCTATGATTTCTACTCAACCTGATATTGCTTTTGAAGTAGGTAAATTGAGTAGGTTTACAAGTAATCCAAGTTTAGATCATTGAAATATTGTCTCTAGAGTACTCAGATACTTGAGAAAAACTATTAACTATGATTTACATTTTTCTGGTTACCCTAGTGTATTTAAAGGGTACAGTGATGCAAGTTGGGTCACTGATTCTAATGAATCCAAGTATACCAGTGGATGAATTTTTACACTTGGAAGAGCTGCCATTTCTTGGGGATCTAAGAAGCAACTTGCATATCTCACTCTATCATGAAGTCTGAATTCATAGCTTTGGCCGCTAATAGTAAAGAGGTAGAATGGTTAAGAAAACTGTTATTAGAAATACCATTATTGGTAAGGCCTTTACCACCAGTATCTATCTACTGTGATAGTGAAGCAACACTATCAAAGGCATATAACAAGACTTATAATGAAAAATCCAGACATATTAGTCTAAGGCATAGTTTTATGCGACAACTATTTAGTGACGGTGTTATAATAATACAATATTTATGATCTATTCAGAATTTAGCGGACCCGTTCACTAAGGGACTGGCAAGGGATGTTGTCAGTAGAACATTAAGAGGAATGATACTTAAGCCAATTTCACAGACACCGGATGAGGGAAACCCAACCTAAGTTAATAGGTTCAATGGGCAAAGTACCTTCCAGAAAGTGTCTGAAGTAGTACTGTACATTTTCTATATGTCTCATTCCTGGATGTATGTATAGTGCTAGGTACCTGTAATGATAAAAAGGAGGATGAGCTGCTACTCTTAATGAGTTCTTTCAAGGGTGCTATAGTTACTGGGGCATTCATAGGGACTCACCAATATGAGTATTGGAAGTGGGGCCGCTTCCTGATGTTCGAGAGTTTTTGGCTACTCTCATGAACTCATGAATCTAGGACAGAGCACAAGGCCGTTAATGTGCTATAATTTTAGAATACATGACAATTAAATATATGTGTGTAACATGTCCGGTTGTGTCATATAGAATAATTAGTTCAAGACCATAGTCACTAAGGATTCTGATTCAACTTTGATTTGTTTACACTAAGTGAAGGTTCAAGTCCATACGACATCTTCTCCTATGCACATATTTTCCTTACATACCTTGACCTCTGTATTTTGAAAAATAGTGGGGGATTGTTGGGTTTTTTCAAAATAAAAAGAAAAGAAATTTTATTTTGGGAAAAAAATGGTTGTGGCTTTGGTAATTGTGGGTGTGAATGGTGATGCTTCTTGGTAAAGGGAGAATCTTTTGAATTTGAAATGGAGAGATGCTATTGTTGGAAAGACACCCCCATTGATGAAAAGACACCATGGAAGATGTCTTTTCATGAAAAGAGCCTTAAGCATCTCTTGTGATTCTATATAAACCCATCTTTGGGTCAATCCGAATTCATAATTCCAACAATCCCCTCTCCATCTTCTTCTTCTTCACCATTTTCATTTTTGGAAAGATACAGTTTTCAAGCGCTAAACTGTAAATAATTTTCAGGCAGTAAATTACAAACAATTTTTAGGTGGTAAATTATAACAACACAGAAGTCAAGGTTGTACGCTGTAAAAGTGTTTCGGGGTGCGGTTTTTCGGTTTTGCAGGCCGAAACCCACATTTCTCCGGTCTTGGAGAAGAAGCTTATTGTATCCTAGAGGCTGATTTGCTTTAACCCTCTTGCAAATTGGTTTAATTACCAGTAGGGTGCGAATATCGCCTTAAAGATAGCGACATCGTAACACGCCTTAAGCCTATTTTTAAGTGATTCATTTTCTATTTTTTTGCCTCTAAAATAACAGGAACATTCCATAGTATCTGATCATTTTGGGTTTTGCTGGTAGAACATTTGACTATTTGAGTTAAGCATTCATTGGAGGTAGTGGTCAGATGCCTATCACAATCTTTACACTTGTTTCCTGGACAATGTGAAATCAATATTACGACCTAGTAACCGTCTTGATTGTCTGATTACATGCGGTCGATACATCTGAAGAGACAGACACTTGAAGTCAAACAATCTTCGAAATGATCATACCTGTTTGACAAGCGCTCTAAAACACCAACAATAGTGGACGCATGATTATTTAGTTGATTATCTTCTTCATGCTTTTACATACGAGTTTGTGAATATTTTATACATGTAGTGATGATGAATCTACTCTATGGTCAATATAATGGGTTGTTGCTATCGTTAATTGTTAACTAAAGGCTTGTTCTGCCTGTTGCACATTGTAGACTATTATATGGGTATGTACAATATAGTGCATGATAAGATGCACGTATATTAGTACCTCTGTCCAGACCTATGAGATGATTATTATAATCTACGTGCCTAACAAGGTTTTGTAGGACTACAAGTTGGAATGGGGATAGTCATTGGTTGACATGCAAATCCCGTACACGATGATGATGATGAGAATAGCGATCACTTAATAATCGATCACAATGTGTTAATAGACTGGCACATGCCCAGAGGCCATTTATCTACAAGTAATAAGTTGATTATAATCTTGTTTCTTTTCAAGTTTGCTAAGTTTATATTGACTCATTTTTCATTACTACTATACACTAAGTGATAAGATTGCAATAAGGTGATGTTACTTCAGTATGCATTATCAAGGTATTGTATATGGATTTGAGTAGGTCAAAAGCATCCTATGAATGTGGCCAAATATATATCGGATCACGGTGATGGGTTAGATGAAGATCATAAATTATCAAATGTTGGTGATGATGCATAACAGACTTACTGAGCTACTAGATTGAACACATTGCCAGATTTTACAATGAATGATTTCAGAAAATTATTTATATTATACATTAAATAATTTCAATGGGCTTTGATTGATTGAGCGTGTAAAACAAAATCAGTTCAGTATCAAAAGTAGGTAAGTGCGTATTATAATTGTACCTAGCATTAAGATTTGTGAATCAAATGTGTTTAATTCAATGTTATCGTATTAACAGTCAAGGAAAAGCTATGAGAAAATTGGATAAAAGCTTATGGTCGCTTATGGATTTGGCATGATGGCATCTCCTCAGGGTGTAATATTAACTTGATTTTAGAGCATTTTACATTCAAGATCGTAGAAGTTCATTAGATCACATTTTTATATTTGACCAATGGCCAGCGACCCAACATTGAAACTCTGGATCATTTGTTCAACATCGGCTTTCTTGCTTCTGTGGTTTGGCGCTTAACCTTGCCACCCACCGCTCAACTCAAGAAAGGATGGCCCAATGGTGGGGGGTGATGACACTGGGTGTCTCCTTATTCTAGCTCCGCGGTTTGACCCCTTGCTTTATGCTTTGGGAAATTTGGAAAGCTAGGAATTCAGTTAGGTTTGATGGCAAGAATATCTCCTCTCGGGCTGTCATAGCGCGTATTAACTAGTGGCTGGGATGGGTCAGTAAAGGGGTCTCTCAAGCCGGATCGGAATCTTGGATGGGTCGTCTTCAGCTTAGGAATCTAGGTATCAATGCACCTCCTCTCCCCGCTAAGCGTTTTGAAGTGGTGAAATGGGTGAGGCCTAAGAGTAATTGGGTCAAGCTTAATGTGGACGGGTCGGCTAAGAGGAACTCAGGGATGTCAGGAGGAGGCAACATTTGCAGGAGGGGTTACGACAACATAGTCTTTGCCTTTTCCAATGGTTATGGGCTAGGTACAAACAACAGCGCAGAATTTACAACAGTCTATGAGGGCCTTGCTATCTGCGCAAGCCTGGGGCTGTGGAAGGTGGTAGTTGAATCGGACTCTAACTTGGTGGTTGACTTGCTTAACCAAATCTCACAGGCGGGCCATAAATGGAGGCATTAGCGGCCCGCATTTCCAGCCTCAACAGGTTGAGTTATTTCCGTTTTGTTCACATCAAGAGAGAGCGAAATGGCCTGGCAAATGGGCTGGCATGTTGATGTAGAGCGGGTTGCGGACAGTTTCATGGCCAAGATGGATCAGAAAAGGCTCGGTTGATGACAGAAGTGATCCGGACCGTGGACCTTAGATCGGGCATATCTCGCAATCCGGAATGAGTTATTTGATGTAAAATATATGATTTTGGGGTATAACGAGCTACTTTAGCCAACCAACCCCATTATACTGGGTTGCGATGCCGGGAATTATGAAAAACCCCTGGATCGACGGTCGTTTCCCTGCTTTAATTTCATTTTTACTATAAATAGTAAGTTTTAGTTTGATTATAACTCTTCATCCGTCAGGCTTTAGGAGTTGTGCCCAATGTGAAAAGAGCTTAGAATAATTAGGAGAACGGTTTGGTGAAGCCAAATAGGACACTTACTATTTTTGGCCGAAAACCTTGCGCACTAGTAGACATCACGACCGTCTATAAATAGTAAGTTTACTATTTATAGTAAGTCGCGGATTCTAAGTAGTTGTAGTTTGATTCTGATTTCTTTCTCATTTCTTGGTTCCCCTATTTAAAGGGTTGTGAACTCATTTTTATTCATTCATTAATCAATTTTGAATATATTAGAATTTATTTCTATTTTCTGCTTTCTTCCTCGTGGATTCGAGAAGTCTCTGTGAGGAGTCCAGAGAAGCTCCGTGGATTTGAAATAGTTATCCTGTTGAGGAAGATGGTGCTCGACCCCACGTCCTCCCCTGCGTCAGTTTGGTATCAAAGCGAGGTTTCTCCTCGGATCGATGACTTCTAACAACGGGTCAGGCAACAATCCCATAGGCGATGCTCCAGAAAATTTACCTTTAACGGTGACAGCTTTCGAAGTAGCGCAACAAGAGAATCGGCAAGCCATGCAAGGGCTGCAGACTTCCATCGACCGTATAGCGGATCTCTTGGCAGAAAACCTAAGGCAACTCCGTGTTCCTGGTGGTAATCCTCCACCGCCAATTGCTGAAACTCGTAATTGCCCTGATCGCAGGATAGTACCGACAGTGCATCCAAGGGTCATTCCTGAGGAAGGGGGCTCCAGTGAGGAGGAAATCAACAACATAATCTTCCAACACCCCAGACACGGCGCCGATCGAGTAGATTGAAAGGATCGAGAATTCAAGATGCGAGTTGATATTCCTAGCTTCAATGGCCAAATACACATTGAGGATTTCCTCGATTGGCTTTCTGAAGTTGAAATTTTTTTGACTATATGGACATCCCTGAAGCAAAGAAGGTCAAGCTTGTGGCCTACAAGCTGAAAGGAGGAGCTTCTGCTTGGTGAGAACAACTGCAACTCGCGCGAACCAGGCAGACAAAAGCACCAATTCGCACCTGGCAGTGGATGAAGCAGCTACTACATGCCCGATTCCTCCCTAGCGATTACGATCAAGTATTATTCCAACAATACCAAAATTGTTGGCAGGGTAGTCGGTCGGTGAGAGAATACGCAGAAGAATTTTCTCGCCTGGTGACGCGTAACGATTTGGTCGAGACTGAATCGCAGCAAGTCGCCTAATTCAACGGTGGATTGCGTATGACTATCCAGGATCTGGTCTAGATGCAGTCCGTCTGGATGATGAATGATGCGATTAAGTTGGCTACTCGGGCAGAAGGGCAACTTGAACGTCCTAACACACGGACATATCCCACTGCAAGGATCCCTGTGGCAGGTCCACCCCAGGGAACTACACAACCCAAGGGGAAGGAGCCCGTAGGATCACGCACTCAACCTCCTACGTCTGAGAACCAAGATCAAGGAAGCGGGCAAGCTAGACCCCAAAGGGGCATATCGACTGCTGCTGGTCCAAGTAGAATCTCGAACCCTTATGCTCGGCCAAGGCCCGACAACTGCTATCGTTGTGGCCAACCGGGCCACCTATCAAATACTTGTCCCCAACGAAAAGTGGCAAACATTGCCATCAATGATGGTAGTGCTGATCACGCTTATGAAGATCCAGATATTGAAGAACAGGAGCATACCACCAAGGACGAGGCAGATTTAGGTTGAGTTCAACAAGATCACGGCGAGTCGTTCGTCGTGAGGCGACTATTATATGAGCCAAGAAAAGAAGTGCATCCACAGTGGCATAATATCTTCCGCACTAGGTGTACGGTGAATCGAAAGGTTTGTGACGTGATCATTGACAGTGGGAGCAACAAGAACATCGTCTCCAAGGTTATGGTGGAAAAATTGTAATTGAAAACGGATCGTCATCCCTCTCCATATACAATTGGTTGGATCAAGAAGGTCAGCGAAACAAAGGTAACCACTACAAAAAAGAGGGTTTTTAGCGACGAAACGCATTTTCGTCGCCAAAAGTCACTTTTAGCGACGATATAAATTTTCTTCGCTAAAAGTGAGCTTTTAGCGACGAAACTTTTAGTGACGAAAATTTTTGAAGCTAAAAATAGTGCATTAGACTTTTAGAGACGAAAATTTTCATCGCTAAATGCTCCAAACATTTTACTTTGAAGTGGAATAAATTTCTTTTCGCAGCTAAAAATCCTGTATGTGACTTTTAGCGACGAAACTTTTCGTCGCTAAAGACTCAGAACATTTTCTTAAAGTTTTAGCGGCGAAAAGTTTCACTGCTAAAAGTCTTGTACTGTACAAGACTTTTAGCAGTGAAAATTTTCGTTGCTAAAAATAAACTAACATATCTTTTAGCGACAAAAATTTTCGTCGCCAAAGGTTTCTTTTAAAAAAAAATATTCCAGTTCAAAATCCATACAAAATTCCTGATATACACCTGTTGACAATATATTCCATCATATTCATCCTGATATACACATTTCATCATATTCACGTTGACATCAAACCACATAAACTTTTAGCGGCGAAAAGTTTCGTCACTAAAAAACACTATATAAAACTTTTAGCAGCGAAACTTTTCGCGGATAAAAATTTTCAACTTTTAGCCTTAAAATTATACAAAAAATATTTCTGTTTTTAGCAGCGAAAATTTTCGCTGCTAAAACTAAACTAACATATCTTTTAGCGATGAAAATTTTCGTCATCAAAAGTTTCTTTTTTTAAAAAATATTCCAACTCAAAATCCGTACAAAATTCCTGATATACACCTGTTAACAATATATTCCATCATATTCATCCTGATATACACATTTCATCATATTCACATTCACATCCATTTAAACCCAAACTACGTAAACTACATTCATCCAAACACAAACAATCTTATCTGCATCACATTCATTCACGCATAAATACATTTAAACTTAACATCATAAATAAATAAACAAAAAATCACAAAGATGAAGGCGGAGGTGGTGGGGCATCGTTGGGTAAGCGTGCAACGAAAGCCTGAAACATCTTCGTCATCCGTCGCACATGCTCCACCCCCATCTCCGCCATCCTCCTCTCCTGCTCCTCCTTCTGCCTCTCCTGCTCCTCCCTCTGCCTCGCCAGCTCCTCCAGGTTTAGGTTTAGGTTCAGGTTATAAGTATAGGTTTTGGGATTTGAGAATAGGTTTAGGGTTTAGGAAATCGGGTTTGGGTTCGAGATCGGGTTTAGGTTTGGGTTTTCAAGTTTAAGCTTAGGTTAAGGTTAGGGAGTTGAGATTAGGATTAGGTGTAGGTTTAGGTTTAGGGATTTGAGAATACATTTAGGTTTTAGGTTTAGGTTAAGGTTTTAGGTTATAGGTTAAGGTTTAGGTTTTAAGTTTAGGTTACTGTTAAGTTATAGGTTATAAGTTTAGGTAATAGGTAATAAGTTTTAGTTTAGGTTAAGGTTATAGGTTTTGGTTAAGGTTTAGGTTTAGTTTTAGGTTAAGGTTTAGGTTTAGGTTATAAGCTATAGGTTTAGGGAATTGAGAATTAGTTAAGGTTTAGGTTTAGGGAATTGGGTTCGGGTTTGGGATCTGGTTTAGGCTTGGGTTTTCATTTTTAGGTTTAGGTTTAGGTTAGGGAGTTGACTTTGGGATTAGGTGTAGGTTTAGGTTTAGGTATTTAAGAATAGGTTAATGTTTAGGTATAGGTTTAGGTTTAGGTTATAGGTTTAGGTTTTGGTTTTAGGTTTAGGTTAAGGTTATAAGTTTAGGTTATAGGTTATAGGTTATAGGTTAAGGTATAGGTTATAGGTTATAGGTTTAGGTTAAGGTTATAAGTTTAGGTTAAGGTTTAGGTTACAGGTTTTGGTTTAGGTTAAGGTTATAGGCTTTGGTTTAGGTTAAGGTTTAGGTTTTGGGTTTATGTTAAGGTTATAGGTTTAGGTTAGGTTTAGGTTTAGGTTATAGGTTATAGGTTATAGCTTTGGGAATTGAGAATAGGTTAAGGTTTAGGTTTAGGAAATCGGGTTCGGGTTCGGGATCGAGTTTAGGCTTGGGTTTTCATGTTTAGGTTTAGGTTTAGGTTAGGGGTTGAGATTGGGATTTGGTGTAGGTTTGGGTTTAGGGATTTAAGAATAGGTTAAGGTTTAGGTTTAGGAAATTGGGTTCGGGTTCGGGATCGGGTTTAGAAGTTTAGATTTAGGTTTAGGTTGGGTAGTTGAGATTGGGATTGGGATTAGATTTAGGTTTAGGGATTTGAGAATATATTTAGGTTTTAGGTTTAGGTTTTAGCTTATAGGTTTAGGTTACAGGTTTAGGTTTTGGTTTTAGGTTTAGGTTAAGGTTATAGGTTTAGGTTATAGGTTAAGGTTATAGGTTTAGGTTATAGGTTAAGGTTATAGCTTTAGGAATTGAGAATAGGTTTAGGTTTAGGTTTATGAAACTGGGTTTGGGTTCGGGATCGGGTTTAGGTTTGGGTTTTCAAGTTTAGGTTTAGGTTTAGGTTAGGGAGTTGAGATTAGGATTTGGTGTAGGTTTAGTTTTAGGGATTTGAGAATACATTTAGGTTTTAGGTTTTAGATTTAGGTTTTAGCTTATAGGTTTAGGTTATAGGTTTTGGTTTTGATTTTAGGTTAAGGTTATAGGTTAAGGTTAGGTTTAGGTTTAAGTTATAGGTTATAGCTTTGGGAATTGAGAATAGGTTAAGGTTTAGGTTTAAGAAACTGGGTTCGGGTTTGGGATCGGGTTTAGGTTTGGGTTTTCAAGTTCAGGTTTAGGTTTAGGTTAGGGAGTTGAGATTAGGATTTGGTGTAGGTTTAGGTTTAGGGATTTGAAAATAGGTTAAGGTTTAGGTTTAGAAAATCAGGTTCGGGTTCTGGATCGGGTTTAGGCTTGGGTTTTCATGTTTAGGTTTAGGTTTAGGTTAGGGAGTTGAGATTGAGATTTCGTGTAGGTTTAGGTTTAGGGATTTGAGAATAGGTTAAGGTTTAGGTTTAAGAAAACGGGTTCGGGTTCGGGATCGGGTTTAGGCTTGGGTTTTCAAGTTTAGGTTTAGGTTTAGGTTAGGGAGTTAAGATTGGGATTAGGTGTAGGTTTAGATTTAGGGATTTGAGAATAGGTTAAGGTTTAGGTATAAGTTTAGGTTTAGGTTTTAGTTTATAGGTTTAGGTTTTGGTTTTAGGTTTAGGTTAAGGTTATAGGTTATAGGTTAAGGTTTAGGTTATAGGTTAAGGTTATAGGTTTTGGTTTAGGTTATAGGTTTAGGTTTAGGTTTTAGTTTATAGGTTTAGGTTATAGGTTTAGGTTTTGATTTTAGGTTTAGGTTAAGGTTATAAGTTTAGGTTAAGGTTTAGGGTACAGGTTTTGGTTTAGGTTAAGGTTATAGGTTTTGGTTTAGGTTAAGGTTTAGGTTTTGGGTTTATGTTAAGGTTATAGGTTAAGGTTATAGGTTTAGGTTAGGTTTAGGTTTAGGTTATAGGTTATAGCTTCGGGAATTGATAATAGGTTAAGGTTTAGGCTTAGGAAATCGAGTTTGGGTTCGGGATCGGGTTCAGGCTTGGGTTTTAATGTTTAGGTTTAGGTTTAGGTTAGGGAGTTGAGATTGGGATTTCATGTAGGTTTAGGTTTACGGATTTGAGAATAGGTTAAGGTTTAGGTTTGTGAAATCGGGTTCGGGTTCGGGATCGGGTTTTGAAGTTTAGGTTTAGGTTTAGGTTGGGGAGTTGAGATTGGGATTGGGATTAGGTTTAGGTTTAGGGATTTGAGAATACATTTAGGTTTTAGGTTTAGGTTTAGGTTTTAGCTTATAGGTTTAGGTCATAGGTTTAGGTTATAGGTTTAGGTCAAGGTTATAAGTTTAGGTTATAGGTTATAGGTTAAGGTTTAGGTTATAGGTTTTTGGTTAGGATTAGGTTATAGGTTTTGGTTTAGGTTTAGGTTTAGGTTTAGGTTTAGGTTTTAGTTTATAGGTTTAGGTTATAGGTTTAGGTTTTGGTTTTAGGTTTAGGTTAAGGTTATAAGTTTAGGTTTTTGTTTAGGTTAAGGTTATAGGTTTTGGTTAAGGTTTAGGTTTTGGGTTTATGTTAAGGTTAGGTTTAGGTTTAGGTTATAGGTTATAGCTTTGGGAATTGAGAATAGGTTAAGGTTTAGGTTTAGGAAATCGGGTTCGGGTTCGGGATCGCGTTTGGGCTTGGGTTTTCATGTTTAGGTTTAGGTTTAGGTTAGGGAGTTGATATTGGGATTTGGTGTAGGTTTAGGTTTAAGGATTTGAGAATAGTTTAAGGTTTAGGTTTAGGAAATCGGGTTTGGGATCGGGTTTAGAAGTTTAGGTTTAGGTTTAAGTTGGGGAGTTGAGATTGGGATTGGGATTAGGTTTAGGTTTAGGGATTTGAGAATACATTTGGGAATCGAGAATAGGTTAAGGTTTAGGTTTAGAAAACTGGGTTCGGGTTCGGGATCTGGTTTAAGTTTGGTTTTTCAAGTTTACGTTTAGGTTTAGGTTAGGGAGTTGATATTAGGATTTGGTGTAGGTTTAGGTTCAGGGATTTGAGAATACATTTAGGTTTTAGGTTTTAGGTTTTGGGATTTGAAAAATTTCGTCGCTAAAAGTCACTTTTAGCGACGAAAAAAAAATTTGTCACTAAAAACCCCATTTCTTATAGTTAAGGTTATAGGTTAAGGTTTAGGAAATTAGGTTCGGGTTCGGGATCGGGTTTAGGTTTGGGTTTAGGTTATAGGTTATAGGTTATAAGTTTAGGTTTAGGTTTATGTTATAAGTATAGGTTTTGAGATTTGAGAATAGATTTAGGTTAAGGATATAAGTATAAGTTTAGGTTATAGGTTACAAGTATAGGTTATAGGTTAAGGTTAAGGTCAAGGTCTAGGCTTAGGTTATATGTATAGGTTTTGGGATTTGAGAATAGGTTTAGGTTAAGGTTATAAGTCTAGGTTTAGGTTATTGGTTAAGGTTTAGGTTTAGGTCTATGTTATAAGAATAGGTCTAGGTTTAGGTTTATGTTATAAGTATAGGTTGTAAGTTTAGGTTAAGGTTGTAAGTAAAGGTTATAGGTTAAGGTTAAGGTTAAGGTTAAGGTTTAGGGTTAGCGTTAGGTTATAGGTTATAGCTTTAGGGAATTGAGAATGGGTTTAAGTTATAGGTTTGGGGTTATAGGTTTATGTTAAGGGTGTGGTACCTGCAAATACATACATAAACACGGCCTGTCCAAATGGCCAGGCCCCTCCAATGTTGTCCATAGGAAATGGACAGCTTCATCATGGTCATAACAGTGGTTCCCACCTTCTAGGGACCCCCGCTCATCCGGATAGCTCCGACGCACATCCGGGTCTGCTCCATTAATTTTGAGCAAATACATAAACACGACCTGTCCAAATGGTCAGGCCCCTCCAATGCTGTCCATAGGAAATGAACAGCTTCATCATGGTCATAACAGCGATTCCCACCTTTCAGGGACCCCCGCTCATCCGGATAGCTCCGACGCACATCCGGGTCTGCTCCATTAATTTCGAGCAAATACATAAACACGGCTTGTCCAAATAGCTAGGCCACTCCAATGTTGTCCGTAGGAAACTAAGTTAAACTTATTTCTGCAGATAAACCATAAGCAGAATGTTGCATGATGAATTATCATGAAATCCTCAAGTCGGGCAGAGATTGAATTTATCCGTTCCCAAAAACCACAGTCATGAACTTTTAAATGCATGAGAGGATATAATAATAAGAATGTAGTTGGCTGCAGTGCAAGCACTTGAAATATAACCTCGAAAACAATATCCACAGTATGAGTAGTTGAGAATATAAAGAACACGAGAAATGTACTAGAAGATTCCAGTTAGCAGTGACAAGCTCAACTTCCAAATGCTGAGAAACATTGTGATCCACTTCTACTGTATCTTTTACCTAAAGCAGAGAAAAAAAATCAGTTTCAAGTCAGTAAGTCTATAGCCAACTGCAGCAGCCACTCAAGTTGGAAAGATGATTTGCCTCCAGAAAAATACAATGAATTCAATATTATTAACTGGGACTCAATTTAATTAATCATGGACATGAATTTTACCATGAAAGAATCAGGCACTGTTTTGTAGACACCTAAAAAATTGGGTTAATCTCATTTTAGTTAACAATAATTATATGTTAAAGATCTTGATCTCTAACACAGAATTTTAACTTAAATGAGATAAACCCCTTTTTTTAAGTAACCTACCAAACAGGCTTATTGAAGCAAGAAAGATGTAGGCCTAAAATATAGAGAAAATAATGTAAATTTCATAGCTGCTGAAATGATATTCAAGAAATATACAAGACCTAGAACATCAAGAAACAAAACATTAGACCATATTACAGGAAACTCATTTCAGCTTGCAAATGCCCACATTTTTCACATCTGCTTCACTCTTTTAGCTAAATATTGTAATTATTGTAGAATGAGACGTTTCATGCATGGGTTTCTCACATTGCTCCCCACGTCCATGTCTTGATCTAGAAACTATGCTCTAGAGTCCAGACAATAGAGTTGTTAGTACTCACTATTTCACAACCAATCATTTCATGAGCTTTATCCATCCACATGACATAGTGCCATTTACAACTGTTGAAACTCAAAACCCAAAACATCCAACACCAGACTATTCTAGGCAACAATGGTGCTTCCAACTTTGCAAGATACAAGTTCTACGTACTGGACAGTTCATAACACCTTGTAGTTAAAATTGTGTGAATATTTGATCGACTAAAAAACCAATCATCATTCCAAATTACCAGGCCGTAAAGTTTCACTAATGCATTGGTGGAAATTAAATAGGAATGGTGCTCACAATTTCAGAGCCCGACAAACCTGCTGAACATGCTTGGCTGCCCCAAGCCAGTTATCCAACTAAACACATGTTAATTAATGGTGGAAAGTGCATAACATGCACTAAACCTGAACCCTAGCCTTTTTGGGAAATGATAGGTTAAGATTGTCCTATCGAGGAGATTCTTAGGCGTCAATGATCTCTGTTTGGGTCTTGTTTTCATTGAGATAGTCTGTTGCCTGTGAAATGGACTGCTTGCATAATCCACACAAATTTCCAGTCCATGAATAAGGTTTAGAAATATTACTTTTGGTATTCGGCTCCTGGTAGTTAATTTGCACAGCTAGAAGCATGAAGCATATATCATCGATTTAATTCCAGTGGGCCTTAAATGGGAAAAAAATTAGGATAGCCTGCATTTTTATTTGGAAAATGATTACATGTCTACCGATGAATGCACAGTCCCTGTTTGGAGTAAGAGAAATGAGAATATGAATTTTCTATATCCACAAACTTGTCAAATTCATGAGTTCGCATTGGATTTGAATTTGACAAACTCCAAAGTCCACTGTTTGGGAATCAAGCTACAATCTATGAATTTGGGAGCATTTATTGCAATGAAGTAGCTTCTATCACCTTTTAAGGTCTCTCATTTTGTAGATTTGCAAAGTCTTTACTTGAAACATGAATAGAGATGAAGTTACTAAACAAGAAAGGCATCTACTAAATAGCCAATAAGTACAACAGTTGGAGAGAATGAATTCTATAATTAGATGAGAATGCAGTTGTTTAATAAGGAGGCATCTACCAAATAATCAATTACCTATAATTCCATTAGGATATTTTGTCCGTTGATGCAAAAATTTTTTAGTTATCATCTTCAATTGAGATCAGATTTTTATTCTCAATTACCCAAATAGAGATCAAATTGAAAGATGTTAGATTATATATTCTCTAGGTAGCATTCTTTCAGCTATTTGCTGTTGAAGTATTGGCGAATGTTTCCAGTTAGAAATCAGATTTTTTATTCATCAATCGAAATCAAATTCAACCGAGTCAAGTTGGCTTGGCCAATTTCAGGTCAATTTAAGAAGTTGTAGAACTATGAAAAAAAATTTGTGTATTTAAAACTTTTATTATTGGCACTCCTAAGTATGGTTGAAGGCACAAGAACCGTACCATAAACAAAATTAGAAAAGTTTTATTTAATTTTCCTCCTCTTTCCCTTTCATGACAAAACTGAAAATTACCCCCAAGAGCCTTATTTATTTCCCTTTTTCCCATCTCCTTTCTCTTTTGTCTCTGCCAACAGATGCCCTACATTGACAATGGACAAAATCCTAAAATCTAGAAATATTTCAACTTGTTGGAAAATATTTCAGCTCTTTGCATTTTCAACCAGGAACAAGCTTTCAGGCAATACATGTTGAGAAAAGTCTTAAATCTAAGGTTTTGAGGTCGTTCGACCGGTCGTGGGAAGCTTCGACTGGTCGTAGGAGACGCTCGACCGGTCGTAGGTTCGAGCCCTTGTATGACTCAAAGTCCAGCAAGTTTTTTGCTGTTTTTTACTGTAGCCAGGACTGGTCGAAGGTCAGCTACGACTAGTCGAAGGTGGACCAGTCGAAGACTGGCTACGACTAGTCGAAGGTTACGCAGTTTGTTCCGCGATTTTGCGCGAAACTGCGGATTTGAGTCCTTTCGCAACTGGGATGCGGAAGGGAAGTTTCCTAAACTATAAATAGGTATTCCTAAGGTTTTTTCTAGGAAGTTGTGATGAATGCTAAGGGTTTCTAAAAGGGTTCCAGGGTTTCTAAAGGGTGTAGCAAGGGTGAGATTCGAGGTTGTTCGAATCGAGTAAGTCCTTTCTCTTTGTAATTGATGCTTTCATAGTGGTGATCTATCGCTTGGTGCCGTGGTTTTTTCCCTCAAGGGTTTTCCACGTTAAATCTGTGTGTTCTCTTTTCTTGTGTGTGCTTGGTGCCATTGGATTACCATCCCAGATCTAGATCTGTGTGATTCCGCAGGCCAAAAATCCCAACAAGTGGTATCAGAGAAATCGGTTGGGACACAGATCTGAATCTGAGGGATTAGTAATAATGGCGAGCGCCAGGTATGATATTGAGAAGTATTCAGGGAAAAATAATTTTGAGTTATGGAAGATCAAGATGATGAGTTCCTTAATCAAGCAAGGCGAAGATGGTGCTCTTGAGGAGCGAAAGTCCACCATGAAAGATGATGATTGGAATACTCTTGATAAGAAAGCCTTATCATCGATCCGTTTATGTCTCACGGATGAGGTTCTCTACAACGTCATGAGGGAGAAAACTGCGGCTAATTTATGGGCGAAGTTGGAGGATGTTTATGCGAAGAAATCCTCTGAAAATCGTCTGCACTTGAAGCGGCAGTGGTATAACTTCAAGATGGTAGAGGGTGGAGATCTGGAGGCTCACATCAGCAATTTTAATAAATTGGTTTGCAAATTGCTCGATATGAATGAAGTGATGAAAGATGAAGAACAAGCATGTATGTTGCTGAATTCTCTCCCGGCGTCCTATGAGTCATTCAAGGACACTATGTGCAGCATGAATAAAACTCTGAGTGTCGACACTGTTATCTCAGCCCTTCAAGGGAAGGCTATGAGACAGCTAGACAGCAACATAGGGACATCTTCTGATGCACTGTTTACAGTGGGTAGGAATTCTGAACACGGTACAGGTTCTTCAGGTTCAAGATCCAAATCCAAGGGCAAGGGCAAAGGAAAGGTAAAATGCTGGAATTGTGGGAAGGAAGGACATGTGAAAAGGGATTGTGAAAATCCTAAATCTAAGAGGGAAGATTCTGAGGCTTCATGCAGGGAGGCTAACACTGCCACGTCAGATGAATCGAGTGGATGTGATGGTGATGTTTTGTCTGTGTCTTCGCTCAGAAGGTCATACGATGATCGTAAGGATGATTGGATGCTAGACACAGGGGCATCTTTTCACATGACTCATCATCGGAGTTGGTTCACCAGCTATAGGGAGTGCGATGGTGGACAGGTATTTATGGGAAATGACATTGCCTGTAATGTTGTGGCTATTGGTACGGTACGCATCAGGATGTTTGATGGGGTGGAGCGTACCTTGACTGATGTCAGGCACGTTCCTGATTTGAAACAGAATCTGATTTCTCTTGGTGTGCTTGAGGCAAAGGGATGCAAGTACACAAGCATTGATGGTGCTCTTAAGGTATCCAAGGGGGCATGGGTAGTCATGATAGCGCATCGACTCGATCATGTTTACAGGTTGATCGGGAGCACTTCAAAAGGTGGAGCTACAGTGGATGTAGCGAATTCCACCTCTGCACGTGTGTGGCATGATGGGCATGGCCACATGAGCGGGCAGGGCAGGAAGGCTGAGACGTACGGATAGGGATACAGAGCAGGTGGAGCAACCACCTGTGAGAAGAACCACATGGCATGATTGCAGGATATCGGCAAGGTACATGGACGACTCCAATATTGCAGGGGATTCATCTTCTATTCTGATCGCTCTAGGTGAGCTTGGTGCTGAGAAGTGGAAGGTGACTATGGGCGATGTGATGGATTCGTTGTACCAGACCGACATATGGGAGCTGGTGGAGCTTCCAGTGGGCCGGTGAGCGGTTGGATGCAGGTGGATCTTCATGAGGATACAACATAGATACAGGGCAAGGTTGGTAGTGAAGGGTTATGCTCAAAGAGAAGGGATCGGCTTCTCAGAGATATTCGTGCCAACGTTATAGCAGGTATCTATCAGATCCGTGATTGGCACTGGTTGGCTAATGTGATCTTGAGCTATGATGTGAAGCAGAGATAAGAGAAGAGGTCAAGGAGCTACACGGTTGAAGATTGAAGTCTTGGTGGAGATTGTTGAGAAAAGTCTTAAATCTAAGGTTTGGATAACTGAGGCTAAAGGCTTTAGCCTCAGTTTTTAACCTTTTTAGCCACAGTTTCGAACCGAGACTAAAGCCCCTTTTTCTTGTAGTGTAAGTTAGTGGCACTGAATATTTTCCCTATCTCATTTCTTTCCTAGACCTGTAGTTGTAAAACAATCTGCTTGTGCTGTGTAGTTTGCTAAATATGGGAATGAGGGAAGCATTGTACTGCTCCAAGCCTGCTTAGATCAAGTGAAATTTCAGAGTGAAGACTTTCAGTCAAAGCTAGATCTTCTATCACCTATCTTTAGATACTTTTTGGGTAGGCCAAATTTCGCCACAGTTTTTTGTGAAGCACTGAGAAGTAAAGTGATGAGTGAAGGATTTTTAGAAGGTCTCTCTAAGCAATTGCATTTGTCTACACTCGAGAAAATTGTTATTGGTCTTGCTCTGTCAGATTCAGGAAATACGGATTTCCGAATCAGAGGTAAGTTGAGTTGCTTGGAGGAATGTATCACACGCTCCATGAATGACATGGTGTATTTGTATGACGTGAGTTTTGTTTTTAGCATTCTTTGAGTTGCTTGATTTGGAGATAAGTTTTGAAACATCTGTTCTAAGATACCTTTGTACAAAGATTCCTATTGCATTTGTTTTTTCTCCCAGGGTATTTTGCATTTAAATCTTGGTCATTTTTCCAGGGAAAATTTTCTGCATGGCACATATTGAGGAATTATGTACAAAGCCTGCTTCTGTATGCAATGGTTTTTTTTTTTTTTTTTTTTTTTTTTTTTTTTTTTTTTTTTTTTTTTTGAGTTTGGAACTGTGTTCTTCACTTGTGTAGGAAGAAGAGGCTCTCATTTCAGCTCATAGAAAAGAAATTGAAGAGACGATGGAGATTGTGCGTGGAGTAAGTCTATCCTACATCGGCTCTCTGCTACCCTTTTAATTCAAGATCACCGAAGGTTTCTCTCTTTTGCTCTCATATGTTTTTGCTTGGATATCCATATGCTTGTACATGTGTCAAACAAGTCTATTTTAGACTTCATATGATAACTATGTTTTTTTGACATTTAAATGCTGAGAAAGAAACCTCTAGAGTTGTTAAAAGTAAAATTAGGAGCTAGGGACATGCCAGTGGAGCAATCTGAACTGTCGATATGGACTCCACTATAAATTATTGCTAATGGCGAGTTCTTATTTTTTGCAGATGCTTTCAGACTACCGAACAAGCTGTAGTTGTTCATCAGCCAAGCAAAAGTCATACCCAAATCTTGCGTTGTGACTTTGTATTATTTGTGGAACCTAATGTTGTGTAATAGTTTGATTGAGTTTGTTTTGAAAACTTTAAATAGTAAACAAGTGAGATTGATTGAGTTGTTAACTATTTTGTTGGTATTATGGCTTTCATGATTGATTGTTTCATGAGTGGATTGAATGAATGGATTAGTAGTTTAAATAAATATTTAAAAAAATTAAACATTTTTAGCCTCAATTTGTAACCGAGGCTTGGATGGATTTCCTAGTTTGGGTTTAGCTAGATGTGAATGTGAATATGATGAAATATATTATATAACAGGTGTATATCAGGATGAATATGATGAAATATATTTAACAGGTGTATATCAGGAATTTTGAGCTGTATATTAAAAATAAAAAAAAGAGACTTTTAGCGACGAAAATTTTCGTTGCTAAAAGTGGAACGAATTTTTATAAGTTTTTTGGCGGCGAAACTTTTCGCTGCTAAAAGTCTTGTAATTTTTTCACAGCAGAAATTTTTGCAGCTAAAAGTCTTGAAAATTTTTTTTACTGAGAAAATTTTCGTTGCTAAAAGTCTTAAATATTTTTTTGGAACTCTTGGAAATATTTTTTGGCAGCGAAAATTTTTGCTGCTAAAAGTCTTATAAAATTTTTTTTGCAGCGAAACTTTTCGCTGCTTAAAAAGTCTTGGATATTATTTTGGCGGCGAAAATTTTCGCTGATAAAAGTCTTGGAAGTTTTTTTGGCAGCGAAAAGTTTTGAAAATTTTTTTGGCAGCGAAAATTTTCGCTGCTAAAGGTCAACGAAAATTTTCGTTGCTAAAAAGCTTGCATTTAGCAACGATTTGAATTTTTCGCTGATAAAAGCCTTGTACATCGGTCTTTTAGCGACGAATTTAGCGACGAAATTTTTCGTCGCTAAAAGGTTTTAGCTGCGAAAATTTAACTTTTAGCGACGAAAATTTTCGTCGCTAAAAGTGGTGTTTCTTGTAATGAACTAAACGGTGCACCATATCCTTTTTAATTGACAAACATTATAAGGATGAAGTAGTATGCGATGTGGTTGACATGGAAGCATGTCACATACTACTCGGTCGGCCCTAGCAATCTGACCGTGACGCTACTCATAAAGGGCAAGATAACATATATATCTTCGTCAAGGACAACCGAAAGACCATATTGGCCCCTATAGATCCAGAGGGACCACCTGAAACTTCTAAAGTGGAGGGTCGTTTTTTCTTAACCATACGAGACTTCGTGGAAGAATCCAAAGAAACAGGACAGACTTATGCATTAATTGTAAAAGGGGAAGAACTTGAGCCTACCATCATCCCTGAAAGACTAAGACCCCTGCTACATGAATTCAAAGAAATCTGGCCCGAGGACCTTCCCGATGGGTTACCCCCATGCGGGATATCCAACACCATATCGACTGTCCCTGGGTCCAGTTTACCTAATCGTCCTCATTATCGAATGAGTCCGAATGAGTGCGAGATTCTGCAGGGACAAGTAGAGGAGTTAATCCGTAAGGGTCTTATTCGAGAAAGCATGAGTCTATGTGCTGTACCAGCTCTATTAACTCCAAAGAAAGATGGGAGTTGGCTCATGTGTGTCGATAGCTGAGCCATCAACAAAATCACCATAAAATACAAGTTTCCTATACCACGGTTGGACGATATGCTGGACATGCTAGAGGGTGCAAAAATATTCTCTAAATTAAACCTAAAGAGCGGCTACCATCAGATTCGAATACGGCTGGGTGATGAGTGGAAAACGGCCTTTAAGACCAAGGAATGATTATACGAATGGATGGTCATGCCCTTCGGTCTTTCGAATGCGCCTAGCACATTTATGAGATTGATGAACCAAGTTCTGAAACCTTTCATTTGGTGGTTCATTGTGGTTTATTTCGATGATATTTTGATATACAATCAAGACGAAACCACCTATATGGAACACCTCAAGAAGGTCCTTCAAGTGCTCACTAAAAATAAACTGTATCTCAATTTTAAAAAGTGCAGCTTCATGACTGATAGCCTATTGTTTCTAGGTTTTGTCGTAACATCCACGGGCATTCGGGTGGATGAGGAAAATGCGAAGGCAATCAGAGAATGGCCGGTTCCCACGAATATTCACGAAGTGCGAAGCTTTCATGGACTGACGACATTCTATCGTCGGTTCGTGAAAAATTTCAGTATCATTGTATCACCAATCACAGATTGCATGAAGAAAGGGTAGTTTCAGTGGACTGACGAAGCCGACAGGAGTTGCCGAAATCAAGCACAGATTATCCACGACCCCGGTTCTTGTACTTCCCAACTTCGACAAACTGTTTGAAGTTGAATATGATGCCTCATATGTCAGAATTGGGAGAGTTTTGTCTCAAGAGGGTAGGCCGGTAGCCTTCTACAGTGAGAAACTTAGCGATGCACGCAAGAAGTGGTCTACATATGAGATCGAGTTATACACGGTGGTCCAAGCACTGCGACACTGGTGACATTATTTGATTCAAAGGGAATTCATACTTTACACGGATCATCAAGCTCTCAAATTCATTAATAGTCAAGCTAACATTAACCGTGTGCATGCTAGATGGATCTCGTTTTTGCAGGAATTCACGTTCGTACTAAAACACAAGTCAGGGCAACAGAACAAAATAGCTGATGCACTGAGTCGCCGTGCAACTTTGTTAGTCACTATGAGCAATGAGGTTGTCGGGTTCGAGAGCCTCAAAGACATATATGCCGCCGCCGCCGACTTTAAGAACGCATGAGTTAGATGCTAAGAAGGTCACCCTGGCGACTTACATATGCAAGACGGGTTCCTTTTTAAGGAAAATCGACTGTGCATCCCGAACAGTTCGCTAGGGAACAGATAATCCAAGAACTACATGGAAGTGACCTCAGTGGACACATTGGGCGAGACAAGACACGAGCTCTTGTGAAAGAATAGTATTACTGGTTGCAATTGGTACGTGATGTGGGAAAGACAGTCCAACGTTGTTATATTTGTCAGACCTCCAAGGGGCAATCTCATAATACGGGCCTCTACACCCCGTTACCTGTGCCTAACGGTCCTTGGGAGGATTTATCTATGGACTTCGTGCTTGGTCTCCCATGAACACAACCCGGCATGGATTCGGTGTCCGCGGTAATAGATCGTTTCTCCAAGATGACGCACTTTATTTCATGCAAGAAGACTCTCGATGCAACATATGTGGCAAATCTATTCTTCAGAGAAATTGTGCGGCTACATGGGTTCCCAAGACTATTACTTCTGACCGTGACACGAAGTTCATAAGCCACTTTTGACGGACTTTGTGGACTCGATTCGATACACGACTTCAGTTCAGCAGCGCCTACCACCCACAGATTGACGTTCAAACTGAGGTTGTGAATCGCACATTGGGAAACCTCCTTCGATGTATTTAAGGAGAAAAACTAAAGTAGTGGGATTTAGTTTTGTCTCGAGCGGAGTTTGCATTCAACAACATGAACCGCTCGATAGGGAAATCCCCATTCCAGGTTATTTACGGACGAGTACCTCACTGCACACTAAACTTGGTCCCTCTGCCCAAGCTCCCAGGCATGAGCATTGCAGCAGAACATATGACTGACAAGATCATGGGCATTCATGCGGAGGTACAAACCAGCTACATGCCTCAAACGAAAAGTATAAGAAGCAAGCGGACAAGCATCGACGACAAAAAGTGTTTGAGGTGGGCGACCAAGTAATGGTCCATCTGCGCAAAGAACGATTTTCGACCGGAACGTACAACAAGTTGAAGAATAAAAAGATTGGATCAGTACCAATCATCCGAAAGATCAATGACAACGCTTATGTTGTTAATCTTCCAGATGACATGTCGATCTCACGGACTTTCAACGTCGCCGACCTGACCGAGTATCATGAACCAGCGCAGGATGAGAACTCGAGGACGAGTTCTTTTGAAGTGGAGGGGACTGATGTAGAGCGGGTCGCGGACAGTTTCATGGCCAAGATGGATCAGAAAAGGCTCGGTCGACGACAGAAGTGATCCAGACCGTCGGACCTTAGATCGGGCGTATCTTGCAATCCGGAATGAGTTTTGGGGTTGAACGAGCTACTTTAGCCAACCAACCTTGGTATGCCTGGTTGCGACACCCAGAATTGCGAAAAACCCCTGGATCGACGGTCGTTTCCTTGCTTTAATTTTGTTTTTACTATAAATAGTAAGTTTTAGTTTGATTATAACTCTTCATCCGTCGGGCTTTAGGAGTTGTGCCCAACGTGAAAAGAACTTAGAATAATTAGGAGAATGGTTTGGTGAAGCCAAATAGGACACTTACTATTTTGGCCAAAAACCTTGCGCACTAGCAGACATCACGACCGTCTATAAATAGTAAGTTTACTATTTATAGTAAGTCGCGGATTCTAGGAGTTTTAGTTGCAGTTTGATTCTGATTTCTTTCCCATTGCTTGGTTCCCCTATTTAAAGGGTTGTGAACTAGTTTTTATTCATTCATTAATCAATTTCGAATTTATTAGAATTTATTTCTATTTTCTGCTTTCTTCCTCGAGGATTCGAGAAGTCTCTGTGAGGAGTCCAGAGAAGTTCTGTGGATTAGGAATAGTTATCTTGTTGAGGAAGACGGTGCTCGACCTCACGTCCTCCCCTGCGTCACATGTGAGGTCAGTGAGCTCCAAGGTAGTCGTTGCTACAAGGTTGCGCGGGATCTTCCCCTTGCCATCCGGGGGATGGTCGTGTTAGATAAGGCAGGGCTCGGTGCCATTAGGGAGTTGGACCATGTATAGGTTTTTACGATAGGTTGATCTGGAGATGTTTTTTGGTGCTCCATGGGCAACCCGAAGTACAGTCCCCTTCATGTTATCTTAACACTTTGAAATGAATTCCAGGCTAGAATTTAGACTTTTTTTTTTTCTTTTTTTTTTTTTTATAAAAAAAAAAAAAAAAAATTTAAATTTTAATTCTCGGCCCAATTTTAGATAGGGTATCGAAATTATTTCCATGACGGGACACTTGTTTGTTGAATTTGGATTATTGAAATGTTTTCCATCGTAATGGTCCATTTGATGGGCACCCTTTGTCTAACTGTTTGACTTGTGTTGTGATATACCTGCAATGGGGCCCAAGATTTGGACAGTTTCGTTCAGGGTGGAAATGAACGCAGCATGGCAGCAAAGGAAGCTTTGAGAGTTCTGCAAGGAGCAAGGAATTCACGTGAGTGCATGGTCTCCACTTGCGGAAAATGGAGCCTACTGGGGATCACTTGCGGTGATGGAGAGTCCAATCCTTGAACAAATTGCAAACGCTAGGGGAAAATCTATTGCTCAGGTTTCTCTAAGGTGGTTGTATGAACAAGGAGTGAGTGTGGTGGTGAAAAGCTTTAACAAGGAGAGAATGAAAGAGAACCTTCAGATCTTCGATTGGGCATTGAGTGAGCAAGATTTGCAAGAAATCAGTCAGATTCCACTGCATAAGGGATTTTCGGGAGAATTCTTCGTTTCACCAGGTGGGCCATTTAAAACGATAGAGGAGCTGTGGGACGAGGAGGAATAACACACCTCTATCTATTTCTCCCGGTGTGTCATGATGGAATGGAACACGTGTAAGATCTGGGGTTTCATTAACTTTTTAGATTTTATGAACTAAAATTGCCATCGCACACCTCATAAGAGACACAACATATAAAACAAATGGATGGCAAGATATAATGATTTTAATCCCCAGTTAAAAATAAAAAATTTAAAAAAAAAAAAAAGAAAAGAAAAGAAAAGAAAAAGATCTCATTTCTATAGAAACCTATAGTGGAAAAAGGAGTTGTTCTCAATTTTGAATTTTTAGGAATGAAGCTTATAAATATAGGTGTCAGGATTTGGAGACGACAACCATAGAGAATCTAATCCCATCCTTGAAAAATCGTCCAACATATCTAAAGATCCTATAGTACGTGCTTGTCTTTAATCCGCGCGTCTTTGTACAAAGAAGGTTCTTTTAGTTATGTGTTCAAGGATGTATCCGGCTTTCACTAATTACTATATACCAGTGTCAATGTGTTCCATAAGATGTTTGGTGTGCACCTTGATGGAACTCCCAGGCAACATAGCTCAAAAATACAGGAGACTTGTTTCTATTTTATTCTTGACCTCGGGATCGCTTGTACATGACTCTACAAGGATATTTCATATAAGTTTGAAGAGGACAATTGGGGTGCATGCAATCGATTGTAATATATATATATTATTATTATTATTATTATTATTATTTTTTTTTTTTAAGGGAGGAGGAATGTCCATGAAGTTAGAACGAGTATCTAAGATGTCTCATCAAACGCTAGTTAATGGATGGGAGACATGCTCAAAACACTGCTCAAAGGGGACTGACCCTGCAGTCTGATCGAAGTAAGTTGATACACCCTCTTCTTGCAATTCAATGCTGGGCACGACATCACCACTCAAAGAACAAACATATGGGATGTCCGCAATCCCATTGTAGAAGATCCCGCAAAATTCATCGTCACTAGCCAAATGTTGTCGATTATGACTTGTCTCATCCCCTTTGATGGTTTGATTATCTGTAGGATTCGAGTTCTTCTCCACCAGTTCTCTAAATATTGATGATCGGAAGAGGAGACTAAGCGCAGTAGTTGTGGATGACCTGCTGTTCCCATATGGTATTTGCAGAGGGTGATATTCTTGCTTCTGAGGGGAGCCCATGTTGTCCATGGCGAAGATGTTGCGGTGCAAGAACGGCTCAGGTTCTTCACTGGGAAATATGGTGGACGGGGATGGGTTTGGTCGAGTTTCACTGCTGGATCGTGGTTCTTGGAGAGGAGTGGAAGTGTTCACACCAGGCCGTAGCCATCTGATATATGTGCTCAGGTCGAAGTTGGTCACTGCATTGATACCTCTGTATTCTATGGCTGCTATGTCATAAGCTGCTGCAGCCTCTTCTTGGGTACCTGAAAGAAGACATTCAAGTCATCCCCACATATCTACGTCTCCACTGAGGAGTGATCTTACTACACTATAAAGGAGATTTGAGGTGACAATGTCATTTCCATCTACTTGAATGAAAAAAAGAAGAAGAAAAAAAAGGTGACAATGTCATCATCACCCCACAAGGCTATTGATATCGATGTTGCAGTAGTTGTTGCATTCCCAAGGAGGACCACATTTTTTGGTGTTGTATTGGCTTCCCAATAGTCTAGTGAACTCACACAATATCTGTCTAAATGATTAAAAGGCTCGTTGACTCTCTGATTGTATCTCAATTTAGACCTGAGTCGAGGCTGAATCAGCCTGATTAATTGCGCTAGTCGATCGGGGTGACTATGGGTATTAAACCGTATCAGTTGGATGAGTCTGTATGGGACTTGTCCAAGTCTTATAACAGTGGGAAAAGATTGATTATATATTAAAGAAATAACACTCACTGTAAGTTCCAAGGTAAAGGTACTTGTTTCCGAAAACCCTTCCTATCCTTGCTTCCCATCTGCCATTGTGATGGTGCCTGTATTGTATCGAAAAAGCAACAAGTTTCTGTCAATAAATCTCGGGGCGATAGATGTTAGGCAGATAGTGTATACAGCATTATTCAGTGTATAGTCCCACTTTCACAGTCCATTCCTAAAGGGAGTTGAGATGATAGGTACATGTCTTCTCATTTGATAGAATGGGAAGGCTAGCGGCTTATTTACAAGCCGCCGTTTGGCTTATGATCTCAACACTAGCCAGCTAGCTGATTTCAAAGCTCTGTGGGCCCTACTAATATGTGTATTTTATTCATTTGTCCACTCATTTTGCCAGCTCATTTTAGGGAATCAGCCCAAAAGTGAGGCAGATCCAAAGCTCAAGAAGACCACACCACAGGAAACAATTTGGAGAATAAAGTCCACCTTTGAAACCTTCCTAACGCTAAAGTGATGTTTTCCAACCTGTTCATAAGGTCACAGAGACCTCCGAAGGTAGAACGCAGATATCAGCTTGATCCAAAACTTTTCTTGCCCACAAAAACTTTTCAATTGTAAGCGTTCAATGTCTATTGTTTTCCATAGTGTTGCTTGAGCTTTTGATCTGCCTCATATTTTGGATCATGCTGGGCCACATAGCTTTGACAACCGCTAGCTGGCTGGTGCTGGGGTCGCGGGCCAATCCGTGTCCTTATTGATCGGAAGTCACTTGCATGGTATGCCACACACTACTGACCTTCACCAAGTTTTATGGGACCTGGCATGATGTATATGTTAAATCCACATTGTCCTTTAATTTTATGAGATCATTTTATGGCGAGGGCCAAAAACTGAGGCAATCTAAAGCTCTATTGGACCACACCCACAGAAAACATTGGGTATTAAATGCTTACCATTGAAAACTTTTGGGGCGTTACAGAAGTTTTTTTTTTTTTTTTTTATTTATCAAGCTTATATTTGTGTTTTCTCTTTATCCCGGTCTGTGTGACGTTATGAACAAGTTGGATGGCAAATAAACATCATGGGCCCTAGGAAGGTTTCAATGGTGGGCCTTATCCTCTCTAGTGCTTTATATGGTTTGGTCTACTTCAGCCTATATCTAACTCATTTTTTGGCCCATGCCCTAAAATAATCTCTCAAAATGGGTGGACTACATGGATATAACACAAACATTATGGCAGAGCCCACAAAATTTGGTGACATCAAGACACCACTTAGGTGCACACTGCACGATCCGATTCCACACCTAAGAAAGCAGTTGAAACCTTCCTTGGGCCCATGATGATGTTTATTTGCCACACAATCTGTTCGTAATGTCAAACAGGTTTGGATTAAGGAAAAACACAAATATCAGCTTGATCTAAAACTTTGGTGGCCTCAAACAAGTTTTCAAATGTAAGCCTTCAATCCCTATTGCTTTTTGTGGTATGGTTGACTCGAGCTTCGGATCTACCTCATTTTTTTTTATCCCTGTGCCCTAAAATGATATTGCAAAATGGATAGACGGTGTGGATATATCAGATACATCATGGTGGGACCCAGAACTTAGTGACGTTATACACACCACCCAGTTCTGTGGTGTGTGCTGTGCCACCTTGTTCCTTTTATCCATGAGAGCATTATAAAGGCGACCACCAAATATATTTACCGTGCCACTCCACGGTACTTGGATACACCTCGGGAGAAGCCACTGCTTTTCCTGAAAGAGAGAAGAAGAGGAGAAGAGAAAGGATAGAATTTAGAATTTAAAAAAAAAAAGAAGAAAAAATTTTAAAAATAAAAACAAACAAACAAAAGGATTTAGCACAAATAGATCCAAATCTTCTATGTAAATACCTTCTTAAAGTGGCTAAGTACTCTTCTTTTGTCACATTTTGCATTATTTGGATTTCAGTCTCATAATCAGACACCTGGTCCACAATCAACAATGTTACATAAATACATTAGAAATTTACTAACCGATGATAAACATGTTGACTTTTGTCTCACTAACTTTCACATTCACTCAGCTAATTAGAGTTTTTAATTCCTAATTTTCCCAATTATACTTAGTAATTACATAGTTTTCTAATTCCCTCTTTAAAATTAAAATAAACAAATAAATAAAACACACTCACCCCTCCCTCACATACTCACACACACCCACCCCCACACACTCTTGCACTCACACCACGAGTGGTGCTTAAACTTGTGACCTCATGTTTTCTAATTCCCAGTTTCCCTTGAAATAATTAGTTTTCTGGGTTTGGTTGTTGTAGCTTGGATAAGGACTGGTATGACTTGGTTGTTGATTTTGGAAGATCCCAATTACACCTTGATCCATAGCTCAAGTAGTGGTAGACTGAGTGAAAGATACCTTGTTTCAACACTGAGGTCTTGGTATGATTTCCTAGTGGGGGTGGCTAATAGTGAAGTGTGAAAGTGTGAACTGACAGTGGGTGTACTAACAAGCTAACCAAAAAAGAAAAAATTACACCCATTTCACAATCCGGTTAAAACTTTGGACCCAAACCCGCTACAATGATCAACATTTGATTTCAGATTGGATCTAGTGACATATCGAGTGAGATCAGTACCGGGAAATTTGTGAACGTGGTGGTTCCCCAATATTTGAGTGCGGCCAGATCGTAAGCCCTTGCTGCAGATTCTTCCTCATCGTAAGCCCCTGGTTAGCAAAAGCAAGGAGCAGTTCTCCTTAATTTAAAATAACATTGTGTCAAATATAGATGAAATTTTATGAATCAAACAACTGCTCACCTAAATAGACTGTTTGGTTCGTTGATGAAAGATGAACATGGCCCACATAGAACAAGATTATGAAATGATCAGGAAAGTATTAATATATATATATGTGATCTAGAGAAATGAAAGATATCGAAGAAAGATCAAATGCTATCTTCTATACCTTGTTTTCCTTTCTTCTTCTGTGTTGCATTCCAGGAACCCTTGTCCCATAGATGTGCTTCATAACGTCCTGTCCATCTATGCCTGCATTTTTTTTAATCAAATGAGAAGCTAGCATCGTTATCCAAATTCTTCTTCTTCTTCTTCTTCTTCTTCTTTTTTTTTTTTTTGAAAAAAAAGAAGAAGAAAAAAACTCAGCAAACTTTTCATTCAATGGCAACTATGTTGTACAAGCATCAGGAGCAATTCGGGAACCCTGCAGAAGCATAAGAAACTGGGGGCACCTACCGTAAACACAGCTAAAAAAAATCAACTACCCCTATACAAAAAAACACACGCTAGGGACCCACCGGGAAGACCCGAATGGAACCTATGCCAACTTTATCCAAGAAGACCAAGCCCCAAATATGAGACGGGAGGTCATTTACACTGTTGAAGAAGATGAACGATTGCAACTCACTCCCCATACGGGCCATTCCGTCAGCCAGGCCGTTTCCCTCCCTATGAATGAGCCTGAGAGAAATATTACCCTACCCATGAGCTTACCAATCCTGGCAGCTCATGGTCTCCATTGCCGAGAAGGGGTCATCTCCCCAATAGGAGGTCAATAACGAATTTCAAATCTGATTCTAACTTGATCTGGAACAACCCCTTATTTAGTGACAGCAGAAGACCATCATACGCCGCTCTCAGTTCCGCTCTGTTGTTGGAGCCGAGCCCATAACTTGACCCAAAGACGAATAGAAATTCCCCTTTGTCTCCTCTCACGATTCCTCCACCTCCCGACTTTCCTGGGTTGCCTAGCCGTCAATATTCAGCTTTACCCAGTTGTTAATTTGCTGGTCTAACCCACCTAACGAAGACGTGTTTAGTAGCAACTAAAAATTCATTTTAATTTCTCCTCACATGCTATTCAAATAAAACCTAATATAAAATTGTGGTCTTCTAGTTAGGTATATATGCAATCCCCTATTATTTGATCTACATCTTGTAATAAAATGGAACAAAGTTGCACTATTCTAATACTAAAGTTAGAAAAGCAGTGTGTATCCACGGAATCTCGTGAGAGTAAACAACTAGGACGAAGGATAAGATCATACACCTAGGTGGAATGTAAGCACACCCACGGCTTCCCTGAAAAGTGAACCAACCTCACCTGCAGCCTACATAAAGTTGGCCCCACCACGCGGATTGGGTACTACCGAGCTCGGCATAGGATGGGGCTCTGAGGGGCCCACCGTGATGCATGGGTTAATCCACACCATCCATTCAATTTTCCATATGGTTTTACAGTACAAGACTAAAAAAATGAGTCAGATACAACGCTCAAGTGGACCAGACAGTGGAGATTGAACAACCACCATTAAAAAAAATTCTTGGGAAAGTTTTGGAAGTAAGCTGATTTTTTTTTTTTTTTTTTCCCTTCCTTTCATCCAGGTCCATGTGACTTTATGAACAGATTAGATGGAAAATGAACATCATGACGTGCCCTAGGAAGGTGTCAACGGTGTGAGTCATTATGATAACTGCTTACTGTACGTGGTGTGGTGTGGTCCATGAGCCCTGGATCAGCCTCATTTTTGGATGGACGGTGTGTCCCCACATCACGATGGCCCCCCTCAGCCCCAGCCTGTGCCAATCTCGGGACAGTTGCGGGTAATACTCAATCCATGTGATGCCAATGGTGGGGCACGTTGACATATCTGCTGGGTGGAGAATATGTTACTAGTGATGTGCAATAATTGCTCATAAATGATCATAGTAATAATAATCAATCATTTATCGCTTTCTCTCACCTAATTGGGCAGCTACACAAATGGTTTTATGCCAAACCATTCCACTATTCAATCAGGTTCATTTTTTTTTTTTCTTTTATTTTTTTCTTTCTTTTTTAATTAACCATATCATCTGTTAAATGATAGGTCATTAGGTCTTTCCTTACTACCGCTACTTACAATCTTTTAAGCCTTTCCTTTACCCTTTGAAAACAAGAAGAAGAAGAAGAAGAAGAAGAAAAAGACCTGCTAACGCCTCGAAACTTAGAGCTCCTCTTGACAGTTGTGGTTGTTGAAGAAGGGTCGAGCTGTTCTTTGTTATCGTCCCCCACCATGACGGCCACCTCCCTTCTCCTCCTCTTTATGCACTTGGCTTTGGGGAGTGCCATCTCTCCCTCACTGCCCGAACGACGCTTTCCACCATTCTCCTCCTTAACCATTACCATCTCAATCTCCATCCTTTCACTGACTCTCCCTCAAAGGAATGAATGAAATTTTGTTGGGTGTAAACCATAAATTATATATGCAAGTAAAACTAAAAACCATGACCTCTTCCTTCTTCTATTGTTTGCTGGGAATGTTGGAAGGTTGTTGTTAAGACAAGGGGAGCGATGATTTCTGTACCATACTGACAAAACTCTTTTGTCCCACGCTGCCTGGCCTAAATCCGCCTGCAGCTCCCCCCCTTCCGGTTCGGACCCGAATCGTCTACCACACCTGTTTATGCTGCTTAAAACATCCAAGCACTGTGGGCCCCAACATGGTGTATTTGTAAAATCCAATCCGTCCATCACGTGTAAAAACCTTATTTACACCGAACGTATTAAAAACTCAGAAGGGTTGAGTACCCATAGGTGGTGAAATCCCACTACTGCGTGAGTATGTGTGTGTGTGGAGCGTGTGTGCGTGAGAATAAAAAAATAAACAAATAAAAGAGTGTGGTAGAGGATTCTGGTCCTCCCGGTCCGGTTCGGTTTGAGCTTTTCCCCATATTAATGTGCAGTCCACACGAGGGTTACCTCCCGATGCACGGAGTCGGGAGTAGCTTTTAGACGTACAATATGGGATTTCAAAGAGCTTGGTCCTTTTGCGTAAAAACAGCTGTTGTTTGGAATAATTGCTTACACGCTATTGTTTGACTCATTTGGAGTAATTGTACCAAAATGTCATCCGTGCGTGGCTGTTGCAAGGAAATTATCTTACTTTTATTTTTTATTTCCGGGGACTCTTTTAGATTTTATAAGAACCAAAACGCTCCTTGCCTTTGGAGCTCTCTTCTTACTTTTGACTACAGGAGAAATTTGGATCGAATCCCCAATACTGATCCATGAAGTGCTCATTATGTGGCGATTGAACCCGCTTAAAGGTAAGTCCAGTCCGTTCATTCTTTTCTTGGCCCATCTATTCAGCGGGAAAACATTAATTTTAACTTGATATGATTTTTTATGGCACACAACAACCGATAATAATGGTAGTTTACTCCCAACTATTTCCTATGTAGTCTAACTTATCTACAGATTTGGCTCATTCTTTGGCCCATGCCATTTTGTGAAAATCTTACTACAATGGATTGAGTGGATACGACCCATACCCAAGATGAATACATTGAGAGATCTCATTCTACATTTTGCAACCTTTTTTTTTTTTCCAAAGGGCTTCTTCTTTCTTCCTCGAAACTTCCTTTGTTGGGACCCACCACCACTCTCTTGTCTACTTTAGTCTTACAATCTCTGATGTTATTTACGCCAAAAATTTTCTTCTTCAAAGTTTTCTCAACAAAATCGACTACCACACTCCTACACATTATGTTCTGGTGGATCATTCTCATTAGTTACATTCTCAAGCATGGGAATCGAGTCAGGTGCACATTCCTCTCCTTAACACATGACAACAATGACCCTTAACACATGATAACTACAACCCTTGACACATGACAACTGCGAGCCTAATGTTGAATGTGAAATATTACATATTTATCTATAAGTTTGCATTGATTTTATAAGGCCCGTATCCTAGACCATACCGTTCCGTAGACTCACGCGGTCCTTCCGGTCGAATTTCAGCGACCCACGCCGCGTAGATAGCATTCACGTGCAACCCTGAGTCGTATCTCGTATTCCAAAGTCGGTTCGACTCGAGACTTGTACCCTTGTAACCGCGCCGTCGCCGCGGTTCTGACTCCATGTCTCATGTGCCGATGCGATACCCGAGCCAGGAAATGCGGTCCCGCGTTCAGTTCGAGGAAAATGCCGCGCATTTGTAAACCCAAGAGAATCTCACGTCAATCAATCAAGACACATCACATCTCTAGTCAAGTACATGTCCCATCCCCAAATGCAACCCCTAAAGTCAACTCTCTCTCCTCTCTCTCCACCCATACATGTTAAGTACACACCCATTACTTCCCATCACTCCATCACTCACTCACACCCATCTCTCTCTCTCTCTCTCTCTCTCTCTCTCTCTCTCTCTCTTTACATCCCATCCTCTCTCTCTCTCTCTCTCTCCACCCATACATGTCAAGTACACACCCATTACTTCCCATCACTCCATCACTCACTCACACCCATCTCTTCTCTCTCTCTCTCTCTCTCTCTCCTCTCTCTCTCTCTCTCTCTCTCTCTCTCTCTCTCTCTCTCTCTTTTCTCCATTTTTCAAGCTCCCAAGAGAAACGTCCAAGCTACCAAAGAGGAGCAGTGTGGCGCACCTTCCTACCTCCCATCTCCACCATCCAACCGTCCAATCTCCATCATCCTCCGTTAAAATAGAAGTCGAGGAGCTAGGGATTTCATCGGACCAAGAAGAAATGAAAATGGTGGGTGTTTATAGCATTAAAGTTTTTTATTTTGATGATTTGAGGGCCCACATATGGTGGGACCCATTTGATGTATGGTTTGTATAGCCTAAAGGGGCCCATAGTGGCGGGGGCCCTCCATCACATCGTCCTGTTTTTTTTTTTTCCCTCTCTCTCTCTTCCTCTCTTTTCCCTTGAATGATGGCCCACTTTGTAGTGTGTATTTTACCCACATTGTCCATCCAGTGGACCATCCATGCTGTCCATCAAGTGGGCCCACATAGGTGGTGAAATCCCACTACAGCTTGAGTGTGGCGGTGTGTGTAACGGACACTGCTGCCAGTGTCTAGAAAATGCTGCAACAAGCAACGTCCCATCACTCTTTGTAGGGAGGAGTGTGGAGCCCATAACAGGCCCCACCAAGATGTATATATCTAATCCTTACCGTTCATCTAATTTCTCAGCTCATTTTAGGTGTTGAGCCAAAAAATGAAGCCAATCCGAATATGTGGCGGGCCATAATGTAGAAAACAGTAGTTTTGGGTGATTTAAACTGTTAGGGCCCGCTGTGATATTTTTGCACGCCAAAATATATCCAATATTGGGCTTGTTAGGCCTGTCATGAGCCCGGGGACCCAACCGGCAGAGTGGATCCTTTTGATGTGGGCCCCACCTGTGAAAAACCTTGCAAAAATAAAAAAATATATATATATTAAACAACAGACATTGTTGCTGCTAGTGTCCAGAGGACACTGCAGCAAGCAGTGTCCGCTACTTGGTTGGACGCAGGGTCAGTGGGCCCCACCACAGGCCCCACCTTGATGTGTGTTGAACATTAACACTGTCCATTTGATGGGTCCCCTTTAATTACTGGGACATCCCAAAAATCAGCCGTTCACGGCACTCAGGTGGTCCACACCACCCAACAATAAGGGATTGAACGTCTACCATTGAAACCCCTTTTTGGATCATAGAAGTTTTGGATCGATATGAAATTTGTTTTTCCCCTTTATTCAGGTCTTTGTGACCTTATATACAGATTGGATGGAAAATCAATGTTATGATGGGCCCCACGTGGGACCCACCTACCTGGATGTTGGATGAGATGGTGTACACCAGCCATCTAGCTGCTGTATACAGCGTCAACGACCCTATGGGCTTCTAGATGTATGTGTCTTTCATGTCGTCCGTCCATCCAGACCGTCCAACGGTCTGGACGTGCTGGTGGGCCCGTCCACGATGGGCAGTGTTGTGTGGGGCCCCATGATGTATGTGTCGTTGATCCACACCATCCAAAACTCTGGACGGTGGGCCAGATCATGGGGCATTTGTTATATCCTAATCATCCATTCATTTGACGTGGACCCCACCATGGCAGCGTGTGGGGCCCACCTTAAATTGTTGTGTTACATCCACAGCGTCTAATCCATGGACTGTGGATGTAGATTGGCTGGTGTACCGTGCAACTAAATAGCTGTTAAATGGACGTTAGTGGGTCTGATTATGGAGTATGTGTTTTATCCAACCGTTCATCTGCTTAGGACCCACATGTTGCAGGTGTTTTACCCACACGTGTGGGTCCCACCTTGATTAGGAGGGACAATGAACAAATCTTTACCCAGTTTGAGGATTGAAATTGGTTACAAGTAATGTGTGATTTCATTATAATGTATGTAATGATGCACAGACCGATGTAATGTGTGATTTCACTATACATTCCCACACATACATAAAAAGATTACAACATTCCCACACAGTGTGAGGATTATCCCCACTGTCCATTTTACCTTCTTACGATGAGTGTGAGGATTATCTTTGACATTAATACATCATCCTCACTTCCCTTGCCGTAGATAGAAGAATATGCGGGACCAGATTTAGTATATCCACCGTGTAGAGCCTATCTCGATGTATGTGTTAGATCCACCGTCCCTCTGTGGACCCTGCCTTAGGATATATGATATGTTAGTACCTTGAATATGTTAGGATAGTTTATCGCGGACCATTCCATATAGACTTCTACATGTTTAGTAGGGCGTATCGTTCAGCCCCTACTCTCGTAAGTGACATACCGGTTAAGACCAGTCGTCGCCTGTTATATCTGATAATCATGCTAGTATACTTAGTCTAGTAGAACACACTGAGATCATGCTTAGTATTACATCATGATACATGTCCATACACATCATTTGTATGCCTGTTGTGAGGAATGGTTGATCATAGCATTACCATTGGGCTGAGTTACTTAGGTGACTCCTTAAGAGATGGAGTTGCCCCACATGATCGCGCAGTACGCGCAGGTTTGATCCATGACTGGATGGTATGACTCATGCATCTCGCATTTATGTGACATGATCACTTGGTGCCCTAGCGATATCAAGGTTGTGGCCTCCATAGGTTCATCGTGGATGGCCAGATGGGATATTGAAAATATTTGGTTCTAGCACTATGGGCACATAGGATGTCTTTGGGTGAGAGTCCCAGAATCCGCTGGTGTCGGAGGAGACTCCAACGTCTAGACCGAGTGGATACATGAGCGCCTGGGTGCCGAATACCAGTAGGCAGCGTCTCCCATTGTGTCGTGGTCGGTTGGAAGGGGGTGTGGCCTTATCCGCCTGAGTGAGGAGGCCGTAAGCTAGGCTGAATTTGACCAGCTCATGAAAAGGCCAAGCTATATGTCCTAGAGGGGGGGGGGGGTGAATAGGACTGTGCCAAATTAAAATATAAACACGGAATTGAAATACGATAGCCTTATAAACAGATAAATAAAGAACAATACTTTAAATAAATCAAAGAACTGAAATGTAAAGCAATCTTAAAAAGAGCTTGATACTAACGTTATTCTAAGGACAACCTTTGCACCATAAAAATCAAGGGTTTATGGCAGGACAACCTTACTAGAACAAATTGAATATCAAAACTCAAACAGAAAGGAAATAAAGGAAATATCAAGAAATAAATTCTAAACTATTACAACATTCCCCACTTTGCTTGAAATGTAAATATTACAACATTCACATCCACATATACATTCCACAAATATGAATGATTAAAGATATAGAAATTAAAAGAACATTCAAATCACAAAACACACTGATATATAGTGGTTCGCCTATGTGTTCACCAACTGTTAAACAACAACCACACAGCTTGTTACTCCACTCCTAATATCCTCACACAGGGGATATCGGCGTTCACTAAAAATAGGTTTCACAGGTTCACCTAAAACCTTCACAATTGTGTCTTTTTAACTTGGGCTTATACAATCCAAAAAACCATACTTTCTGAGTTTTCTGGCTCTCCTCAGATAACCAACATAATGAGATTTTTCTGGCGAATCTCAAACAAAACCAAAATAATGAATTTAAAATAAATGTAAAATACCTGAATTTCTTCTTTTATAGTAGCCTGATAGAACCAATCAGAGTAGAAGTTCGAATCAATGTTCAATGTCCAATACTCACTTAAGAAATGGTTCTAGGTTCTAATTGATTTTAAATTAAGCAAAATTGGACGTAACTCTAATTGATTTTGATTCCAAGAAGAAGGAATACAACAATTCCTCTTTTCAGATGAGACTGGAATATATGAATAAAATCAAATAAGAAAAGCTAATAAAAAGAATATTAAATATGAACAGAGTAGCTTAAAATGAACACTAACTTATCTCCAAGTGGAGGCTTGAATTTTCTCAAATTAATTAATGAAGAACTCTGAAATTCATGCTCAATTTATAGTTACAGAAATCGCGTCTACGATTGGTCGTGTGGCCACCACGACTGGTCATAGGACGAACTGTTTTTTAAATTTTTAAGTGCGATATGGAAAATCCGTTCTACGACTAGTCTTAGGATTCTACGACTGGTCTTAGACCACCTACGACTAGTCATAGCTGACCTAGGACTGGTCGTAGGTAACCAAAATTGGTTATTGGAGTTTGAGTCGTAGTTCTAGGACTGGTCAAAGGACAAGTCGTGACATCTCTACGACCGGTCGAACAGTCTCCACGACTGGTCGTAGAATAACCAAAATATTCTGAAAATCTTCAACAACTTAGGACTGGTCGAACCAGTGCTGGGACTAGTCGAATAAGGTCCAGGACTAGTCTTAGAATAGCCCAACTTCATGTAAAAAGATTCATCTTGAATTATGTATACAAAATGACCTACCCTAAGGTCAAACTAAGGTCATCATACCTGGGACATGAAGTATGAACATTGAACTTCATTCTTTCAGATGATGGTTAACCTTTGAAGCTTAAGATCTTTACTTGATGTAGCTTGATCTTGAGATCTTCTACAACTTGAATTTAAACTTCAACTTGAGTTGTACTTGAGTCTTGAGCAAACACTCTTCTTATCGATGTAGCTCTGAACATTGATGTATATAGAAAAGGACAAAGTACATAACCTTGCATTCCTTAAAGTAGAGCACCGTACATGTCTTGAAACATTGTGATGTCGTCTTGAATCATATATATCAACATACAAGCACAAGACACAAATAAAGGTTTTGACACCACAAGATGTTTTGGCACCACAAAATTTGACAATCAAAGGAGCATGAGACCATAGCACTTACAACTCCCAAATGAGTCCGCTATCGACGAGCCGGGTAGGTATTAACAGACTACTGGCTAGGCGGCTAGTGAGGTCTTTTCCACTTGCTGGTTGTACGGCTAGGGAGGCGGCAGCCATTGTAGAGTGTACTAGACCCCAATGATATCCCAAAGATGAGCCATACTGACATGTGGACGTATTGAGTATGGGGTTACGTACCCACCATTTGACTCATTCATTCATTCATTCACTATCCACTTGGGCTGATGGTGCGTAACTAGATCATTACGTGCACCTTCGCAATGGCCATGGTTTCAGTTGGGCACATGACCAACTTGAGATCAGGAGTTTGCCACATTGAGTCTATCTATCCAAATTTAGGTATGGGACTGGTTTGGATAGAAGTCCCTTGTGATGGACCCCATAACTTACGATACAACGTACTTGTTAGTGCTATTATATGATACCTCTTTGGTTGTCAAATTTTGTGTGTCAAAACCTTGGTGTGTTCTATGTTTAAGACAACCATGGACTCTTCAAGCGGCTTCAAGGTACATTTCGAAGATATAAAGAAGAAGATATAAAGAAGACACAGTATTCTTTATTCACGCAAAGGTTATTCAAGTTTAAGATACAAGCAGTGTGTGAAGGTGTGAAGCTCAAAAGCAAGATAAATGTTGGTGTCAAGTTTTTGGACGACTCGTACTTCAGGCTTCAAGTACTAAAAGATTTATCATTCGTTGAATGAAGTAAAGTTCAATGTCCATACTTCATTATTCAGGTTTGATAGACCATAGTCTTTGACCTTAGGGTAGGTCATTTTGGATACATTATTCAAATGTATTTAAACATGTTTTTGATCTGCTCTTAGACTTAGACTAGTCCTGGGTCTGGTTCGACCAGTCCTAGCACTGGCTCGACCTGTCTAAGAATTTCCTAGGCCAGTCTTGGACTTGTTCAATTTTATCGGATTTTCTGGTTCGCTCACGACCAGTCTTGGAGTCTGCTCGACCGGTCGTGGGATGTCCTCGACTCGAACCTCGACCAGTCGTGGAGCCTCGATTCAAACTCCAGCGACTAAATTCACAGTCGCTCGACCAGTCGAGAAGGGGTCTCGACCAGTGGACGACCTTCGACCAGTCGTGGACTGCCTACGACCAGTCGAACATCGGTTTTCCTGATTCCGCGCAGAAATTCAAAAATCTGTTTCTCCTAAGACCAGTCGTGGGAACTCCTAGACCAGTCGAAGACGAATTTCTGTGTAGCTATAAATAGCACACGAATTTCAGAGTTATATATCGAAAAATCTATCAAAGCAAGGCTCCACTCTGAGATAAGTCGTGTTAATTTTAAGCTAATTTGCGCTTCATTCTAATTCCTTTTGTTAGCTTTTTGCATTTGATTTTATTCTAAATTCCAATCATATTTGAAAAGGGGAAATCGTGTATTCCTTCTTCTTGGAATTAAAATCAAATAGAGCTAGCCCTTTGTGATTTCATTTAAAATCAATTAGAACTTAGAACCTCAATAATTGAGTATTGGACATTGAACTATCATCTCTACTCTGATCGGTTCTTCCGGGCTACTGCAAAAGGATAAGATCCAGGTATTCTACAATTCCTGTAATTTCTATTTTGGTTTTGTATGAGATTTACCAGAAAAATCTCTATGTGTAAGGTTATCTGAGGAGAGCCAGAAAACTCAGATTGTGGGGTTTTTTGAATTGTGTAAGCCCAAGTGATAAAGACACAATTGTGAAGGTTTTTGGTGAACCTGTGAAAAACAGTTTTATTAGAGAACGCTAATATCCCCTGTGTGAGGATATTAGGAGGAGTAGCATTCTGTGTGGCTGTTTTAGAACAGTTGGTGAACACACAGGCGAACCACTATAACTTCTTGTCTTGTGGATTGAATGGTTATTTAATTCCTTATCTTTTATCATTCAGTTCTATTTTCCTTGTGGATGTGAATGTTGTAACAATTTGAAATTTCAAGCAAGTGTGGGAATGTTGTAACAATTTAGTGATTTATTTCCAGCAATTCCTTTTATTTGATTCAAGCTTTAAATTCCAAAATTGTTCCAGCAAGGTTGCCCTGCCATTTTTATGGTGTATGGCTGTCCCTAGAACAAGACATTTGTAAAATCAATTTATTCAGTGCAGTTTGTATTTATTTCTTTATTCCTCTTTGATTTGAGAATTTGATACAAAGACATTTCTAGACATAAGGTTGTCCTACATAAACATTGGGTTTTTGTGAAAGGTTGTCCTTAGAACAACGTTTGTATCAACCTCTCAAATTCAATAGTTTGAGGTTGCATTTCATTTCTGCATTGCAATTTATTTAATTAGTTCATTGGCTATCATACTTTGTTAATTCCGCTATTATAAGTTTTTATTTGGCATTGTCCTATTCACCCCCCCTCTAGGACATATAGCTTGGCCATTTCAAGTGGTATCAAAGCCTAATAGCTCGCTTTTAATTCTTTATATTTGGATTTATTTCCTGAGCTAACGATTTAAGCTATATATAATAATGTCAAATTTTGATAGCCTCTCAGTCACTAGGCCTCCACCATTTGAAGGCTCCAACTATGCTTATTGGAAAGCCAGAATGAGGATCTTCCTCAAATCAATGGATGAGAGTGTGTGGCAAGCCACAGTGACTGAATGGAATCCTCCTGTCATGGAAGTAACTGGAGTTGATGGTTCTAAATCTATGAGAATTACACCATACTTTCAATGGACCACACTTCAGAAAAGTGAGAGTAGTGCTAATGCTAAAGCACTAAATGCAATTACTTGCGCACTATCACCGGATGAGTTCAAAAGAATCATATCCTGTGATACTACAAAGCAAGCTTGGGATATTTTAGAAATGACACATGAGGGTACATCGATTGTCAAAAAATCTAAAGTCCAACTCCTCACAACTAAATTTGAAGAAATTCATATGGAGGAGAATGAAATGTTTATGGACTTCTATACTAGATTAAATGACATTGTAAACTCAATGTGGGGTCTTGGTGATAAATCCAAAATTCAGAAAGTAAAGTGTGTGCAAAAATACTACGCTCTCTTCCTGAACGGTTCAATTCTAAAGTAACCGCAATCCAGGAACTTCGTGACACGGACAAAATGAAGGTGGAAGAACTCGTTGGGTCTCTACAAACTTATGAATTAAATTTTAAAGCTCCTAAAGGAAAATCAATTGCTTTGAAATCTTCTAAAAATATGGTAGAAGATAAATCCGATTCTGAAGATGACTTAGCTCTTATTGCAAAAAGATTTTACAAAATTTTAAAAGTAAGAAAAGAGTTGATTTTCAAAAATCAAATGATAAAAAGAAGTTTAGATCTAAAACTCGAAAATCTTTGAAAGACAGTCAGTGTTACAACTGTCATGAGTATGGGCATCTAGCAAACAAATGTCCTAATAAGGACAAACCCAAAAAGAAGGGTATGTTGGCTACATGGGATGAATCATCTGACTCTGAAGTTCCTCTGAATCAGAAGATTCTGAAACCGAGTCGGGCAATGAGGTAAAAGCCCTTATGACTCTAGCCAAGTTTACCTTCTCTGATCACGATGATTCTACTAGTGAAGAAAATTTGGATAATGATCATGAGAATGAAGAAGATCTTCAAGATGCTTACAATGCCTTATACAAAGAGAGTTGTAAAATTGCTGTGAAGCTTAAACTTCAGAGAGAAAAATTTTCTAAACTTAGAGATTGTTTTGACTTGCTTGTTTTAGAAAAATCTCAAATATCAGATTATTTTGAAAAATCAAAAAGTGATTTAGAATTCAAAAACTCTCTGATTGTTGATTTAAAATCTGAAATGAGAGATTAAAGAATGAAGTGTCTTCTCTTCTGAATTCAAAGGAAACTTGGAGGTATGCCAAGGTGATTCCAAATTAGAAAAACTCCTATCCGGTTCAAAAAAATGTGGCGATAGATCCGGGTTGGGGTATGATAAAACAATACCTCATAAATAGAAGAATTCTCCACCTAAATTTGTGAAAGGAGAATCCTCTAATTCAAAAGAGAAAAACACTTCACAAGGTTTTGTCAAAACAACAAAAAATTTTCAAAAACCTAGAAGCAGCTATGTCAACTTCAAAAATCAGATGAAAAATCCTTTAGCTGAAAAAATAGTTGATTTACTCAAGGAACTTTTAAAATCTAACTCTGTAAGTCACTCTTACAAATATAAACAAAAGAAGACCAACTATGTTCCTAAACCTAAAACAGTTATGAAATGGGTTCCTAAAGTTGACTGCTTGGTTGCTCACACTGCTTTCAAAGCAACTAGCCTTTCAAAGTGGTACCTAGACAGTGGTTGCTCCAGGCATATGACTGGTGACAAAGCTCTTTTCACCGATCTACAAGATATGACTGATGGGTCAGTCACATTTGGTGATGGTAGCAATTACAAAATTATAGGCCAAGGTACGGTTCAACTCTATAATCTACCCTTATTTAAGAATGTTTTATATGTTGAGGGTTTAAAACACAACTTGTTAAGCATATCTCAAATATGCGATAACAATCATAGTGTGAAGTTTTCCAATCAAGGTTGTGAGATTATAGACAAAAAGGGGTCTGTGATATTAACTGGTCTCAGAACTTCTGAAAACTGCTATATAGTGAGAAATGACAGCTCAACTAATCAAATGTGTTACATGGTTCATACCAATGAAACAGAATTATGGCATAAACGCCTTGGACATGTACACTACTGGAATTTATATAGATTGAGCAAAGAGAGAACTAATAAGAGGTCTACCAAAGATTCAAAAAGTAGATAAAATATGTGGTGAATGCCAGTATGGTAAACAAACTAGGAGATCTCACAAAAAGGTGAACTCCAATACCACATCAAGACCACTCGAACTTCTCCACATGGATCTAATAGGACCAACTAGAACGGAAAGTCGAGGTGGTAAAAAATACATTCTGGTTATTGTAGACGATTACACCAGATTCACTTGGGTTTCATTTTTAAAGGACAAATCAGAAACCCTTGATGAAGTGAAAAAGATAATCAAACGGATCCAAACTGAAAAATGTTCTCAAGTGAATAAGATCCGAAGTGATCATGGATCTGAATTTGAAAATAGCGGTTTTGAGAAATTCTGTAATGATCATGGAATATCACATGAATTCTCTGCACCTAAAACTCCACAGCAAAATGGCATTGTGGAAAGAAAAAATAGAGTTCTTCAAGAAATGGGAACTGTTATGCTAAATAGCATGAAGGTTTCTAAGAATTTATGGGCTGAGGCGATTAATACTGCTTGCTATATTATTAATCGTGTTTATACTTGCAAATCAAATAATAAAACGCCCTATGAAATGTGGTTTGACAAAAAACCTACAGTCAAATATTTTCGCGTTTTTGGCAGTAAGTGTTATATTTTACGTGACCGGGAAAACTTGGGAAAATTTGATACTAAAAGTGATGAAGGATTATTCTTAGGATATTCATTAAACAGTCGTGCATATCGTGTACTGAACAAAAGGACCGGAGTTATTCAAGAGTCAATTAATGTGGTCATAGATGATCACTTAAATACTTCGGCCCCTAGTTCAGATAATGATGAATTTCTCATAATTGAAAAACCAGAAACTTCATCAAGTGAATCTAATCATGATGTGAGGACTGTCAAAGATCATCCAACTACACAAATCCTTGGAAATCCTCTCACTGGTGTACGCACTCGTAGACAATTAGAAGATTTTTGTAATTACGTGTGTTTACATCTCAGATAGAACCGGTTAATGTAAAAGAAGCTCTTTCTGATGAAAACTGGATATTTGCGATGCAAGAAGAACTTAATCAATTTGTTCGTAACGATGTCTGGTATCTTGTTCCAAGACCGAAAGATAAACATATTATTGGAACAAAATGGATTTTCAAAAATAAGTCTGATGAATTGGGAAATATTATTCGAAACAAGGCAAGACTGGTTGTGCAAGGGTACACTCAAATTGAAGGTATCGATTTTGAGGAAACTTTCGCTCCAGTTGCACGCCTTGAATCAATCAAATTATTTATATCCATTGCATGTTTTAGAAAGTTTAAGATTTATCAAATGGATGTAAAGAGTGCTTTTTAATGGTGATTTACACGAAGAGGTTTATGTTGAACAACCTACAGGGTTTGAAGATCCTAAGTTTTCTAATCATGTTATCGCCTTAAGAAAGCCTCTATGGGTTGAAACAAGCTCCCAGGGCATGGTATGAAAAATTGACTAAGTTTTTACTGGGTCACAATTTTCAAATGGGTAGTGTTGATAAAACACTCTTTGTTAAAAAGCAGAACAATGATATTTTAATGGTTCAAATCTATGTTGATGATATAATTTATGGATCAACTTGTACTGACATGACTGTTGAGTTTGCAGATCTAATGAAATCTGAATTTGAGATGAGTATGGTCGGAGAATTAAACTATTTTCTAGGATTGCAAGTCAAACAGCAATCTGATGGAATTTTTATTTCTCAAACTAAAATGCTCTAAATTTAGTTAAGAAGTTCGGGTTTGAAAATGGTAAGAATTTTGATACTCCTATGAGTACTTCTCTAAAGCTCTCAAAAGACTCTACAGGTAAAGATATAGATCCTAAACTATATCGAAGCATGATTGGTAGTTTACTGTATTTAACAGCAAGTAGACCTGATATTGCTTTTAGTGTTGGAATTGTGCTAGATATCAGTCTAATCCTAAAGAATCTCATTTGACTGCTGTTAAACGCATTATTCGTTATGTTGCAAGTTCAGTTAATCTGGGTCTTTGGTATCCCTTTGATACTAGTGTTCAATTGGCTGGGTTCTCGGATGCTGATTGGGCTGGTAATATGGATGACAGAAAGTCAACCAGTGGTGGTTGCTTTTACATTGGAAATTGCATAGTTTCTTGGTTCAGCAAGAAACAGAGTTCCATTTCACTCTCAACTGCTGAGGCTGAATACATTGCTGCAGGAAATGCATGTACTCAGTTAGTCTGGATGAAACGCATGTTAAGTGATTATGGTATTGCACAAGACTCGATAGTTTTATATTGTGATAATTCAAGTGCAATTAATATTTCCAAAAATCCAATCCAGCATTCACGAACTAAGCATATTGACATTAGATTTCACTATATTCATGAACTTGTTGAAGAAAAATTAATTTGTTTAGAATATATTCCAACCGAGAAACAACTTGCTGACATTTTCACCAAACCACTCGATAATGCAGGTTCAATAAATTGAAATTGATCTCGGTATGTGTAATATAAGATGATTGATTATGCATTGTATATTATATTGTAAATATCTTCATAGTTTTTTATGAATTTTTTTTTTTTTTTAAATGCATGTTTTGGTCTTACACGACCAGTCGAGGATAGTCTCGACCAGTCGTGGTTAGACCGGTCGAGGACTAATCACGACCGGTCGTGTATCGCGCTGGTTTCTTTAATTGGGGGAAAAATCACTTTTCCTCATTTCTCTCTTCTTCTCCAACGGGCTTAGCTTCGACCGGTCGTACCCATCTATGGGATTTCTCCAGGTTTGAGTATTTCTCTTGATTTTGTTGAAGAATCTTGAACATTGCTTCTTGTCTTCCCGTTAGTGTTGATTATTTCATATTTCTTCAAGGGTTTGGGGTTTTCTTCCTCATTTTCTGATTTGGTTGAAACCCATCTTGTTTTTCTTGAAATTTCTTCAATCTTCTCAAGAGTATGGATGTTAGAGGTAAAAAGTGAACTAGTAGAGGTGCTTCTTCATCTAGGTCTAATGTTATCTCGCCGTCATCTTAGAGATCCTAATGATGACCCTCCACAAGTTCGTGATTTTCGTACTAAGAAGGTTATTGTTGAGAAAGCAGTTAGTATTAATCATATTGCTCAATTTAATCTTGTTCCTCTTCTTCAATCTGTTGGTTGGGTTAACATTTTGAACTGGGGAGGGCCGGCATTTCAGTCAATTGCTCAGGCCATGGTTGCATGTATTACAGACTTTTCTCTTGAGGAATTAACTTTTATTGTTACTACAAGAGAAGGGCTTTTTCTGTGGATCGTCATTTGATTTCTGGATTAATGGATATTCCAGTCAGTAATTGATGATGGAATCCACCCTTCCACATTGGGTGATAAAGTTACTGAATCTGAAAAACGTCTATTTACTAGAGCCCTTTGTAATATGGATGCACCTTGGTCTGTCAATGGTACCGTTCTCAAATCCAGGTGGCTGTTGCCCAGATACAGAGTTCTTCATCGTATTTTTACGTCTAATGTGTATCCTCGGGCTGGTAACAAAACTGAGTTGACTCTTCTGATGGTTCGTATACTGTACTCAGTCATTAGTAGTGCCAATGTTTGCTTGCCTTCGTTGATCTGTTCTTCTATTATTCAGTTTCGGTCTCAGCCAAGTCATGGTGACATTCCATTTGGATATTTGTTAAATGTCTTAGCTACTCATATGTTGGTCACTATGCCTGTTGGTGAAGCTCCTATCCAACACCTTATTTTCAACAACTCCAACCTAAACAAAATGAAGTTGAGATTGGCCGCTGGTCAAGTTGATAATGTCGAAGGTGGTGGAGCTGCTTGAGTTGGAGATGCGAATGAAGGAGATGATCTTCCTGATGAGGATATCAACATGGATGATCTTTTTGATGATATTGAGTCTGCATCTGAAGATGATCCAGATTTTGTTCCTTCTGATTTCGATGCACGTCTAAGTGCATTAGAAGAAAATGTAGAAAATATGCATGTTGGCCATAATACACAATTTAAGAAAATGCATAAGTATTTGAGGCGCTTACAAAAAGGCCTTCATCATATTGATGCTACCATTCCTGCTCCTTCTTCAGGGTCTGATTAAATGTTTTTTAACTACAGTTTGAACTGATTTCACTTTGAATTTCTCTTGGTACTGTTAAACTTATAACTGTGACTTTGGTTTGTAATATCTTCTCTTAACACTTTTATGCACATTCTCTATTTTACTTCTTGAGCTTATGGATCTTCCTTTGTCATATTTTTGACAAAAAGGGGGAGAGAAGTATATATATGTTATGTGTTGATGTTGTGTGCCTCATTCCTTAATGGGGAGTCTTATTGAGGGGGAGTGATTCATCTCTCATATTGTGTATGGTTGTCATGTGTTGACATGAGAGTGATTCATCTCTCATATTGTGTATGGTTGTCATGTGTTGACATGTGTTGACAACTGATTCATGATTCTCTATTGTGATTTTATATATATGATGTTTTGTCACAAATTTGACAAAGGGGGAGATTGTTAGTGCTATTATATGATACCTCTTTGGTTGTCAAATTTTGTGTATCAAAACCTTGGTGTGTTCTATGTTTAAGACAACCATGGACTCTTCAAGCGGCTTCAAGGTACATTTCGAAGATATAAAGAAGAAGATATAAAGAAGACACAGTATTCTTTATTCACGCAAAGGTTATTCAAGTTTAAGATACAAGCAGTGTGTGAAGGTGTGAAGCTCAAAAGCAAGATAAATGTTGTGGTGTCAAGTTTTTGGACGACTCGTACTTCAGGCTTCAAGTACTAAAGATTATTATCATTCGTTGAATGAAGTAAAGTTCAATGTCCATACTTCATTATTCAGGTTTGATAGACCATAGTCTTTGACCTTAGGGTAGGTCATTTTGGATACATTATTCAAATGTATTTAAACATGTTTTTGATCTGCTCTTAGACTAGTCCTGGGTCTGGTTCGACCAGTCCTAGCACTGGCTCGACCTGTCTAAGAATTTCCTAGGCCAGTCTTGGACTTGTTCAATTTTATCGGATTTTCTGGTTCGCTCACGACCAGTCTTGGAGTCTACTCGACCGGTCGTGGGATGTCCTCGACTCGAACTTCGACCAGTCGTGGAGCCTCGATTCAAACTCCAGCGACTAAATTCACAGTCGCTCGACCAGTCGAGAAGGGGTCTCGACCGGTCATGGACGACCTTTGACCAGTCGTGGACTGCCTACGACCAGTCGAACATCGGTTTTCCTGATTCCGCACAGAAATTCAAAAATCTGTTTCTCCTAAGACCAGTCGTGGGAACTCCTAGACCAGTCGAAGACGAATTTCTGTAGCTATAAATAGCACACGAATTTCAGAGTTTATATATCGAAAAATCTATCAAAGCAAGGCTCCACTCTGAGATAAGTCGTGTTTAATTTTAAGCTAATTTGCGCTTCATTCTAATTCCTTTTGTTAGCTTTTTGCATTTGATTTTATTCTAAATTCCAATCATATTTGAAAAGGGGAAATCGTGTATTCCTTCTTCTTGGAATTAAAATCAAATAGAGCTAGCTCTTTGTGATTTCATTTAAAATCAATTAGAACTTAGAACCTCAATAATTTGAGTATTGGACATTGAACTATCATCTCTACTCTGATCGGTTCTTCCGGGCTACTGCAAAAGGATAAGATCCAGGTATTCTACAATTCCTGTAATTTCTATTTTCTTTTGGTTTTGTATGAGATTACCAGAAAAATCTCTATGTGTATGGTTATCTGAGGAGAGCCAGAAAACTCAGATTGTGGGGTTTTTTGAATTGTGTAAGCCCAAGTGATAAAGACACAATTGTGAAGGTTTTTGGTGAACCTGTGAAAAACCAGTTTTATTAGAGAACGCTAATATCCCCTGTGTGAGGATATTAGGAGTGGAGTAGCATTCTGTGTGGCTGTTTTAGAACAGTTGGTGAACACACAGGCGAACCACTATAACTTCTTGTCTTGTGGATTGAATGGTTATTTAATTCCTTATCTTTTATCATTCAGTTCTATTTTCCTTGTGGATGTGAATGTTGTAACAGTTTGAAATTTCAAGCAAGTGTGGGAATGTTGTAACAATTAGTGATTTATTTCCAGCAATTCCTTTTATTTGATTCAAGCTTTAAATTCCAAAATTGTTCCAACAAGGTTGCCCTGCCATTTTTATGGTGTATGGCTGTCCCTAGAACAAGACATTTGTAAAATCAATTTATTCAGTGTTTAGTATGTATTTTTCTTTATTCCTCTTTGATTTGAGAATTTGATACAAAGACATTTCTAGACATAAGGTTGTCCTACCATAAACATTGGGTTTTTGGTGAAAGGTTGTCCTTAGAACAATGTTTGTATCAACCTCTCAAATTCAATAGTTTGAGGTTGCATTTCATTTCTGCATTGCAATTTATTTAATTAGTTCATTGGCTATCATACTTTGTTTAATTCCGCTATTATAAGTTTTTATTTGGCATTGTCCTATTCACCCCCCCTCTAGGACATATAGCTTGGCCATTTCAGTACTATCATCCCGACTTGACACTCCAGATTGGTCATTTCATTCGTACCGCATATTGCATTACATCCGAGGCATATGGCATTTTGGGTTACTATGTTTCTATAGTTATATGGCTTAGATAAGGTTGACGGTACTCGTGGACTCTTCAGGATTTACATATTGCATTACACCCTCAGTATATGATATTCATCAGGATTTACATATTGCATCGCATAGCTTAGATAAGGCTGATGGTATTTATGGACCTGCCAACATATTTCCGCATTACTCTAATATAGCGTACTCCGATATTGCATGACTCTTGGACTGAAATGACGGTGAAGACCGCAATAGTTGAAGAAAGAATATGCCAGTATGTCCTAGAGGGGGGTGAATAGGACTTTTTAAAGTTTTTACAGCTTTACTTAAAAATCCTATTTCACTAATCCTATGAATATGCAATTTATCAGGAACTCAAATGTAACTATACTGGCTTCCAAGCTTGGTAGAGGATCCAATCACAAACTATTCAAGAGATAGCAATTTATAAATTAGTTTATGATGGATGTGACTGTGTATGTGTGTGGGGTGTGATCAGATATATAAATATGAATGCATTGACATAAATCACACACACAGAAGAAGAGCAATCACAAACATAGTCATTTTTATAGTGGTTCGACTACTTGTCTACTCCACTCCCGGTAACCGCACTCAACCCTTGAGTGTACCAGATTTCACTAAGGAGGTTTCACAGCGGTTCACCTCAAACCTAAGGTTTTAAATCAGGTTCACTTTCAACCTTTACAACCTACACTGAAGCTAACTGTTTATGCTCTCACGAGCAAGGGTCAACACAACGCACCCACTTTTAGGCACACTGGCTAAGGATCTTCTATAAGACCCTACCGGAGGTTTCTACACGGTTCACCTCAAACCCGAGGTTTCACATTGGTTGACCTCAAACCTAAGGTTTTGCTGGTTCACCTTCAACCAAATGTTTATGCTCTCTATAGAGCAAGGGCCACACAACGCACTCACCATGTACACTCCCGCCGGAGGCCTCCTTGAGGACTTCAAAGGGTGAGAACCACTTAAGACCCAATCTTACAAAGGAATGATCACAAGTGTCCTCTTGGACTCTAGATACTTACAAATAAGTTGATGAGTCCTGAAAAGCACAATGTCAAAGATCTCTTCCTCCTTGTCGACGAAGAGTCTTCTGCTCCCTTGATCCGCAACACAAAAGATGTACCGATATATGGTGACGGGTTGGGTCAAAGTTATGATGAAATCCTACTCTCTAAAGGTTTTCATATAAAGAAGATAGAGTAGTTCCAATCATCTAGGCATTCAAGGCATCCCAGCTTAAAGATTTGTCATTAAGATGGTAGCTGGAGGATCCTTGAATGCCTAGGTTAAAAACTCAAAAGCTCTCTCTACTTTCTCTCCCAGTAACAATAGACAAGTCCTCTATATAGGCAAAAGGTTCCAATGGATATAAAACGGTCACATTTATGACTGAGTTCGATATCATCGAGCAGGTTCGATATCATCGAGCGTATACTCTCAATAACATCGATGGTCTGCTCGATGACTCAAACTCAAAGTCATATGCTTTTGAAACCTTTTGCCAGTTGGTCGATGAATCGAAACAATTTGTCGATATCATCGGATTTCGAACTCCGATTCCATCGATGATAGGTTCGATCCATCGACACTTAAAAAAATGAGAGAGACTTGACTAAAAATATTTCAGGTTTTTAAGAAATGATCGAGGGTTAGTCGATGTCATCGGAATTTGTATATTGATGATATCAAAGGCAGTGTCGATGCATCGATAAATCTTATAGATTTACTAGTAAGCTTGCTGGACAGTTTGTGTCCAGTTTCACTGCAATCGACTCGGCCTCGATATCATCGACATATGAATATCGATTTCCTCGAATGGTCCCCGATCAAAGTTAAAAACAACTTGAAATATTTGCTCGAAGAAATGCGCGCCCATGATCGATATCATCGACTGTCTTTCGATTTATCGATATTTGATTTAAGATCATATCGGGAAGAGCATCGATATATCAAAGGAATTTGAGATTTTCTTTTAAAAACAGGGGCGCCAGAAATCTGTCTGTCGATCTTATCGAGCCACTTTCGATGAGCTCGAGATTTGAGTATCGATGATATCGATAGGTGTATCGATACATCGATAATTCGTTCAGATATGTTGTGAGGTTGCTAAACATATTTGGTACTTTTTTCGATGGTATCGATGAATCATTGAGGAATCAACAGTGTAGGTCGATCATATCGAGGGTGTTTTGATAAAATCGACAAGGCAAGAAAAACTTAGAGACTTTCCTGTTTTGAAAAAGTTTTCTCACCATAAAACCCTATGATTTTCTAACTTATTTTAAAGGGTTTTATTCACCTGGTGTTTTCGGACATGGGATGTGAGACTTTAAATATACCTCTGGCGAGCTTGCACACATCCGGTTGAGGCAGACGCTTGAATTGATCTTCCTATTAGGCTCTGTAGACAATCTGACTCAACACTCATGTAACTTGACAAACCAGGGCACTTTCATGGACTAGCTAGTATTTCCGACATATATGATTTATGGATTTGTATTGTATACTTGGCACTTACCTTACGCACACACTTACACCACCCTCTAAGCTTTCTACAAGCTTATGCACGATACATGCATGCAGTTGGCGTTAGGTCGCAGCAGCGTTGAGCTTGGAGCGTGCAGCTGTTTTCTGGAGCTTTGATTTTCGATATATGTATTTCCCTTTCAGCACTGTACTCAAATGATTTATATTAGTGGATATGTGATGATGATGATGTTGCCTTTGTGATTTGGGTAAACTTGTGGTTATATTTCTTACGAGATAAATGTATGTTGAAAAATCCTCCTTGTAGGATCCCAAGATCGGAATCTAGCCTATGGGAGTGAGAGATGAGAATGGGGTACTACAGAGGCTGTTGGCACCGGATTCGGTGATCGGGAATTCTGTGAGCCCAGTTTTCGAGTTTGGGGCGTGACAACTAAAGTTTGGAATCATGGTAAAGAATGTAGGACTAGAGGCAGTAGTTGATATCAATGCAAATACACAAAACAACTACATTCTGAATCTCTCAATTTACTGAGCCTTATCAAAAGTAAAAAAAACAGGCAGAAAAGATGTCTAGCAATTCATACTGCTCTTAAGGCCGGAAATAGCTCCAAGTGGTATCTTGATAGCAGGTGCTCCAGAGACATGACTGGTGACCAAACTCACTTCTGTGACTACTTAAAATTTGATGGTGGGTTTGTTACGTTTGGAGATGGGAGCTCCGCCAAAATAATTGGGCAAGGAACAATAGTTGGACCAGGGCTCCCCAAAATTAAAAATGTTCTTTGTGTGGAAGGTCTAAAACATAATCTCCTTAGTATCTCACAAATCTGCAATAAAGAACACTTGGTCACCTTCTCAAAAGATCTGTGTAGAATCTTAGATCATACAGGAAAATCTATCATGAAAGGTTGACAATTGCTATATTATTAAAAGTAGTAATGAGAATGTATTGTCCACAAAATGTCATATGGTTGTAAAAAGTGAGTCCAAACTATGACATCAAAGGCTGGGACATGTTCACTATTGAAACTTAGCCAAGTTAAGTTCGAGGAATTTGGTAAGAGGCCTTCCCAAGATTAGAAAGGAAGAAAAGATTGTATGTGGTGACTGTCTAAAGGGTAAACAGATAAAAGTCGAACACAAAAAGACAACCACCATAACAACATCAAAGCCATTGAATTTACTACACATGGACCTAGTGGGTCCCACTAAAGTTGAAAGCCATGACAGAAAAAGATACTTCTTGGTAGTAGTGGATGATTACTCCAGATTTACTTGGGTCGCCTTTCTTCGAGAAAAATATGATGCTTTTGATGAATTTGTAATTATGGCAAAGCGACTCCAAAATGATAAAGGATACTGCATAAATCATATCAGGAGTGATCATGGTGGTGGATTTGAAAATGAGCAGTTTCAAAGATATTGTGATGAGAAAGGAATTCACCATGAATTCTCAGCCCCAAAAACTCCACAGCAAAATGGAGTTGTTGAAAGAAAGAATCGAGTACTGAAAGAAATGGGCTCAGTTATGCTGAATGGAAAGGATATGGCCAAAAGCTTCTGGGCTGAAGCAGTCAATACCACCTGCTACATAATAAATAGAGTATATCTGAGAGCGGGTTTAAACAAAACACCATATGAGCTATGGTATGGAAAATAACCTAGTGTGAAATACTTCCGTGTCTTTGGTAGTAAATGTTATATCCTGAAAGACAGAGAACACCTAGGAAAGTTTGAGTCTAAAAATGACGAAGGCATCTTTCTTGGGTATGCCTTGAATAGTCATGCTTATAGAGTATACAATCTAAGGACCCTCACCATTTAAGAATCAGTTAATGTGGTGGTTGATGACCAACCTCATGAAGAAGAAAGTCCCTTGAATGAATTAGAAGATGATATGGATTCATGCATTCTAGGTAAATCAGATAATAAATCTTCCACATCTAATGAACCTCAACCATCATCTAACATACCCATCATTAAGAATCACCCTCTAAATCAAATCATTGGAGATCCTAATGATGGTGTAAGAACTCGTCGTCAGATAGAAAGCATTTATAATCATTTTCGCTTCACCTCAAAGATTGAGCCCAAGAATATTGTGAAAGCTCTTCAAAATGAATATTGGATAAATGTTATGCAAGAAGAACTTCAACAATTTCAAAGAAATGAGGTATAACAACTGGTTCCCAAACCACTTGATACAAACATCATTGGAACCAAATGGATCTTCAAGAATAAATCCGATGAATCTAGCAATGTGATTAGAAATAAAGCAAGATTGGTAGCTCAAGGATATTCACAGATAGAAGAGATTGACTTTGATGAAACATTTGCTCCTGTAGCTCGCCTTGAGTCAATCAGGATTCTCATGTCTATTGCACGTTCATTAAAATTTAAACTATTTCAAATGTATGTCAAAAGTGCATTTCTCAATGAGGTACTTATGAAGAAGTTTATGTAGAACAACCTAAGGGATTTTCAGACCCTGAGTGTAATGTCTTGGAAAAATTCGTACAAGGGACCACCTCAGGCAGGACTACCCAAGGACCGTATCCTGTCGAATAATTTAGGAGAAAATTAGTTAAGTACTAAACTAAATAATCGGTGGATTAAACTCAGGCCACCATTTCCACAAATGAGAAGGCCTAAACCATTAATACCACTGACTCAACGTCACTTAAAGACTTAAGAGAAATCCCAAGAGCCTGTCGCTCTCGAGAGTACATTGGAACTCCGTATTGGACCTAGACTGCACGTCGAGGGTCCGATGACCGTGAAACTATAGGACTATGTCCGTCCTACTGGGCTTGACAACCATCGCGGGAATCAAGCCCATATAGTGTCCAGAAATGTACAACATGAGCCATGAGTAAAGTGTGTGAGAAACGCGAATACCTTTAGAAAATGAACCAAAACTTAAGTGAAATGGGCCGTTCACTCTTACGCGAAATTAAGGATTTCAGACCGTCAGTTTCTGACCAAACTTCACCCATGGGGAAAGGAAATTTTCCTGCACATATTCATATAACTGTGGCCCCTATTGAGTAGGTATGACCGTTGATTTGACACAGGTTCTCCACAGTCGATCGACTTACCTGATCGCACCGAAATCATGTCCTGGCATGAATCCATTGTCAGAGAGCATACCTTATGACGTAGGTGGGTAGTGGGCCTCCCTAAGAGCCCTGTTTGTCAGAAACAGTCGCCCAAAGGGTATAAACTATGTATATAGTGGCCTTGGGACTGTTTGTATCACTTCTGGGCTTATAAATAGACCTTATTTCATCTCACCTCTCTCATATACGAATTTCTCCAAAACCCTACGGGAGAGAGAGGAGAAAAGAAGAAAAAAGAGGGAAGAGAGAAGAAGGCGTTTGGGAGATTGCTACAGGAATCCTCTCCTACGATTCCACGCACCAAATCTCCGCCCCGTTACGCTACCAAACCTTTTCGGTTACGATTTTGGGTAAGAAACCATAACCCTAATCTCGTAGTAGAAATCCAGGATAGTCGTTCGTCAATCTAGCTAACCAGATTCGTCATTTAGGTACCCGATGTTCCGTTTTCAGAAACGTAGAGTTTAGACCGAGTCCGAATCGAGCATCCCGACGAAAGGCGGGGACTATAAACACTTAGGTTGCAGTTATCAAGGCTTTCATGTCAGCTAATGATTTATGTCTGCCTTGATGGCTACTGTATTGTCTTAGATATGCCGATTTCTGTATAATATACATGTATGAACTATGTTGAGCAAAAGATGCATCCCATGTGTTTGTTGAAATGTTTGAATGAACATTTAAATATGAATTGTACTTGCCGTGATTACTGATCTAGGATTCATCATTGTCATATGCATGCTGACCTCTCTGTGTAAGGGATTGCTAAAATATATGTTGTAACTAGCCTAATTTGTATATTTGGTGAAGTGTAGTCTAAGTGTTTGATGAATTGTTTGAACGAGAAATTGTTGATGATTTATATTTATTACGAGTATTAAGATAGGATTCTTAATTGCCTTATGCATATGTATAGTTTCTTTCATGTAATCATATTTGTCTCTACGTAAATTATTGATAAAATGCAAGTGTTTAGTAACATGATCAATATGTTTGATGAAATGCTCAAATGATGGATTCACTTGGATTGTTTGTTAAATGCTGAAATGATTATCACATGTGTTTATTTGCTTCATCTAGTAAGATTGGGGCTACAACGTAGCCCAGGCAATCGGAAACAATCCCTGTTCGAGTGGCCGAATTAGTCTCGCCACATTGAGTATACTCAATGAATCCGGGTCGCACGACAATTGTCAACAGTGGTTAGGCCACGAGGAGAGCTTATGTGCTCCATGTTGATTAATGTAAGTGTTATGGTCTCATGCTCCTTTGATTGTCAAATTTTGTGGTGCCAAAACATCTTATGGTACCAAAGCCTCTATCTGTGTCTTGTGCTTGTATGTTGATATATATATGATTCAAGACGACATCACAATGTTTTAAGACATGTACGGTGCTCTGCTTCAAGGAATGCAAGGTTATGTACTCTATCAACTTCAGTATGCATCAATGTTCAAAGCTACATCGATAAGAAGAGTGTTTGTTCAAGACTCAAGTGCATTCCAAGACTCAAGTGCATTTCAAGACTCAAGTGCATTTCAAGACTCAAGTACAACTCAAGTTGAAGTTTAAATTTAAACTGTAGAAGATCTCAAGATCAAGCAACATCAAGTAGAGATCTCAAGCTTCAAAGGTATGATAGACCTTAGTTTGACATTAGGGTAGGTCATTTTGTATACATAATTCAAGATAAGTCTTCTTTCATGAATTTGGTCTGTTCTAAGACTAGTCCTGGACCTTGTTCGATTAGTCCTAGACCTGGTTCGACCAGTCCAAGAAATTCCACGACCAATCCTAAGTTGTTGAAGATTTTTGAAATTTTTTGGTTATTCTACGACCAGTCCTGGTGACTGTTCGACCGGTCGTAGGGATGTCACGACTCGCCCTTCGACCAGTCCTAGAACTACGACTCAAACTCCAGCAACCAAATCTGGTTGCCTACGACCAGTCGTAGGTGGTCTAAGACCAGTCGTAGAACTGATTTTTCAGATCGCGCTTAAATTTCAAAATGCCGTTAGTGCTACGACCAGTCGAAGGGTTCCTAAGACCAGTTGTAGACGCGATCTTTGCATCTATAATTGAAAACAAATTTCAGAGCTTTTCATCGATTTAATTTGAGAAAATTCAAGCCTCCACTCTGAGATAAGTTAGTGTTCATTTTAAGCTACTCTGTGCATATTTAATATTCTTTTTGTTATCTTTTCTTATTTGATTTTATTCCTATATTCCAATTTTATTTGAAAAGAGGAATTGTTGTATTCCTTCTTCTTGGAATCAAAATCAAATAGAGCTACACCCAATTTGGTTTAATTTAAAATCAATTAGAACCTAGAACCATTTATTAAGTGAGTATTGGACATTGAACGTTGATTCGAACTTCTACTATGATTGGTTCTACCGGGCTACTACAAAAGGAGAAATCCAGGTATTTTACATTTATTGTAAATTCATTATTTTGGTTTTGTTTGAGATTCACCAGAAAAATCTCATTGTGTTGGTTATCTGAGGAGAGCCAAAAAACTCAGAAAGTGTGGGTTTTTGGATTGTGTAAGCCCAAGTTAAAAAGACAATTGCGAAGAACCTGTGAAACCTATTTTCATAGTGAACACTGATATCCCCTATGTGAGGATATTAAGAGTGGAGTAGCAAGCTGTGTGGCTGTTGTTTAACAGTTGATGAACACATAGGCGAACCACTATATATCGGTGGTTTTTGTGATTTGAATGTTCTTTTAATTTCTATATCTTTAATCATTCAGATTTGTGGAATGTATATGTGGATGTGAATGTTGTAATATTTACATTTCAAGCAAAGTGGAGAATGTTGTAATAGTTTAGAATTTATTTCTTGCTATTTCTTTTATTTCCTTTCTGTTTGAGTTTTGATATTCAATTTATTCTAGTAAGGTTGTCCTGCCATAAACCCTTGGTTTTTATGGTGCAAATGTTGTCATTCAAACAACGCTAGTATCAAGCTCTTTTTAAGATTGCTTTACATTTCAGTTCTTTGATTTATTTAAAGTATTGTTCTTTATTTATCTGTCCAACCGGGATGAGGATTTTCCTAAAATCAATGGATGAGAACGTGTGGCTTGCCACAGTGACTGAATGGAACCCACCTACCACTAAGTGACTGGTATCGATGGTTCAAAATCAATAGGAGTAACACCATTTTTTTTTCATGGACTACTCTTCAGAAAAGTGAGAGTAGTGCCAATGCAAAAGCACTAAATGCAATCACTTGCGCACTATCACCGGATGAGTTCAAAAGAATTATATCCTGTGATACTGCAAAGCAAGCTTGGGATATATTAGATATGACACATGAGGGTACTTCAATTGTAAAAAAATCTAAAGTTCAACTCCTCACAACCAAATTTGAAGAAATTCATATGGAGGAAAATGAAATGTTTATGAACTTCTACACTAGATTAAATGACATTGTAAACTCTATGTGGGGTCTTGGCGATAAAATCTCAGAAAGTAAAGTGTGTGCAAAGATACTACGCTTACTACCTGAACGGTTCAATTCTAAGGTAACCGCGATCCAGAAACTTCGTGATACGGACAATATGAGGGTAGAAGAACTAGTTGGTTCTTTACAAACCTATGAATTAAATTTTAAAGCTCCTAAAGGTAAATCTATTGCGCGTAAATCTTCGAAATGTATTTCTCAAGATTCTGATTTAGAAAATTCTGAAGATGATATGGCCCTTCTTACTAAAATTTTTTACAAGATTTTCAAAAGTAAAAAGCGGGTTGATTTTCAAAAATCAAATGATAAGAAACGTTCTAAACCAAAATCTAAAACTTAGAAATCTTTGAAAGATAGTCAATGTTACAACTGCCAAGAATATGGGAATTTAGCAAACAAATGTCCTAAAAAGGACAAACATAAAAAGAAAGGGATGTTGGCTACTTGGGACGAATCCTCTGGCACTGATTTTGAAACCGAGTCGGGCAATCAAGTTAAGGCCCTTATGACTCTAGCCAAGTTCACTTTTTCAGATCATGATGATTCAACTAGTGAAGAAAATCTGAATAGTGATCATGAAAATGAAGAAGATCTTCAAGATGTTTACAATGCCCTATATAAGGAAAGTTATAAAATTGCCGTAAAACTAAAACTTCAAAAAAAAAAAATTTTAAAACTTAAAGAAAATTTTGAGTCACTTGTATTTCAGATTGTTTTGAAAAGACTAAATGTGATTTAGAATTCAAAACCTCCCTAGTTAAAAATCTTAAATCCGAAAATGACAAACTTAAGCTTGAAAACTCTTCACTTTTAGGTTCAAATGATACATGGAGGTATGCCCAAGGAGATCCAAAGTTTGAGAAACTTTTATCCGGATCTAGAAAATGTGCCAACAAATTCGGATTGGGCTATGATAAAAATTTACCTTTTAAACAGAAGAATACTCCTCCTAAGTTTGTGAGAGGAGAAACCTCTAACTCAAAAGGGAAAAGTATTAATCAAAGTTTTTCTAAAAATGCTAAAACTTTTTAAAAACCTAAAAGCAATTATGTCAACTATAAAACTCAAAACCAAAACCCTTTAGCTGAAAAAATAGTTGATTTGCTTAAGGAGCTCTTAAAATCTAACTCAGTGGGTCACTCGTACAAAAATTACAAATACAAGAAGACCAACTATACTCCTAAGCCCAAAACAGTAATGAAATGAGGTTCCTAAAGTTACTTGCTTGGTTACCCACACTGCTTTCAAAGCTACAAGTCATTCGAAGTGGTACTTAGACAGTGGATGCTCAAGGCATATGATAGGTGACAAGGTTTTATTCACCGATCTTAAAGATATGACTGATGGGTCAGTCACATTTGGTGATGGTAGCAATTGCAAGATTATTGGCCAAGGTGAGGTTCAACTCTATAACCTTCTCTTATTTAGGAATGTTTTATATGTTGAGGGGCTAAAACACAACCTGTTAAGCATATCTCAAATATCCGATAACAATCATAGCGTGAAATTTTCTAATAAAGGTTGTGAAATCTTGAACAAAAAGGGTTCTGTAATATTAACTGGTCGCAGGACTTTTGAAAATTGCTATATTGTAAGCGATGGTAGCTCATCTAATCAATCATGCTACATTGTCCATACCAATGAAACCGAATTATGGCATAAACGCCTTGGACATGTACACTACCGTAATTTATACAGATTGAACAAGGGAGAACTAATAAGAGGTCTACCTAAATTACAAAATGTAGATAAGATATGTGGTGAATGCCAGTATGGCAAGCAAACAAGGAGCTCTCATAAAAAGGTGAACTCCAATGCCACATCAAGACCACTCGAGCTTCTCCATATGGATCTTATAGGACCTACCAGGACGGAGAGTCGAGGTGGCAAAAATACATCTTGGTAATCGTGGATGATATTTTCGATGAACTTGAATCTGATTCTGGAAATGATCCTAATTTTGAGCCTACAGATTTTGATGCTCGTCTTTGTGCTTTAGAAGAGAAGGTAGGGAATATGAATATTGCTCATGATCTTCAGTTTAAATTTATGCGCAAGTATCTTAGTTGCTTGAATAAGGGAATGCATAATCTTGATCCTACTATTCTTGCTCCTTCTTCAGGATTCGATTGAGTGTTTTCATTTTTGATATGTAATAACTTTCATACTTTTGTTGGTTTGTGCACTCTATTTGGTTTACTGACTTTTTAGTTATACTAGTAACTAGATTGTGAACATTTAATTACTTATATATTGTCTAGTTACTTCATCTATTCCTCCAATAATTATCCTTTACGTTGTTACTTCCTTTCTCATATTGTGACAAAAAGGGGGAGAAGGTTTAATTGTTTATGGATATGAGTAGTTATATTTTGGTTATATTTTGGATGTGTGCTTCTACTCAGGGGGAGTATATAAATAATGAGTATAACTGGTTCTCTTATATATAACTGATGCATGACTCGTTAATATGCATGTTGTGCTTCTCTTATTGAAGTATGTTTTGTCACAAATTTTGACAAAGGGGGAGATTGTAAGTGTTATGGTCTCATGCTCCTTTGATTGTCAAATTTTGTGGTGTCAAAACATCTTGTGGTGCCAAAACCTCTATCTATGTGTCTTGTGCTTGTATGTTGATATATATATGATTCAAGACGACATCACAATGGTTCAAGACATGTACGGTGCTCTGCTTCAAGGAATGCAAGGTTATGTACTCTGTCAACTTCAGTATGTATCAATGTTCAGAGCTATATCGATAAGAAGAGTGTTTGTTCAAGACTCAAGTGCATTTCAAGACTCAAGTACAACTCAAGTTAAAGTTTAAATTTAATCTGTAGAAGATCTCAAGATCAAGCTACATCAAGTAGAGATCTCAAGCTTCAAAGGTTAGCCATCATCTGAACGAATGAAGTTCAATGTTTATACTTCATGTCCCAGGTATGATAGACCTTAGTTTGACCTTAGGGTAGGTCATTTTGTATACATAATTCAAGATAAGTCTTCTTACATGAATTTGGTCTGTTCTAAGACTAGTCCCAGACCTTGTTCGACTAGTTCTAGACCTGGTTCGACCAGTCCAAGAAATTCCACGACCAGTCCTAAGTTGTTGAAGAATTTCAGAAGTTTTTAGTTATTTTACGACGAATCCTGGAGACTGTTCGACCGGTCGTAGGGATGTCACGACTCGTCCTTCGACCAGTCATAAAACTACGACTCAAACTCCAGCAACCAAATCTGGCTACCTACGACCAGTTTTGGGTTAGCTACGACCAGTCGTAGGTGGTCTAAGACTAGTCGTAGAATCCTAAGACCAGTCGTAGAACTAATTTTTCAGATCGCGCTTAAAATTTCAAAATGTCGTTAGTGCTACGACCAGTCGAAGGGTTCCTAAGACCAGTCGTAGACGCGATCTTTGCATCTATAAATTGAATACAAATTTCAGATTTTTTCATCGATTTAATTTGAAAAATTCAAGCCTCCACTCTGAGATAAGTTAGTGTTCATTTTAAGCTACTCTGTGCATATTTAATATTCTTTTTGTTAGCTTTTCTTATTTAATTTTATTCCTATATTCCAATTTTATTTGAAAAGAGGAATTGCTGTATTCCTTCTTCTTGGAATCAAAATCAAATAAAGCTATGCCTAATTTGGTTTAATTTAAAATCAATTAGAACTTAGAACCATTTCTTAAGTGAGTATTGGACATTGAACGTTGATTTGAACTTCTACTCTGATTGGTTCTACCGGGTTGCTACAAAAGGAGAAATTCAGGTATTTTACATTTATTGTAAATTCTTTATTTTGGTTTTGTTTGAGATTCAACAGAAAAATTTTATTGTATTGGTTATCTGAGGAGAGCCAAAAAACTCAGAAAGTGTGGCTTTTTGGATTGTGTAAGCCCAAGTTAAAAAGACAATTGTGAAGGTTTTAGGTGAACCTGTGAAACCTATTTTCATAGTGAACACTGATATCCCCTATGTGAGGATATTAGGAGTGGAGTAGCAAGCTGTGTGGTTGTTGTTTAACAGTTGGTGAACACACAGGCGAACCACTATATATTGGTGTGTTTTGTGATTTGAATGTTCTTTTAATTTCTGTATTTTTAATCATTCAGATTTGTGGAATGTATATGTGGATGTGAATGTTGTAATATTTACATTTCAAGCAAAGTGGGGAATGTTGTAATAATTTAGAATTTATTTCTTGCTATTTCCTTTATTTCCTTTCTGTTTGAGTTTTGATATTCAATTTGTTCTAGTAAGGTTGTCCTGCCATAAATCCTTGGTTTTTATAGTGCAAAGGTTGTCCTTTGAACAAGGTTAATATCAAGCTCTTTTTAAGATTGCTTTACATTTCAGTTCTTTGATTTATTTAAAGTATTGTTCTTTATTTATCTGTTTATAAGGCTATCGTACTTCTATTCTGCAGTTAAATTTTAATTTGGCACTGTCCTATTTACCCCCCTCTAGGACATATAGCTTGGCCTTTTCAATTAAGTCAGCGCGTGCCCGTACCAATCAAGCTTGCCTAATAAACCGATTGGCCTATTGTGTGTTTACCAAGTATGGACACTACTACTTGAATCTAAGGTACCCCTCACCAATGTAAAGGCCCACTTTAACCATGGTACCACGATCCGCTAAGACTCATGAGCCGGGCATGGTGGTATGGGACACCGTGTTCGAGTTGTCGGCCTACACTGGCGTGACATCCTCCCCGTAGTGACCAGTGAGTAAATAAGACTTGTGAGCTAGGCATGGTGGTATGGGACACTGTGTTCGTGATGTCAGCCTACGCTAAGGTGATGAGCCTCCTCATAGTGACCGTGAGTATAAACTCTTAACCTTGCCTATCGACTGCTTTTCATTAGGAGTGATGACCCTACAACTTTCCTATCGTATGTGCTTAACTAGGAGTGACGAACGTAGATGGATCCTTCGGTTCAGGTCAATGATATAAAGGGAGGTACCCTAGTTTCCCAAACCTGCTGTATGAATAAGTTTAATTAAGTACTTGGCTAACATGACCATGCATTGGATTGCATTAGTTAGGATGTGCTTTAAAGGTGATGAAATTGCACCGTTTGAGGAAGTGTTGTCATATGCGAAATAGGTTGTCGGAGTCGCTTGTGAGGGAGGTTCGATGTGAGGGCATACGTCATTACTTGCACTCCATTCCTGCATTAAGAAAAGTAGTTAGGAAGTGATTGTTATGATTGCCTTATCATTACTACTTGATTGACTTGATAACATGTTGACTTTTGCCTTATAGTACCACTGAGTTGGCCACTCACTCCCACTTTGGGACGGTATTTTAAAACACCAACCAGACTCTGATTTAGATGCTATGGAGAAGGACTTCGTGGATGAGGAGGAGGAATTCTTCTACTTTCAGCTTTTGGGCAGGTCGATGTAGACCTCGTGCCGATGCGCAGGGACCACTGAGATATCTGGCTTAGTTGGATACTTTAAATTTCCATATTTTGTTCATCTTGAAACATTTATGTATATATTAAACCAGGTTACGTACTCATACTCTGGAGGTTTGTGAAACACCCACATGTTTAAATATATATGTTTCAGACTCCCACTTGCCTAATTTAATTATTTCTGGAGTATGCTATGCTGCTTTAGTATAATCTCACTCATGCTTAATTCATTAATATGGACGAAATCTGAACATCATCATCCATACTGCATAAGTGATGTCTGAATCTCGGGAGTAGAGCTTTACTCGACCCTTGAAATTTAGGGCGTTATACTAAGTATCCTCAACATGTCTATCGATTGAGCAAAACACTTTATGGCCTCAAACAAGCACCACATGCTTGGTATGAACGTTTAACGCAATTTCGTTTGGATCATAAATTCTGTAGGAGTAGTGTATATAAAACAGTATTCACACAAAAGACAGAGAATTCATTACTCATTGCCCAGATCTATGTGGATGATATAGTCTTTGGTTCTACATGTGAAGATACTGCTCATATCGCCGAACTCATGAAATCTGAATTTGAAATGAGTATGGTCGGTGAGTTGAACTTCTTCTTATGACTATAAGCGAAGCAATTGCACAATGAGATTTTTATATGTCAGACCAAGTATGTAAAAGATCTAGTAAAAAGATTTAGACTTGAATCTGGTTGTACCTATCATACTCCCATGAGCACCACACTCAAACTCTCCAAAGATCTAAATGGCAAGAGTGTGGATCAACACTTGTACCGTAGCATGATAGGAAGCCTACTATATCTCACAGCAAGTCGTCCAAATATATCATTTAGCGTGGGAGCATGTGCGCAATATCAGGCTGATCCTAAAGAATCACACCTAACATCAGTTAAAAGAATCATCAAATATGTGGCTGGAACAATCACTTTCGGACTATGGTATCCTTTTGAAACATCTACCATCATTGCTGGATATTCAGACGCCGATTGGACTGGAAATTTAGATGATTGTAAAACAATTAGTGACGGCTGTTTCTATATTGGAAATTGTTTGGTATCTTGGCAGAGCAAGAAACAAAATTCGATATCTCTGTCCACTACCGAGGCTGAATACATCGCTGCAGGTAGTTGTTGTGCACAACTCCTCTAGATGAAACAAATGCTCCTGGATTATGGGATTGAGCAATCCACGATGACTCTCTTTTGTGACAACACTAGTGCCATCAACATTTCAAAAAATCATGTTCAACATTCTCAGACTAAGCATATTGACATTCGACATCATTTTATCCAAGAACTTGTTGAAGAAAAGATCATTGTATTGGACTATGTGTCTACAGAAAAACAACTCGTTGATATCCTAACAAAGCCTCTTGATGCAAATAGGTTTAGTGATCTTCAAAAATCGATTGGATTATGTGCAAATTGATGGAAAGCTCAGTCAAGTATAAACTAGATAGGCATATCTAAGGAATTTGTTCCTCATTTTTCTTTGTTGGTTAAACATACATGTGCAATATAGGTATATCCTCATGTACTAACCATGATTTATATGTTGGGAGAAATGAATTTTTTTTTCTAACATACTCGATGAAATCGAGTCAAATTCGATATCATCGATGGCTCTCAGGAAGATAAAGGTTAAACCATTGGTCCTTTCTAACGGACATTGGAAATAACTGTTGGTTCTTCCCAACAGTCATCGACACAGTCTTCTATGTCATTATGAGCCCAAGTTCGATGACATTGAATCTAGTTGGATGTCATCAACACTCTCTGCTATAAAAAGGGAACGAGAGCATGAAACATTTCACAGCTTGGTTCTATTTTTTATTTTTATTTTTGGTTTTTTTCTATCCTCCAGCCTTACAAGCTCAAGAAAATGGTGAAGGAACTTCTTTGCTCTAAATCTTCGAAAACCCAGAAACCCAAGAATAAGAAATCGATAGCAAATAGCTCTCCTCCTAACCGATCGGATTGGGAGTAAGTTACAATAGCAGGACATATTTGAAATTGCGGTAATGACTGCTATAGGAGAAGGGAGAATATGGCAAGATGTCCTAGAGGGGGGTGAATAGGACTTTTTAAAATTTTACGATGATTTAAAACCTATCAACCCTATCCTAAACTAATATGCAATAGCAAGATTTCTTCTATGTAACTCTAATGTCTTCCATGTCAAATAGATGATCCAATTATAAGACTCTTCAAAACATAAACAAGATGTAAAACATAGTTCATGAAGGATGTGACTGTGTGTGAAATGTGTTTCTAATTAGTTCATGTAAACATACATTATGAGAACATTCAAAGAAATCACACAAGCAGTAAGAGTAAATAGTAATCCCAAACATAGTCATTTTTATAGTGGTTCGACTACGTGTCTACTCCACTTCCGGTGGACGCACTCAACCTCTTGAGTGTACCGGATCTCACTAACGGAGGTTTTAAATCAGGTTAATCTCAAACTAGTACAACCTATACAAGGCTGACTCTAGGACCTACACAAGGTACCTAACATGTCTCCACGAGACACAAGTTTATGCCCCACACAGGAGCAAGGGTTAACATACACACCCAGATTTTAGGCCACACAGGCCAAGGATCCACACAAGGAACCTAGAGTTTATGCTCCCATGAGCAAGGGTCAACACACAACACCTACACGTATTCTCCTGTCGGAGGCCTCCTATGAGGATTTGAAAGGGGTGAGAATCACCTGTGACGCAATCCTACACAAAGGAATGATCAGCAGGGTCTCTGGACTCTAATGACTTACAGATAAGTAGATGAGCCTCATTTAGCACGTTGATGAAGATCTCCTCCTTTAATGGTGATGAATCTTCAGCTCTCTTGATCCGCAACACTTATAATGATCCAATGTAAGGTGATGGGTTGGGTCAAGGTTATGTTGGAATCCTACTCTATTAAATGTTTTCCTATATTAGAAACAGAGTGATTCCAAGCATCTATGCATTCAAGGTATCCCAACTCAATGATTTGCTATTAAGGTGGTAACAGGAGGATCCTTGAATGCGAAAATTCATTCACCAATCCACTCCATTGAGTATCAATGATGAGGGTGGATTGAGGAATGAACTCTCATGAGAGAAAAGGGCTTAGGGTAGGTGATCTGAATTAAACACTCAAAAGCTCTATCTATTTTCTCTACAAACAATCTCAGGCAAGCTCTCATTAAATAGACAAAAAGTTCCAATGAAAATAAAACAGTCATATTTTCTACAGAGTTTGATATCATCGAGCATGATTTGTAACGTGCTGAATTTCGAGGGTCGAGCAAGGCTCGACTCCTGAAATTCCAAACATCACTTATGTCCTGGGGAAGATAGTTTTCTAATTTCTTCCATGTTGATTGATTAAGCATGCATGAAATTATACTAAACATCGATCATACTCCAGAATTAATGTAATTAAGTAAATGTGTAAATCCAAAACATTATTACACATGTTTCACTAAGTTCCATCCAGAGCATGGGTCTATGACCAGGTCCAATATATACATGTATAAGTTCAAAATGAACAAAAGGTGGTAGTGTAAATGTGTTCAACTAAGCCTAGATGTCCAGCGTTCCCTGCGTAACGGTACGTGGCCTACATCGGCCCGCCCGAGAGTTGGAAGTAGGAGAATTCCTCCTCCTCATTTAAGAAGTCCTGCTCCATTGCATAGACGTTGTCCATACATGCATCTACATCAGCGTCTAGTTGGTGTTTTTAAACACTGTCCTAGAGTGGGAGTGAGTGATCAACTTAGTGGTTATATAAGGAAAAAGTTACATATGTTATCAAGTCAATCAAAGTAGTAATGATAAGGCAATCATAACAATCACTTCCTAACTATTCTTTTTAATGCAGGAATGGAATGTAAGTAATGATGTATGCCATCACCCACTAACACTCCCTTAACACGTGACTCCGACCACCTATTTCGTATATGACAATACTTCCTCAAATGTGCAACCTAATGCCTATTCGTCACATTCTAACTAATGTGGTGCGATGCATGGTCATGTTATCCAAGTGATTAATTATGTTCATTCATCCAGTAAGTTTGGGAAGCTAGGGTACCTCTCTTTTTAATATTGACCCAAATCGAACATTAGGCATCGGACAACCGCAGCGGTCCTATTCCTGTGTTCTGGTTCCGTTTAGGGTCATCACTCCTAAATAATCACATACGATAGGTAGGTTGGAAGAAGTGGTGCTCGCGGCCATTACAAGGAGGCTCGTCACCCCAGCGTAGGCTGACAGCATGAACACGGTGTCCCATAGAACCATGCTCGGTTCACGAGTCTTAAGGATCGTGGTACCATGGTTAGAGGTGGATTTTTACATTGGTGAGGGGTACCTTAGATTCAAACAGTCGCGTCCATACATGATAAACACACTATAGATCAATCGGTTCATTAGGCAAGCTCGATTGGTATGGGATCACACTGACCTAATTGTGTAACGTCTCGAAAAAATCCATACAAAGACCCGAATATCACCTCAGGCAAAAATCACTAAGGACCGAATTCTTGGAAATTAGGCTGAAAATGAATTAAGTACTAAACTAAATTAATCAGTAGATTAGCTTAAACCACTTTCTATACGAACTGCAAGATCCAAAACTAATAAAATCACTAACTCAACATTACCTAAAAACCTAAGATCAATCTCAAAACCCGGTTGCTCTCGGGAGCGCACTGAAACTTCGTATCGAACATGGACCGCGGGTCGAAAGTCTAATTACCGCGAAACTATACGGTTACGACTGCCTTACCGGGTTTAACAACCATCGCGGGAATCGAACCCAAATAGTATCCACAAACGCACAAGTAAAGTCTTGAGCGAAGTGTGTGAGAAACGCGAATATCTTTAGAATATGAACTCAAACTTAAGTGATTTGGGCCATTCACTTGCAGGCCAAATTTAAGGGTGTAGACCATCAGATTCTGACCCAACTACACCCTTGGATCAGGGAAATTTCCCTACACATGTCAGTGTACTTATGGCCCTGATCGAGTAACGATGACCGTTGAATTGAAACAGGTCCACTGTGGTCGATCCGCAAATTCGATCTTACTGAAATCTTAACCTGAGATAGATCCTTTGTCAGGAAACTTTCCCCAGACTGTATGCAGGTAATGGACCTCCAAATGAGCTACGTTGGCCCGAAACAAACGTCTTTTAGCTATATCCTAAGTATACCATGGCCCTAGGGCCATTGACTTCACTTTTGGGCCTATACAAGACCCTAAACTCACCCTCTCTCATTCCATACGAATTTCCTAAACCCTAGGAGAGATAAGAGAGAAAAAAGAAGGAGAAGGTGAGGAGAAATGAGAGAGAGTTGTGGTTTGTTGCTGGGATTCATTTCCGCCACTCCACGTGTTAAATCCCCTCTTTCGTGTCGCTATACCGGCGATTTCGACTCCATTATTAGGTAAGGAATCCTAACCCTAATCTATTTTAGGTATCCAAATAGGTAGATCGGTGAAATAGCTAACCTATCTCATCCTATAGATAGTCGTTGTGCCGTAAACAAAGGCGTAGTGTACGAACCAAGTTCTTAATCGGCATACTAATGAAAGGTGCAGACTATAAATGTTTAGGTTATGGTTTTCAAGGCCTTCAATGTCAGTTAATGATTTATGACTGACTTGATTGCTGTCACATGTGCTTAGATACGATGTTTCCCTGTATTATACATATATATGAACTATGTTGAATATAATGCATTCTATGTGTTTGTTGAAATGTCTGAATGAATATGGAATTATGATTTATGCTTGCTATGCTTATTAATTGAGAATGCATGATTGTTGAATGTGTGACAACTCCCTTGTGAAAGGATTTGTCATAATATATGTTATGACTAATTTATTACATGTATGTTGAAATGTGTAGCCTAAGTGTTTGATAAAATGTCTGAATGAGTAAGTGTTTGATAAATTGTATTTTATAAGGGTGTTGAGATAAGATTCTCAACTACCTTAGCTATAGGTATAGATTCCTTCATGTAACCTAAATCCAATTACGTGATTTATGTATGAAATGCATATGTATGATGTCATGTTCACTATGTGTCATATAAAGTGCTCAAATAGTTGCAATGCTTGAATTGTTTGTTCAATACTGTTATGACTACCATATGTGAATGCTATTGCTTTAGAGTGTGATTAGGACTACGACGTAGTCCAGGCAATCGGTAACGACTTCTGATTGAGTGGCTGAATTAGTTTCGCCACCACAGACATGTTCGATGAATCCAAGTCATACGGTGATTATCGACACTGGTTAGGCCACAAGGAGTGCGTATACACTCCATGTCAATCAATTTAGCATGCGATCGTACTAATCAGACTTGTCAAGTAACTTGGTTGGCCTAATGTGTGTTTACCATGTACGAACGCTATTGCTTGAATCTAAGGTACCACTTACCAATGAAAAGCCCGTTTAACCTTGGTACCATGATCTGCTAAGACTCATGAGTCAGGCATGGTGGTATGGGACACCGTGTTTGAGCTGTCAGCCTACGTTGGGGTGATGAGCCTCTCCATAATGACCAGTGAGCAACCCAAACTCGTGAGCTGAATACGGTGGTATGAGACACTGTATTTGAGCTGTTGGCCTACGTTAAGGTGAAGAGCCTTCCCGTAGTGACCTTGAGTATAAACTAAGGCCTACGCTGAGGTGACGAGCCTCTTCGTAGTGACCTAAACTTGCCTATCCACTGCTTTCAAATCAGGGGTGATGTTGCCCTATAACTTGCCTATCATATGCGATTAGCTAGGATTGATGACCTTAGATGGATCATTGTGTGGGTAAATGATATAAAGGGAGGTACCTTAGCTTTCCAAATCTGCTGTATGAATAGGTGTAATTAAGAACTTGGTTAACACGACCATGCACCGCATTGCACGTGCCTTTGGCATGGGAGTTGAGCACAGTGGGAGTTTAACATGCGCGACCGTGAGATGATGTCGCTAAGGGAGTGCAGGCGAGGGCATGCATCATTAATACATATCATCCTTGCATTAACCGGAGTACTTAGGAATGCTTGTTATATTGCTTTATCATTACTGCTTGACTAAATTGATAACATGTTAACCTTTGCCTTATAGCTCCACTGAGTTGATCACTCACTCCCACTCTGGGATGGTGTTTTAAAACACCAACTAGACCCTACTTTAGTTTCAGACGATGGCGAGGCTTGGGAGTTGGAGCCGGTCTTCTACGACGACGAGGAGGAGTTCTCCTATATGTAACTATCTGGCGAGTCTATGTAGATCTGGAGTTGCGTCGATGGGGTTACGGGGATGCGATTAGATGCCATCACATTGTATCGTTTTGTAAATTTTGGAACTATACATGTAATTATTCAACCTGATGACATGATCATACTCTGGATTCATATCCACTTATACACCTTATATATTTATCACAGTCTTCCGCTTGCTAAATTTAATCATCTCTGGAGTATGATATGCTGATTTATTATAATCCCATTCGTGTTTAATGCACTAATACGGACAACATGTAATCATCATTTTCTATGTTGCATAAGTGATGCGACGGATCTCGGGGTTGGGCTTTTGCTCGACCCTCGAAATTTGAGGCGTTACAAGTTGGTATCAAAGAATGATTTGGATTAAACTGGACCTGGGTTATGGTAACACGACGCACACTGATGTACTTTGACTTAAGAGGGGGCAATGAAATGTAGAAATAATTGTAGGATTCCAAGTTTCACCGATGGGCGAAGCTGACCGTTGAAATTAGACCTATAGGCATCTGTGATCATGCTAGATGATCCCAATTCTTTTCCAAACCATCCATTGATGGGTTTATACGATGATTCGGTATATTTCACACTCAAATAACCCAAAAAGCGTGAATATACGCGAGATGGAACCCGAAATCGCACCAAACAGACTTGGGGGCCTAAACCGCATAAAACGGTGGGACCCGAGGAGGGCCTCGCACATTTATGGCACCTCGGGGGCGATACCATCGCCCTTAGGGAAAGCCATCGCCCCATGGTCCAGCGGACCACGATGGCATCGCTCCTAGGGCGAGGCCTCGCGGTCCACGGACAGCGGGCCGGGCGGGCTGGACATTGTACACGTGTGTGGGGCACACGAAATCGTTGTGGGGGGCCCCTATACCTCACCATTTGTTTCGTTTCTTCCATTTCCACCCTTCCAAGCTTTCCAAATCTCCCAAAATCTAATTTTTCTCTCTCAAATCTCCCCTCCATTCTCATATCATCTTCTTCTTCTTCACTACATACCCATCCTCCTTCATATCCCTCAAACCCACCTCACACAACTCCCCATCTTCCCTATTTCCTACCTATTTGAACACAAAGTCTATACCTTTGTGTCTCATAACTCACAAGCCTCACAATCCACCCCATTTTCAAGCTTTTTCGGCTTCCATGGCTCTTTTTGAGCTTGTGGCTGCGATCTTCTCCCTCTTCACACTTCTTTCCCTCATAGGAAAGAAGAGGTCTTCCACAGATGAAGTGGGGCCTAGTCGCCCAACCCGTCCGAGGAAGAAATCAGGCGCCGAAGAAAGTACAAGCAGCGCACGAGAGTGGAGGATGAAGCGGGATCTTGATCCTCAAGTTCCGCTCGAAAGAGCCCTACTGTCGGGCATCGCACATGGTAGGTTCTAGGGTCGAAGAGTTCTCTTTAAAGAACACATGGATGAAAATATATTTGGGCTTTATCTGGTGATGGACCTCTTGGCGGACGCCGGATGGGGTCCTATATTTGAAGGTAAGTCACGTACGTGTGAGAACACTGTCCGAGCCTTCTGCGCTCACATACAGGACCCATCGCTTGAGCCTCTTTAGTTCACCATTCCCGTGGGAAGGTGGAAGGCCACAGTTGATGTCGGTTTGATAGCTCGGATTATGGGGATGGAGCGTGGTGAGGTTCATGTTAGCGAGAAGAATCTCAGAAGTGCGCGTGAAAGAGATCGTTGCATGCGATTTCTTTGCGGCTAATTAGTCCACTAGAATCAAGGCAACTGCCTCCTAGCATCCAAGATGACTCATGACTTTCGCCTATTCCACCACATATTCACGTACAATGTGTATCCTAGGTGGAGCAATCGCTCCAAATACACGCGATTGATGGTGGACTTCCTATACAGAGCTGGGCAGAGAGACAAGCTGTGCCTGCCTACCTTTGTCATGCTACAAATAGTCTAGACCGTACGTTCTGTTAGGACAAATATTTCACTCCCCTTCGGTCGACTGATATGTAAGATTGCTCATGAGTTTGGCTACAGGCTTACCGATGAGCTTGTGCCGATCCACTTCATCAATGACACCACACTCAACAACATGGGTATTGGGTCACGACAACGTCAAGCCAGTTCTGATGAGTATAATGATGAGGAAGAGGAAGAAAACGAAGAGGAAGAAGGGAGTAATGAAGAGGGTAGTGGTGATGAGGGAGAGCAGGAAGAGGAAGAAGAGGAGGCCCAAGACTCTGATGAGGGCTCTCCACCTGCTACACATGAGCACCACAGTGATCGGGCTGCTTTAGAAGCCCGATTGGCTCAGATTGAGGAGGGCCAAGTTGCCCTGCGACAGGAGGTCAGAGAGATCCGGGCCAAACTTGAGGAGAACATAGCCTACATGAAACAGAAATTCAAGAACGTGTCTTGCACCTTGAAGGCTCTCCTGTGCTGCATGCAGGACAAGGGTGCTCCTCCTCCATCACCAGATTCAGACGACTAGTCATATGTGTAGTTGTCTTTTAGTTTGCTTTATTGTTAGTCTTCTTTTGTACTAGCCCTTGTAGGCTTGGGTGGTTGTTAGTATGTTTTAGTGTTTAAAGCTTGTTTAAATTAGCTCATATGCATCTTCTATCATCATCCATGTAAGATTATATCTCATGTATTGTGACAATTTTGGTAAATGAAATGCATGAAGTTTCTTTTGGTTTAGAAAATGAATGATGCTTGGATGAGTGTATGTTCTTATGCTAAGTCTTACGCGTGTTGCATCCTATGTTGTATGTAGGGAATGCCACCTAAGAACACTCAGAGCACATCACGTCTTGCCCTTGGCGAATCGAGTGACGGGGTACCTCCCCTAAACGATAGCCACACGGACCTCGGCTTGGGCCCTAACAGTGACACTATACTGGATTCACAACCGGTCACTGGCCCCACCAATGGGCCAACACCTTTTGCACCACCGGTTCCATAGCAAAACCGTGTGTCTATCTCGATGCTTCACATGCCTCGGCGACTTCTCCCCCTGATAGGCTGAAGTAGATGATGCTCCTTATGCAACAGTAGCAGTAGATTTAGACCACCATAGCAAGGGCCCTTGCCTAGAACATGAATATGGTTCCGCCCGCACCACCTGTGCACCCTGCTGGAAACATGGGTGTCAGCGGCTTATTCTAGTGATTTCAGCGCTTCTGACCTCCTACTTTAGCAAGTACTCACAGACCCGAGGAGGCCGAGTATTGGCTTGACTGCATCTCTAAGATGCTGAAGCCGCTGCACTGCACTGAGGCAGAGTAGGTTGAGCTGGTCATGTACATGTTCGAGAAGGAGGCCAGTCTTTGGTGGGACAGCATCCTTCAGACCGTTGCTCCTGGTTACGTATGCACATGGGAGGTTTTGGAGACACGCTTCCACGGGAAGTATTTCCCACTCTCCTATCGTAATGAGAAGGAGGGAGAGTTCCCTCGCCTCCGACAGGGAGGGATGACTGTCACGGAATACGAGAATAGGTTCACGAAGCTGGCCAGATATACTCCCTTGATATTAGCAAATGAACCGATGCGAATGCGATGATTTTTGTAGGGTCTACGACCCGAGATGCGCTTGAAGATATGTTGCACTATCATACCCAACTATGTTGAGCTAGTGAACATGTCTCTGCGAGCTGAGCAGGACAGGGACAGATTATCCTGTACACGCGTGCCTATGGTTCCGTGGCCTCGACCAGATTTGCCTAGCAGACCGTTCCCCGGCAAGAGGCCACGTGTAGATTCTCCTCCTCGGCTTACGGTTCCATCGATATAGCCGAGGCGACCTAATGTATGGTGCACCTATGGCAAGAGGTCGGGCCATTTTGACACTTACTGCTTCACTAGGATGAGTGACAACGACTTCATGCCCCCTTAGAAGATTAATCGTCAGATGCCACCTGCTATCACGGCTCCACCTCTACGATCAGCACCGCCTGCACAACCTTCTTACATGCCACCTACACCTCGATTTAGGCCACCTCAACAACCTATGCACCGCAACCGAACAGTTCTCAACAGGCTTAGGTGCACTCACTTGCAGCTGAGGCATCCGAGACATCAAATGCAGCACCACTGGCTTTCGAAGTCATGACACATATCCAAGGTACACCAGTCTTCTTATTGGTGGACACTGGGTCCACTATCTCTATAATATTATGCGCAGCAATCAGGCGACTAGGGTTGGAAACTAGTCCTATGGTTGGGATGAGACTCCTTACCGCCACGGGGAGCTTCTCAAACACGACCAAGATGTGTAAGGGTTGTTCGATAGACTTAGTGTAACATCCCGGATTTTTGCCAACCTGGAATTAGACGTCCTTAGGCATTGGGTCAATCTTAACACCTGACTAACTTTTCAAACGCTCAATTAAAGCCTCAAATCCCGTTTTTAAACCATTTTCTTCACAAATCCCACCCTTCACTACCTTGTGCTTTCAATTTATTCAAAGCACTTTCGCCCTAGACACTAACTTAAACTAGCTAAGTAGTAAAACTTGGATCACTTTATATACAAACCACAAAGGCCTAAGTACCATCTCAACCAGAAAACAATTAGGATTAATCCTTTAGAATTTAACAAGTTAACTAAGTACAAAACTCGATTAGCCATGAAATCCGTTGGGATCGCTTTAAATACGATCTGCAAGACCCAAAACTTGCAAAATCAGTGACTCTAGGTTACCCTAAAGTTTAGAACCAACTCATTTTTCCCGGCTACTCTCGGGAATGAAATGAAACTTCGTATTAGGTCTAGACCGCACCTCGGAAGTCCGATTAACACGAAGTTAAGGAACTAGGACCGCCTTACTGGGCTTGACAATCATCTTGAAAATCAGGTCCAGCCGATGTCCCACGGCCATTCGCTTGAGTCCGGAGCGAGGGAGTGTGAAAAACACTATTCCCTTTCCAAAATAAATATCTGGAATAGTGATCTGGCACCATTCGCTTGCGCATCAGTATTAAGCAACCTGACCGTTAGAATCAGACTAAATTACACCCTCGGATTAAGAAAAATTTCAGGAACATTTACATGTACTTGGAATTTCGGATCGTGGCCCACTGACCGTTGAACTGAAAGTGGTCCGCCACGTGCGATCTGGGAATCCGATCGAGTCGAAAATGTAATCCCACATAGATCCATGTGTGTGAGCTTAAGTCTGACGTTTGGCTCAAGGAGGGCCACCAGAACCTCTCTTTTGAGCTGAAAAAGTGACGAAATACCTATATTAGCAGTAACCCTTGAACAGGAGTCTATTTCGGTGAGTTTTGAGACTATATAAGGACCTTAAACCCTCTCTCATGGCAGCCATACGAATTTGGGATTTGAGAGAGGGAAAAGAGAGAGAAAGTGAGGGAGAAGTGGGAGAATCTCCCTACTATCATTCCCTGCCACCACACGGGCTGCACCATCCCTTTCTTGACGCTTTTCCCGGCGTTTCCGGCGTCGTTTCTAGGTAAGAAACCCTAACCCTAATCTGTTTTGGGGTTTAGACTATTGTAGGTTGTGAAATAGATAACCTATTTCGTTCTATAGGTTGCCAAAGTGCCGAATACAGAAGCTTAGCAAACCTATCGATTCCATTGCGATTCTATGACAAAAGGTGCAGACTTTAGGTGTATAGGTTATGGTTTTCAACGCTTTCAATGTCAGATAATGATAGATTCATGATCTGCATGCAATTGCACATGTATAAAGTGCTTTCCGTTTCCTGTTTCGATTAACGTTGTAGAATATGGAATTTCACATACTCTAGGTATACGTAGAAATACCGTATACGTATTTTTTTTTGGAAAAATGTTTGACATGTTTATTTAATGTATGATTATACAATATATGGATAAAATACTAGTTTGGCGAAAGGAATCGCCGAAATATATGTTCGCTTGTAAATACTACGTATGTTGAAATTGTGTATTCTAGAAATACCGCATATGTGTAAATTTGGAAATGCAATTGTCATGATTATTTGCTGTATGATTATGGTATACACGGATAAATACTCGCTTGGCTAAAGGATAGCCCTAATACATGTTTTGCTAACATGCACCATGTATGTTATAATAGTGTATTCTAAGTGTTTGTGAAAATGACTGAATGAGTATAGAATTCTCATTCGTGCTCGCCATGACTAATTGTCATGGATTCATGATTGATGTATTGGCGATACCCCTTTGACGAAAGGATTTGCCCTAAGTCACGCCACGGCCAATATACACTATATATGCTAAAATGTGTGGCCCAAGTGTTTGTGGAAATGGCTGAATGAATATGGAACTTGGATTCCTGCTTGCCATGACTATCTGTCGTGGGTGTACGCGTGTTATGATTAGGGCAACTCCCTAGTGAAAGGATTTGGCCTAATGCCTATGTGATCGACATATGTCATGTATGTTGATGTATGTTTGTTTAAGTGTTTCTTAAAATGTCTGAATGAGTAGTAGTTAGCAAATTGTAATGTATAAGGGTGTTGAGATATGATTCTCAACCTCTTTTAACTATGTGTATGATCTCCTTTGATAGTTGTGTGATTAGGAATTGAACATGTACAAACTCATGCTTGTGTTGTGATTCATAACATGCTCAACTGCTTTTATGATTTTAACTATGTAATGCATATGTTTAAATTTATATTTACGTTGTATGATCCGTCATGGGTGATGGGGGAGCGGAGCAACGAGTGCGTGCAACAGCCCTGGCAGCCCTAAACGGATAATACCAGATCTTGATTGTATGAGTTGAATCTTGATCCATTACTGCTTTATCTATCTGCAATTGATTGTGTTTGGGGCTATGCTTATGGCCCAGGCAATCGGTAACGGGATTGAATTCGTGGCTGAGATTCATTTGCCACGTGGGATGTGTTCGACGAACTTGAGTCGTGCGTTGCCTGTCGGCAGTGGCTAGGCCACACGAAGTTGTTTATGCACTTCATGTCGTGCAGCTCAACGGGCGATCGTGCTAGTCGAGCTCGTCAAGTAATCCGATCTGCCTTATGCATGTTCACCCTGTTTGGACGCTACTGCTTGAACCTAGGGTACCAAACTTACCAGTGAAACCCCTTTTAACCATGGTACCTCGATCCGCTAAGACGCATGAGCCGGGCATGGTGGTATGGGACACCGTGGTCGAGCTGTCGGCCTACGCTGGGGTCATGTGCCTCCCCGTAGTGACCATTGCGCAACCAAACTCGTGAGCCGAATACGGTGGTATGGGATACTGTATTCGAGCTGTCGATACTTACGGCGAGAGCCGAGTACGGTGAGACCTGTACTCGTGCTGACGGGCGACGAGTCCTCTGTAGTATCTTCGAGTATACTCCAAGGTCTGTGATTGGCGACGAGTCTTTCACAGCAACTAGAGTATGAGTGGAGCCGAGTACGGTGAGACCTGTACTCGAGCTGACGGCTTGTGATTGAGCCGAGTACAGTGAGACCTGTACTCGAGCTGACGGCCAGCAATTGAGCCGCATATGGTGAGATCTGTATCCGCGCTGACGGGTGACAAGCCCTTTGCGATGCCTTCGCTATGCCTCTCAAACCATAATATCATATGAGATTAACTAGGATTGACGACCCTAGAATGGATCATGTTTGGGAATGATACAAGGGAGGTACCTTAGTTTCCCAATACTGCTGTTTGAAATGGACTAATAATAACTCGGTAATCATGATCATCATCGCACTGCATGTGCTTAGTAGATGTGGCGCACTGAGGGAGTTAAGCATTCGCGAACGTAAGATGATGTCGCATGAGGGTGGTTTGGCAAGGGCATACAGCATCATGTCATTTCATTCTCGCACTTAATAAGAGTAGTTAGAATTGTTTGATTTGTACTACTTTATCATTACTGCTTGATTGAATTGATAACATGTTAACCTATGCTTTATTGTTCCACTGAGTTGATCACTCACTCCCACGTTACGGGACGGTGTTTGCAACACCAACCAGATTTGTTGAGTTTCAGGTGATGGCGATGCTTGTGAAGCAGAGCCGGACTACTTCTATGATGATAGGAGGAATTCTCCTATCTGTATCTCTCTGGCAGGTCAATGAAGACCTGATATTGTATTGACGGGGCTATGGTACATGGGATAGGAGGCATTACACTTCCTCACATTTGGTACATTTTAGAACTGCACTTGTATTTATTTAACCTGGTAATGTTATCACACTCTGGAGACTCATCATAGGTTATATATTTTATCTATCTATCACAGTCTTCCGCTTGCAAATTTAACTGTCTCTGGAGTATGATATGCTGTTTTGGCTTAATCTCACTCATGTTCAATGCACGAATACAGTCAACATTTAAACATCATTCATTTTGTTGCATAAGTGATGTTCTGGAACTCGGGAGTTGAGTTTATGCTCGACCCCGATTTTCAGGGCGTTACACTTAGGGAGTAGAACAGTACTTGTCGACCTGATTATTGCCCCACTATGTCATTACGATGTAATCCTTCATATAGATTGGCTCACCAAGATGAAGGCAGAGATCGATTGTGATACTAGGGTGGTGACAGCCCATGGATCTGAGGGCACGACCTTTATATTCATAGTTCAGGTCAGTTGGTACTACCGCATTAGTTGTTATGCTACCTTATTAGAGAATGTTGATGGTCCGATACTTAGGCACACGCTAGTAGTTCAGGATTTTACAGACGTGTTCAGGAAGATAACTGGATTACCTCCTTAGCGCGAGATCGATTTCACCATTGATCTAGTGCCTGGTGCGACACCTATATCTCTGTTGGATGTAGGCTTCATACGACCGAGTGTCTGGTGGAGGGACTAAGGAGACAGATCGATGATCTGTTGGATGTAGGCTTCATACGACCGAGTGTGTCTCCTTGGGGAGCACCCGTGTTGTTCGTGAAGAAGGATGGATAACTGCGATTGTGTATTGATTATTGCAGGTTGAACCAAGTGACAGTGAAGAACAAGTATCCTTCGCCCAAGATAGATGATCTGTTCAATCAGTTGAAAGGGGCGCAGTATTTCACTAAGATCGACTTACAGTCAGGGTATCACCAATTGCGCGTCAGGGATGAGTACGTGCAGAAGACAGCATTCAGAACCAGCTTTGGGTACTATGAGTTCCTTTCGATGTAGTTTGGACTCAAACGCATTGGTCATGTTCATGGACCTGCTGAACCAGGTGTTTCGGCCGTATCCGTACCGATTCATCATCGTATTTTTAGATGATATCCTAATATACTCTAAGAGTCGGGAAATCACGAGGAGCACCTGTGATCAGTCTTTGATACTCTAAGGAAGAACCAGTTGTTTGCCCAGTACAAGAAGTGCGACTTCTAGAGAGAAGAAGTCAAGTTCCTAAGACATGTGGTGTCTAAGGAAGGAATAGGTGTGGACCTTGCTAAGTGACCGCATTTCAGGACTGGGAGCAGCCCGGTTCGATTACTGAAGTAAGGAGTTTCCTTGGCCTGGCAAGTTACTATCGTTGATTCATTAGGGACTTTTCCAAGATAGTCAGGCCATTCTCTCAGCTCACTCGGAAAGACCTTAAGTTTGCCTGGAATGAGAAGGCAGAAGCAGCCTTTCAGGAATTGAAGGACAAACTGACGTCCGCCCCTGTGCTAGTATTGCTAGAGCAAGGGGTCAGGTATACGATATACACTGACGTGTCTCGTATTGATTTGGGTTGTGTTTTGATGCAGAAGGACAGGGTTATTGCCTATACATCGCGACAGTTGAGGAAACACGAGGAAAACTACCCTACGCACGACCTGGAGTTAGCTGTCGTCATCTTTGCATTGAAGCTCTGGAGACATTACCTCTATGGAGAGGAGTTCAAACTCTTTTACGACCACAAGAGCCTCATGTACATATTTACACAGAGGGACCTAAATATGAGGCAGGTGTGATGGATGGAAACCTTGAAAGACTTCAAGTTTGAGGTCTCCTACCATCCTGGCAAGGCTAACCTTGTGGCAGACGCGTTGAGCAGCAAGAAGACGATAGCATTTGCGGCTCCGCTAATGATAGACAAGTGGAACATGTTAGAATTTATGCGAGACTTCGAGCAGAAGCTTACGATAGAGGAGTCGTTCGAGAGAGTCGCACATGTTCGTGTGCAGCCACTCATTAATGACAGGATTATTGCGGCTCAGAAAGATGATGAACTATTGGCAAAGATGAGAAAGCAGGTGAGCGACAATGAAGACTCGAAATGGAGAGTTGGTAAGGATTAGGGTTTACGTTATCGTAGCCGCCTATCCGTCCCAAACCTTCATGACTTGAGAAGGGAAGTTCTCGAAGCTGCTTACAATTCGAAGATGGCAATGCATCCTGGTAGTACGAAGATGTATCGAGATATGAAGCGTTCATACTGGTAAGATAACATGAAAGCCCACATAGCAGATTTTGTGTCCCGTTGTCTTACGTGCCAGCAGGTCAAGGCCGAACATCGCCGACCTCCTGGTTTACTTCAGACCATGCCCATAGCTGAATGGAAATGGGATTTCATTTCTATGGATTTCATCTCAGGGTTATTGAAGACGAGGAAGGGACATGACTCCATTTGGGTGATTGTAGACCGGTTGACAATATCGGCTCATTTTCTTCTGATTAGAGTCTTAAACTCAGCAGACGATTTTGCCAGGTTGTACATCAAGGAGATAATACATCTGCATGGGGTGCCTATGGAGATGGTGTCGGATCGAGACAGGCGATTTACATCTATCTTCTGGACTCGTATCCAGGAAGCAATGGGTGTGAAATTGAAGTTCAGTATCGCGTTCCACCCATAGATGGATGGGTAGACAGAACGGGTGAATCAGGTGTTAAAGGATATGTTGCGAGCTTGTGTGCTTGATTTTAAGAACAGTTGGGATGACTGTCTTCCTTATGTCGAGTTCGCATAACAACAGCTTCCAAGTGAACATTGGCATGGCTCCCTACGAAGCACTTTATGGGCGCCCATGTAGAGCACCGTATTGTTGGGCAGAGGTTGGCGAGAAGAGTTTGATTGGCCCAGAGTTAGTATAGGCGATCTCAGAGAAGATCGACATTATTAGGCGTTGACTCCTTGCAGCACAGAGTAGACAGAAGAGTTACGCCGATACGAGACGGCGATAACTAGAGTTTGAGGTCAGGGACCATGTGTTTCTTAAGGTTTCCCCCATGAAGGGATTCCTTCGATTTGGCAAGAAGGGAAAACTCACGCCTCGATTTATTGGTCCATCCAGATTCTAGATCGAGTGAGTGTGATAGTGTACCACCTTGCTTTGCCCACACCACTCACAGGCATGCACAACGTGTTTCACGTATCGATGCCGAAGAAATACGTTCCTGATCCTTCCCACATTATCAAATGGGAGCAGGTACAGTTGAGTGAAGATGCTACTTATGTATTACGACCGACGCATATTCTAGACAGGAAGGAGTAGGTGCTGCGCAGTAAAGTTATTCTACTTGTAAAGGTACTGTGGACACACTACATTGAGGAAGATGTTACTTGGGAAACAGAAGCCGAGGTCCCTAAGAACTACCATCAGATTCTTGAGGAGTACGAAAATGTACTAATTTCGAGGACGAAATTTTTCTTTAAGGGGGGTAGATTGTAACGTCTCGGAAAAAATCCGTACAAAGACCTAAATATCACCTCAAGCAAAAATCACTAAAGACCGAATTTTTGGAAATTAGGTGAAAAATGAATTAAGTATTAAACTGAATTAATCGGTAGATTAGCTTGAACCGCTTTCTATACGAACTGCAAGATTGAAAACTAATAGAATTGCTAACTCAACATTACCTGAAAACCTAGGATCAATCTCAAAACCCGGCTACTCTCAAGAGCGCACTGAAACTCCGTATCTGACATGGACCGTGCGTCGAAAGTCCGATTACCGCGAAACTATACAGTTACGACCGCATTACTGGGCTTGACAACCATCGTAGGAATCGAACCCAAATAGTATCCAAAAGCACACAACTAGAGTCTTAAGAGAAGTGTATGAGAAATGCGAATATCTTTAGAAAATGAACTCAAACTTAAGTGATTTGGGCCGTTCACATGCAAGCCAAATTTAAGGGTTCAGATCGTCAGATTCTGACCTAACTACACTCTTGGATCAGGAAAATTTTCCTACACATGTCAGTGTACTTGTGGCCCTGATCGAGTAACGATGACCGTTGAACTGAAACAGGTCCGCCGCGGTCGATCCCCAAATCCGATCGGACTGAAATCTTAACCTGACATAGATCCATTGTCAAAGAACTTTCCCCAGACCGTATGCAGGCAATGGACCTCCAGATGAGCTCCGTTGGCCTAAAACAGACGTCTTTTGGCTATATCCTAAGTATACCATAGCCATGAGACCATTGACTTCACTTCTAGGCATATATAAGAACCTAAACCCACCCCTCTCTCATTCCATAAGAATTTCCTAAGCCTTAGGAGAAAGAAGAGAGAAAAGAGAAGGAGAAGGTGAGGAGAAATGAGAGAGAGTTATGGTTTGTTGCTGGGGTTCATTCCCGCCACTCCACGTGTTGAATCCCCTCTTCCATGTCACTATACCGACAATTTCAACTCCATTTTTAGATAAGGAATCCTAACCCTAATCTGTTTTAGGTATCCAAATAGGTAGATCGGTGAAATAGCTAACCTATCTCATGCTATAGGTAGTCGTTGTGCCGTAAACAAAGGCATAGTGTACGAACCGAGTTCATAATCGGCGTATCGATGAAAGGTGCGGATTATAAATGTTTAGGTTATGGTTTTCAAGGCCTTCAATGTCAGTTAATGATTTATGATTGACTTGATTGTTGTCACATGTGCTTAAATACGATGTTTCCGTGTATTATACACATATATGAACTATCTTGAATATAATACATTCCATGTGTTTGTTGAAATGTCTAAATGAATATGGAATTACGATTTGTGCTTGCGATGCTAATTAATTGAGAATGCGTGATTGTTGAATGTGTGACAACTCCCTTGTGAAAAGATTTGTCATAATATATGTTATGACTAATTTATTACATGTATGTTAAAATGTGTAGCCTAAGTGTTTGATAAAATGTCTGAATGAGTATGTGTTTGATAAATTGTATTTTATAAGGGTGTTGAGATAAGTTCTCAACTACCTTAGCTACAGGTATAGATTCCTTCATGTAACCTAAATCCAATTAAGTGATTTTTGTATGAAACGCATATGTATGATGTCATGTTCACTACGTGTTATATAAAGTGCTCAAATAGTTGTAATGCTTAAATTGTTTGTTCAAAACTGTTATGACTACCATATGTGAATGTTATTGCTCTGGAGTGTGATTGGGACTACGACGTAGTCTAGGCAATCAGTATCGACTTTCGATTGAGTGGCTGAATCAATTTCGCCACCACGGACACGTTCGATGAATCCGAGTCGCACGGTGATTATCGGCAGTGGTTAGGCCATAAAGAGTGCATTATACTCCATGTCGATCAATTTAGCGTGCGCTCGTAACAATCGGACTTGTTAAGTAACCTGGTTGGCCTAATGTGTGTTTACCATGTATGGACGCTATTGCTTGAATCTAAGTATCACCTACCAAGGAAACACCCGTTTAACCTTGGTACCACGATCCACTAAGACTCATGAGCCGGGCATGATGGTATGGGACACCATGTTCGAGTTGTTGGCCTACGCTGGGGTAAGGAGCCTCCCCGTAGTGACCAGTGAGCAACCCAAACCTGTGAGCCAAATACGGTGGTATGAGACATTGTATTTGAGTTGTCGGCCTACGCTAAGGTGACGAGCCTTCCCGTAGTAACCTCAAGTATAAACTAAGGCCTATGCTGAGGGACGAGCCTCTTCGTAGTGACCTGAACTTGCCTATCCACTGCTTTCAGATCAGGGGTGACGTTGCCCTATAACTTGCCTATCGTATGCGATTAACTAAGATTGACGACCCTAGATGGATCATTGCGTGGGTAAATGATATAAAAGGGGGTACATTAGCTTCCCGAATCTGCTGTATGAATAGGTCTAATTAAGAACTTGGTTAACACGACTATGCACCGCATTGCACGTGCCTTTGGCGTGGGAGTTAGCACAGTGCGAGTTTAGCATGTGCGACCGTGAGATGATGTCACTGAAGGAGTGCAGGCGAGGGCATGCATCATTAATACATATCATCCTTACATTAACCGGAGTACTTAGGAATGCTTGTTGTATTGCTTTATCATTACTGCTTGACTGAATTGATAACATGTTAACCTTTGCCTTATAGCACCATTGAGTTGATCACTCACTCCCACTCTGGGGCGGTGTTTTAAAACACCAACTAGACCCTGCTTTAGTTTCAGATTATGGCGAGGCTTGTGAGTTGGAGCCAATCTTCTACGACGACGAGGAGGAGTTCTCATACATGCAACTCTCTGGCGGGTCTATGTAGATCTGGAGTTGCGTCCATGGGATTACAGGGATGCGGATTAGATGCCATCACATTGTATCGTTTTGTAAATTTTGGAACTATACTTGTAATTATTCAGCCTGGTGACATAATCATACTCTGGGGTACATATCCACTTATACACCTTATATATTTATCACAGTCTTCTGTTTGCTAAATTTAATCATCTCTGGAGTATGATATGCTGATTTAGTATAATCCCATTCATGTTTAATGCACTAATACAGACAACATGTAATCATCATTTTCTATATTGCATAAGTGATGCGACGGATCTCGGGAGTTGAGCCTTTGTCTCGACTCTCGAAATTCGAGGCGTTACAAATAGACATGGAGCGCGTGAGCGCCCCTTGTGGCCTAGCCACTATCGGCAGTCATCGTATGACTCATATTCATCGAGTTTACCCAAGGTGGACAATGCAAATCCGGCTACCCCAAACATAGGCGTTTACCGATTGCCTGGACTACAATTGTAGCCTTATTCCTATCCAAATGTTGATAACAACCACGTGTAATATCTATCTCAATATTCGACAAACAATCCTAGTGGATTTCTCATTCGGGCATTTCATCAAACACATAGACCATGTTAACTAAAACTTGCATTTTATCAATTCATTACATAGAGAAAAATGTACATATGCATAAGACAATAAAGAATCCTACCTTAATACTCATAGTACGTACAAATCATCAACGATTTCTCATTTAGACAATTTATCAAACACATGGACTACGTTAATTACAACTTACATTTTATCAATTCATCACACAGTGAAGTCCATATGCATATGACAACAATGAATCCTAGATGAACAATCATGGCAAGCACTAATCATTTTTTATTCCTCATTTAGACATTTCATCAAACACATAGGTTGCATCATTTACTTATCACAGTTCATAGGTGTATCTCATATAGAAATCGACGTGTTTAAGACAATATGTTAGCAATCATGGCAAGCATAAATCATTAGCTATAATGAAAGCATTGATAAACCGCAACCTAAGCGTTTATAGTCCTCACCCTTCGGTAATACGCTCGATTCGGACTCGATCCTAAGACTACGTTTCCAAAAATGAAATGTCGGGCACCTAAACGATTAAATGGGTTAACAAGGTTAGAGGAAAGCCATCCGGTAGATCTACATCACTATTAGGGTTGGTATTTCTTACCTTAAGTTGTAGTTAGAAGCATCTCGGTAGTGAAAAGTGATGGTGATTAGGCCCATGGATGCGTGGGAGAAGATTCCCCACAGTTGCAGTGATCTCCCACACTTCCTCTTCTCTATTTTCTCTTTTCTCTTCTCTCTCTCTAAGGTTTATGAAATTTGTATATGGGAGAGAGAGAGGGTGAAATAAGAGCTATTTATAAACCCAGATGAGGTGCAAATGGCCCCATGGCCACATTATACTATGTTTATACCCTGTGGGAGGCCATTTCTGATGAACAGGGCTCTTAGGGAGGCCCACTTCTCATCTACATCATGGGGTACACACCCTGACAATGGATCCATGCTAGGACACGATTTTGGTGTGATTGGATAAGCCGATCGACCGTGGAGAGCTTGTGTTCGAGCAACGGTCATATGTGTCCAATCGGGGCCACGGTTATACGGATATGTGCAGGGAGATTTCCTTTCTTCATGTGTGAAGTTTGGTCATAAACTAATGGTCCGAACTCATCAACTTTGCGTAAGAGCGAACGACCTAATTCACTTAAATTTTAGTTCATTTCTAAGGATATTTGCATTTCTCACGCTCTTAACTCACGACTTAAGTTGGGCATTTTTGGACACTATCTGGGCTTGATTCCCGCAATGGTTGTCAAGCCCAGCAGGACCGACATCGTCAATAATTCCAGGATCATCGGACTCCCGACGTGTGGTCTAGGTACGTTACAGAGTTTCAATGTACTCCCAAGAGCGATAGGCCCTTGGGATTTTTCCTAGGTCTTCAGGTGCCATTGAGCCAGTGGTACTTTTAATTTTAAGACTCCCCATTTGTGAAAATGGTGCCCCAAGATTAATCCACCAATTACTTAGAATTTAACTAAATCCCGTCTAAATTATACTACAGGGTGTGGTCCTTGGGTTGTTTAGCCCGAGGTTGTACTCGGGTCTTTGTACGGATTTTTCCATGATGTTACAATCTACCCCCCTTAAAGAAAGTTTTATCCCCAAAATTTGTACCTTTTCATACTCCTCGAGGATTTGTGGATAGTTCTTATGGACTTCAACTTCCGTTTCCCAAGTAGCCTCCTCCTCGGTGTGGTGCGTTCATAACACTTTCACGAGTGGGATGACTTGTTGTGTAACACTTGTTCTTTCCTATTTAGAACACGCTTGGGCCGCATTGCATAAGTGGTGTCTTCCCTTAGTTGTACTTCCTGCCACCTGATAATATGAGTAGGGTCGGGAACATATTTCTTCAGCAGCGACACATGAAACACGTTATGTACACCTACGAGTGGTGTGGGCATGGCGAGACGGTATATCACCACACTCACTCAGTCTAAAATCTAGAATGGCCTAATGAACCTCGGCGTGAGTTTCCCTTTCCTGCCAAAACAGATTACTCCCTTCATTGGGGAAACTTTAAGGAATACATGGTCCCCAACTTCAAATTCCAACTGCCTCTGTCTCGTAACCACGTAGCTCTTCTGCATACTCTGGGCCGTAAGGAGTCGACGCCTGATAATATCGATCTTTTCTGAGGTCGCCTGAACCAGATCTGGGCCAACCAAGCTCTTTTCGCCGAGTTTCGTCCAACAATGCGGGGCCCAACATGGGCGTCCATTCAAGGTTTCGTAAAGAGCCATGCCAAGCTTTCTTGGAAACTGTTGTTATAGGCAAATTAGGCATAAGGGAGGTAATCATCCTGGCTGTCCTCGAAATCAAGTACGCATGCTCTCAACATGTCTTCGAGTATCTGATTTACCCGCTCCGTCTGCCCGTCGGTCTATGGGTGGAACGCGGTACTAAATTTCAGTTTCACCCCCATCTCCTCTTAGATTCGAGTCCAGAACATGGACGTGAATTGTGTGTCTCGGTCCGACACAATCTCTAGAGGAACTCTATGCAGTCGTACATCTCCTTAATGTACAGCTTGGCTAGGACGTCTGCTGAATTAGAAACCTGAATCGGGAGGAAATGGGCCGACTTTGTCAACCGGTCCACAATCACCCAAATGGAGTCATGCTCCTTTCTCGTCTTTGGTAATCTGGAAATGAAATCCATAGATATAAAATCCCACTTCCACTCGGCTATGGGCATGGGCTGTAGTAATCCTAGGGGTCGGTGGTGCTCGGCCTTGACTTGTTGACACATGAGGCATCGGGACACAAAGTATGCTATTTGGGCCTTCATGTTGTCCCACTAGTACAAACGCTTCACGTCCTGATACATTTTTGTATTACCCGGATGCATCGCCAACTTTGAATTATGAGTGGCCTCTAGAACTTCTCTCCTCAAGTCGTGAAGGTTTGGGACGCATAGGCGGCCACGATACCATAAACCTCTATCTAAACCAATCCTCCATTCTGATTCTTCACTGTCGCTTGCATGCTCTCTCATCTTCAACAATAGCTCATCTTCCTTCTGAGCCACACTGATTTGGTCATCAATAAATGGTTGTATGTCGAAGTGTGGGACGCTCTGGAATGGCTTTTCCGCTGTCAGCCTCTGTTCGAAATCTCGCACGAACTCCACCATATTCACTCTCTTACCATTAGTGGGGCTACAAATTCCATGGTTTTCTTGCGGCTCAATGCATCGGCCACAAGGTTGGCCTTACTAGGATGGTAGGACACTTCAAACTTGAAGTCTTTCAATGTCTCCATCCAACGGTGCTACCTCATATTCAGGTCCCTCTGTGTAAAGAGGCTCTTATGGTCGCAAAAGAGCTCGAACTCCTCGCCGTAGAGGTAATGTCTCTAAAGCTTTAATGCGAAAATGACTACCGCCAACTCCAAATCATGAGTGGGGTAATTTTCTTTGTGTTTTCTCAAGTATCGAGAGGCATAGGAGATCATCCTATCTTTCTACATAAGCACACACCCTAAACTGACTCGAGAGGCGTCGGTGTAAATAGTATATTTGACCTGTAAGTGCTATGGTTATTTGCTCCTTTGATTGTCAAATTTTTGTTGTGCCAAAACCACAGTATGTGACTTGTGTAGCACATTGATATATATATATATATATATATATATATATAATGTTCAAGACAATGCATCACATGTACAAGGACAATGCTTCAAGTCAAGAACAAGATCTACTTCAAGAAACGCAAGGTCAAGTACATTGTTCACTCCTTTAAGCTTCAAAGATCAATGATTGTAAAGCGACATTGAAAGACAAGCCAACTGTTCATACTCAAGACTCAAGGTGAAGTTCAAGCTCTACTACAAACTCAAGCTTCAAAAGATCTTGAGATCAAGCTCCATCATGTGTTGAGATCTCAAGCTTCATGAACTTCAAAGACCATCTATCATTTGAAGAAAAGAAGGTTCAATGTTCATACATCATATCCAAGGTATGGAAGACCTTAGATTAACCTTAGGGTAGGTCATTTTGAATACATAATTCAAATTAAATTACTTTATAAGTGTTTGGTTTGTTCTTCGACTAGTCCTGGATGCTGTTCGACTAGTCCTAGCACTGGCTCGACCAGTCCAGGAAATTCCACGAACAGTCCTAAGTTGTTATAAATTTTCAAAATTTTTTGGTTGAGCTACGACCAGTCCTGGAGACTGCTTGACCGGTCGTGTGAACAGTGCACGACTCGTTCACGACCAGTCTTGCAGCTTCGACTCAAAGTCCAACAACCATTCCAGGTTCCACACGACCAGTCGTGGCAGGTCATGACCAGTCATGGAGGTCCCTCGACCGGTCGTGCAAGGCCTATGACTAGTCGTGGAACAGTTTTATCTGATCGCGCTCAAAATTTCAAAAATTTGTTCGTCCTACGACCAGTCGTAGTGTCCACAGGACCAATCATAAACATGATTTCTGCAACTATAAATAGAGCACGATTTTCAGAGTTTGATATCCAATTCAAGTAAAATCAAGGCATCACTCTGAGCGATAAGTCTGTAATCTTCTTAAGCTAGATTGTGCATATTTAATATTCTCTTTTTATTAGCTTTTTATATTTGATTTTATTTCTGCATTCCAATCTGATTTGAAAGAGGAATTGTGATATTTCACTTCTTGGAATCAAAATCAAATAGAGCTTGCCCAACTTGCTTTATTTTAAAATCAATTTAGAGTCTAGAACTATTTCATAAGTGAGTATTGGACATTGAACTTCTATTCAAACTTCTACTCCGATTTGGTTCTTCCGGGCTGCAACAAAAGGAGAAATCTAGGTATTTTACATTTGTGTAAATCTTCTATTTTGGTTTCCTTTTAGATTAAGCCAAAAAAAATCTCATTATTTTGGTTTATCTGAGGTGATCCAGAAAACTTAGAGTGTGGGGTTTTTGAATTTTTTAAGCCCACTTAAAAGACAAAATTGTGAGGGTTTTAGGTGAACCTGAGAAAAACCTATTTCATAGTGAACGCTAATATCCACCGTGTGAGGATATTAGGAGTGGAGTAGCAAGCTGTGTGGCTGTTGTTTAACAGTTGGTGTACACATAGGCGAACCACTATAATTCTGTGTTTTGTGGATGTGTGGTTTAATTTCTATATCTTTTATCATTCAATATTATGGGATGTATTTGTGGATGTGAATGTTGTAATCTTTTACATTTCAAGCATTGTGGGGAATGTTGTAATAACTTAGATTTCATTTCCTTGTTATTTATCTACTTATTCCTCTGTATCAAGTTTGAGTTTTTGATACAAAGACCTTTCTAGGAATCAGGTTGTCCTACCATAAACCTTAGTTTTTGGTGTAAGGTTGTCCTTAGAACAACATTTGTATCAGTCTCTCAATACTCATACATTTGAGGTTGCTTTACATTTCAGCATTGTGAATTGATTATAATACTATCTTTCTTTTATTTGGTTAAATTCCACTGTTATCATTTTAATTTGGCATAGTCCTATTCATCGCCCCCTGTAGGACATATAGCTTGGCCTTTTCAGACCCCTTGCTCTGGCAGCACTAGTACGGGTGCAGACATCAACTTGTCCTTTAATTCTTGAAAGGCTACCTCTGCTTTCTCATTCCAAGCAAATTTAAGATCTTTTCGAGTAAGTTGGGACAATGGTCGGGCTATCTTGGAGAAATCGTTAATGAATCAGTGATAATAGCCGGCAAGCCTGAGAAAACTCCTCACTTCTGTAATTGAGCGAGCCGGGCTGCTCCCAGTCCTGCACCGCGGTCACCTTGGCAAGGTCTACAGCGATTACTTCTTTAGAAATTACGTGTCCCAAAAACTTGACTTCTTCCTTCCAGAAGTCGCATTTTTGGTACTATGCAAACAACTGATTTTGCCTAAGAGTATCAAGGACTGCTCATAGGTGTTCTTCGTGATCTTTTCGACTATTTGAGTATATCAAAATGTCATCTATGAATACGATGATGAATCGATAAAGATACGGCCGAAACACCCGGTTCATGAGATCCATGAATACGGCCGGTGCATTTGTAAGTCCAAACGACATCACGAGGAATTCGTAGTGCTCGAAGCTAGTCCTGAAAGTTGTTTTCTTCACGTCTTCATTCCTAACGTGCAACTGATAATACCCGGACTATAAGTCTATCTTAGGGAAGTACTGAGTCCCCCTTCAATTGGTCAAACAGGTCATCTATCCTAGGTAGAGGATACTTGTTCTTTACCGTAATGTGGTTCAGCTTGCGATAGTCTATACATAATCGTAGCGATCCATCCTTCTTTTTCACGAATAAAATGGGAGCTCTCCAAGGAGATACGCTCGGCTGTATAAAGCCCTAGTCCAATAAATCATCGATCTGCTTCATCAATTCCTTCATCTCACATGGAGGCATGCGATATGTTGGCAAGGAGATAGGTATTATGCCTGGCACAAGGTCGATGGTAAAGTCGATCTCGCATTGAGAAGGTAGTCCAGGGATCGTTCTGAACATGTCCGTGAAATCTTGGACCATTGACGTGTCCCCAAGTGATGGACCATCATAATTCTCTAACAAAGAAGCAAACAACGGATGCGAAAAGGACAAGTGACCTGAATTGGGAAGGTGAAGGTCACGCCCTCGGGCTATCACCAACCTGGTTTAACAATCAATCTCCACCTTCATTTTGGCGAGCCAATCCATGCTGAGGATGACGTCGTAATGATAAATCTTGTTACAATTAGGTCAATGTACACCACCCTGCTTCCTAAGTCTATAGGGTAACTCTTACAGAGTTTAGTGGCATCTGAGAAGGTTCCTTCTACGGCGATGACTCTCACCCCAATTATAGGGTAGTGTCCAACCCTAATCGCTTGACTACAGAGCATGTTACCATAGAAACAGTGGACTCGGTGTCCACTAAAAGGAATACAGGTGTACCTTGGACGTGGGCCGTGACTTCAAATGCTAGCGGTACTGTAACCACTGATTCAGTTGCTTCGGCGATGAGTGCATGTACGCGAACTTGTTGCATGCAGTTAGGCGGCGCTGTCATAGGCCGTTGAGGTGGTCTATTTCGGGATCCAGGAGGTCGATTGTATGGTTGCACCGGTGCCACAAATCGTAAAGGAGGGGATAAAATAGCGTGCGGGGGTTGGTGATTGACCATTTGAGGCGGCGTGTAGCCGTTATCCCTCATCTTGGTAAAGCAGAAGGGGTTAGTGTGACCCGATCTGCCACAGTAGGTGCACGTGTGATCAGAACGCCTTTCCTGGGCCGGCGGAGCCATCAGTCTGGGGGGTGAATTCACACATAGTCTCTTGCCGAGAAGCGGCTGGGTCTGCAGTTTGGGCCTAGGCCTTGGGTCCATTGGCAAACATGTTTGGGACACCCGCTCACCGTCCTACTCAGCTCGCAAGGACATGTTCACTAATTCAGCATAGGTGTGGATGCTAGCGCGACACATCTTTGGTGTGGATGTCAGCCCGCAACCCTTCCGAGAATCGCTACTTTCTCATCGGCTCATTAGCCAAGATTAAGGGAGCATATCTAGCTAACTCTGTGAAGCAGTTCTCATATTCCGCCACTGTCATTCCCCCCTGCTTGAGGCGGAGGAATTCGCCCTCTTTTTCATTACGGTAGGTGAGGGGAAAGTATTTCTTGTGGAGACGTGTTTCGAACTGTCCCACGTCCACACAAACCTCGCACGAACGGTTCGTAGGACACTGTCCCACCATAGGCTAGCTTCCTTCTTGAACATGTACGCAACAAGATTAACTTGCTCCACCTCAGAGCAGTGTAATGGCCTTATCATCTTGGATATTCGATCCAACTAGTACTCGACATCCTCGGGTCTATGGGTACCCGTGAACGTGGGAGGATGGAGGCGTTGAAAACGCTCTAAAAGCCTGCATGCTGCCATTGCCCCGGTGGCCTGCATGTGTTGCATCAGTGGGGTCACATTCATATTTTGTACGATGGCCCCCACTATAGTTGTTAGGACCTATTGTTGTTGTTGCATCAAGAGCATCATCTGCTCCAATCTATCTGGGGGAGGGGCTACTAAGGTATATGTGGCGCTAATGAAGAAGCATGGTTCTAACCTAGAACTGGTGGCACACTTGGCCATGGCCCATCTGTAAGGTCGGTGGCCGGTTGTGAGTCTGGCATCGTCTCACTGCTTGGACCCAAACTAGGGCCCTACTGGCTATCACTCGAGCGAGGGGCTCTGTCTACCAACCCGCCATGTGGGAGACCTGCCATGTTCCGACTGGTTTTAGGAGGCATTCCCTATATACAAAATAGAGTACATTATTCATAAAATTAGAGTGATACCATACATACTTCATCAACTTTTCCAAACATTCCACACATTACTTAAAATAAAAGGAGCTCCATGCATTTCATTGAACAAAATTGTCACAGTTACATATGGTATGACATTACATGTACTATGACAGAGAATGCATGATGGCTAACTAAAACAAAAGATTTCAGCATTCACAATCCTAACATTCGAACTAAGCCTATCTAAGGCTATTACAAAAAGAAGTAATCACCAACTATACTCCTAATCCTCCGATTCTAGCGAAGGTGGAGGTGCTCCCTTATCCTGCATGCAGCATAGGAGAGCCTTCAAAGTAGGAGACATCCTCTTGAATTTCTTCTTCAGGTATTCCTGATTTTCCTTGATCTTGGCCAGGTGGGCGTCGTGGGCAGCCCAATCCTAGCGGTAGTCATGAGCGGTGGGAGGCTCCCAGTCGGAGTCCTGAGCCTCCACTTCTTTTTCTTATTGTTCTTCCTCACTTTCTTCCTCTCCCTCAGTCTCTTCCTCTATCTCATCCCCAAATTCCTCAAGTCAGGCCTAGCATTGTCTGGGACCCATATTCATGTTGTTAAGGGTCCTCTCATTGACGTAGCGGATAGGAATGAGGTTATCCATGTGGAGCCTGAACCCAAAATTACAGGCAATCTTGCAGACCAGTCTGCCGAATGGGAGGGACGAGTCCCCCCGAGTAGATTGCGCTGCCTTCACAATCTAGGTCAAGACAAGAGTGGGCAGGCACACCTTATCTCCCTGTCCTACTCGGTACAGGAAGTCCACCATGAATTTCATGCACTCAGTGCAGTTGTTTGATCTGGGATGCACGTTGTACGTGAATATATGATGGAGCAAGCGATAATTGTCGATCATGCGCATCGTTTTGAGGCTGTTTTCTCACCTCCAAGCAACGTGTTGTCTGCATAGGAAGATTGTGCGGCGATCTCTCTCCCTTCTTTCGGCAAGATTAGTCTCGCTGGCATGAACAACGCCGCGCTCTACTCCCATGATGCGGGCTATAAAGTCGACATCAACCCTAGTCTCTGTTCTTCCCAGAGGGATGATAAACTAGAGAGGATTAAGGGTCAGGTCCTTAATGTGTGCGTAGAAGGCCCATACAAACCCCTCACTAGCGTCTGACTTTCCTTCAAACACCGGACCCCATCCATTCTCCAGAAGGTGGTCGATTACTGGATACATTCCAAACAGTTTCTTATCTACATGATCTTCAAAGACAATTTTGCGTTGGCGAAACCTACTAAGCTCGATGCCCGCTGGTAGAGACCTCTCTATCGGGATTTGGGAGTCGAGGTCCCGCTTTGACCTCCACTAGGTGCTCGTACTTGCCCCGACACTCGTCTTCTTCTTAAAACGAGTCAGATGGCTTGGCCCAGCCTCGTTCGGGGCCGCTCGTCTCTTCCCCATAAGGGAAAGAAGTGTAGCAATGGGGAAAATGGCAACTACTACCTCAAAAAGGGCCATTGAGGTGGAGAGGTGTATGGTATGGAAGGTGAAATGGTGGTAAAGACCGCACTAGTTAAAGAAGGAATATCCCAATATGTCCTAGAGGGGGGTGAATAGAACTTTTTAAAGTTTTTATGATTTATTTAAAAATCCTACTTCACTAATCCTGTGATAATGCAATTATCAAGATTACTTAAATGTAACTCTACTGGCTTCCAAGCCTGGTAGAGGATCCGATCACAAAATATTTTAGAGATAAGTAGTATGCAAGCTAGCTTATGATGGATATGACTGTGTAGGTGTGTGTGGTGTGATCAAATGTTCAGATATGGAAGTATTAAAGTAAATCACACAATCATAAGTATAACAATCTCAAACACAGTCATTTTTATAGTGGTTCGACGATAAGTCTACTCCACTCCCGGTAACCGCACTCAACCCTTGAGTGTACCAGATTTCACTAAGGAGGTTTCACATCGGTTCACCTCTAACCTAAGGTTTTAAATCAAGTTCACCTTCAACCTTTACAACCTACGCTGAGGCTGACTATTTATGCTCTCACGAGCAAGGGTCAACACAACGCACCCACTTTTAGGCACACTGGCCAAGGATCTTCCATAAGATCCTACTGGAGGTTTCTACACGGTTCACCTCAAACCCGAGGTTTCACCCGGTTCACCTGAAAACTAAGGTTTTACACGGTTCACCTCAAACCCAGAGTTTTACTAGTTCACTCCTAACCAGATGTTTATGCTCTCCACAGAGCAAGGGTCCACACAACGCACTCACCACGTACACTCCCGCCGGAGGCCTCCTTGAGGACTTCAAAGGGTGAGAACCACTTAAGACCCAATTCTAGAAAGGAATGGTCACAAGTGTCCTCTTGGACTCTGGATACTTACAAATAAGCTGATGAGTCCCGTTTAGCACAATGCCGAAGATCTCCTCCTCCTCCTTGTTGATGAAGAGTCTTCTGCTCCCTTGATCCGCAACACAAGATAATATACCAATACTTGGCTTCGGGTTGGGTCAAGGTCAAGATGGAATCCTACTCTCAAAATATTTTCTTATTAGGAAGATAGAGCAATTCCAATCTTATGCATTTAAGGCATCTCAGCTTAATGATTTGCCATTAAGGTAGTAGCTGGAGGATCCTTGAATACAGAAGTTCATTCCGGAGGATGAACTCCCTTGAGAGAAAGGGCTTTGGATATAAAATATAAGTTGAAACACACAGAAGCTCTCTCTTCTTTCTCTCACATCAACAAAAGACAAGTCCTCTATATATAGGTAAAAAGTTCCAACGGATATAAAATGGTCACATTTATGACAGAGTTCGATATCATCGAGCAGGTTCGATATCCTCGAGCGTATACTCTCGATAGCATCGATGGTCTGCTCGATGACTCCAACTCAATGTCATACGCTTTTGAAACTTTTGCCAATTGGTCGATGAATCGAAACTATTGTCGATGTCATCAGATTTCGAACTCCGATTCCATCGATAACATGTTCGATCCATCGACACTTGAAAAATGAGAGAGACTTGACTTTGAAATATTTCAGGATTTCATGAGTGATCAGGGAACCGTCGAGATCATCGAAAATTGAATGTTGATGATATCGAGATCAGAGTCGAGGCATCGATAAATCCAGCATATTTGTCTTTAAGCTTGTTGGACGGTTTGTGACCTTGTTTGATGCAATCGACCTGGTGCCGATATCATCGATATTTGAATATCGATTCTATCGAAGGGCCCCCGATCGTAGTTAAAAATGACCTGAAATATCTGCTGTAAGATATGCGCGCCCACGATCGATATCATCGATGGACTTCCGATGTTATCGATATTTGATTTTAGATCATATCGGAAGAGCATCGATATATCGAAGGAATTTGAGATTTTCATTAAAAAAAAAGGGGCGTCGAAAATCTGCCTGTCGATCTGATCGAGCCATTTTCGATGGACTCGAAATTTGTATATCGATGATATCGATAGGTGTATCGATACATCAATAATTTGTCCAGATATGTTGTGAAGTTGATGGACTTTTTAGTTCTTATATCGATGATATCGATAGGTGTGTCGATACATTGATAAATCCGTCCAGATGAATATTTAGTTGTTGGACACTTTTGGTCCTCACATCGATAATGTCGTTAAGGTATCGAGGACATTGACAGAGCAGGTCGATCATATCGAGGGTGTTTTGATAAAATCGACAAGGCGAGAAAAACATAGAGATTTTCCTATTAAAAAAAAGTTTTCTCACCTTAAACCCTATGATTTCTAACTTATTTTTAAGGGTTTTATTCACCTGGTGTTTTGGGTTATCAGATGTGAGGCTTTAGGTTTACCTGTGGCGAGCTTGCACACATCCGGTTGAGGCAGACGCTTGAATTGATCTTCCTATCAGGCTCTGTAGACAATCTGACTCAACACTCACGTAACTTGACAAAGCAGGGCACTTTCAGAAGGATCTTGAGAAGATGAGTGTTTTGGGATCCCTAGGTGGTGGATTTGTGCTCAAATGAGCAAGAAGGAGGAAATGCAAAGGATGATTTGGAAAAATTGAGATGGAGGGGTGTAGTGAATAGGAATTGTAATGAAGAGATGAGATTCAAGAGTTTGAGAATGAGGATTTGAGGGTAGAAATGGGGTTTGAAGAGGTTCAGGAAGGGTAGAGGGTTTGAAAAGAGGTGGAATGAGGAAAAGAGGGGTGGTGGGGACGTATAAGTGGTCCCCCACACGTGGGAAGGGCCACACACACGGGGGCTGGCGGCGCCGCCACGCCCATCTGGAAACAGCGGCGGTGCACCGCCTATCCGACGGGGCCGCCACACTCCCCTGGAACTTCCGGCGGTGTGCCGCCTATCTGGCGGCGCCGCGGCACTCCCCTAAAGCTCCCGGTGGTGGCCACCCCCCTTGGATCCTTGTTTGTGGTCCCTGGGCCCCACCAGACTCTCTGGTTTGGATCCCCGATGGGTCGGGTCCAGCTGTAGTGGTACAAGGATGTTTTGTCATGTTTCCAGGATCCTCTATCTGCACTAAGTCCCACTGTACTACGATCGAGTCGACCTCAAGTCGACTTGATTTGTTATCTTTGGTCAGAGATAACTTAGGTCACTACACATGATCTGAGTCCCCCAGTTATAAACCTTCGACTAAACTATATTGTTTAGTCTCGCCAGTCAGCGGAACTTTGGGATCCTAATGTCATCTCTTAGTTCCATCGCCCCCTTCCTAAGTTAGAGTACGTCAGAGTGCATCATGATAACCCATTACCCCATGTCCAATTTAATCCAATTCATGCTTTGATACCAACTTATAATGCCCTAAATTTGAGGGCCGAGCAAGGCTCGAGTCCCGAGATTTTGAACATCACTTATGTCCTGTGGAAGATAGTTTTCTGATTTCTTCCATGTGGATTGATTAAGCATGCATGAAATTATACTAAACAACGTATCATACTCCAGATTAATGTAATTAAGTAAATGCGTAAATCCAAAACATTATTACACATGTTTCACTAAGTTCCATCCAGAGCATGGGTCTGCGACCGGGTTCAATATATACATGTATAAGTTCAAAATGAACAAAAGGTGGTAGTGTAAATGTGTTCAATTAAGCCTAGATGCCCAGCGTTCCCTGCGTAACGATACGTGGCCTATATCGGCCCACCTGAGAGTTGGAAGTAGGAGAATTCCTCCTCCTCATCTAAGAAGTCTTGCTCCATTGCATAGACGTCGTCCGTACCTGCATTTACATTAGCGTCTGGTTGGTGTTTTAAAACATCATCCTAGAGTGGGAGTGAGTGATCAACTCAGTGGTTCTATAAGACAAAAGTTACACATGTTATCAAGTCAATCAAAGCAGTAATGATAAGGCAATTATAACAATCACTTCCTAACTATTCTTTTTAATACAGGAATGGAATGCATGCCCTCACCCATCAACACTCCCTCAACACGCGACTCCAACCACCTATTTCACATATGACAATACTTCCTCAAATGTGCAACTCCAACACCTTTTTGCCACATTCTCACTAATGCGGTGCGATGCATGGTCATGTTAGCCGAGTGATTAATTTTGTTCATTCATCCAGTAAGTTTGGAAAGCTAGGGTACCTCTCTTTTTAATATTGACCCAAATCGAACATTAGACATCAGACAACAACAGCAGTCCTATTCCTGTGTTCTGGATCTGTCTAGGGTTGTCACTCCTAGATAATCACATATGATAGGCAAGTTACAAGAAGTGGTGCTCGCGGTCACTACTGGGAGGCTTGTCACCCTAGCGTAGGCCGACAATACGAAGACGGTATCCCATACCACCATGCCCGGCTCACAAGTCTTAAAGATCATAGTACCATGGTTAGAGGTGGATTTTTACATTGGTGAGGGGTGCCTTAGATTCAAATAGTCGCATCCATACATGGTAAACACATAATAGGTCAACCGGTTCATTAGGCAAGCTCAATTGGTATGGGAGCATGCTAACCTAATCGACATGGAGCGCGTGAGCGCTCCTCATGGCCTTGCAACTATCGGCAGTCGTCATACGACTTGTATTCATCGAGTTTACCAAAGGTGGCCAACGCAAATCCGGCCACTCCAAACATAGGTGTTTACCAATTGCTTGGACTAGCATTGTAACCTCATTCCTATCCAAATGTTGCTAACAACCACATGTAATATCTATCTCAGTATTCGACAAACAATCCTAGTGGATTTCTCATTTGGGCATTTCATCAAACACATAGACCATGTTAACTACAACTTGCATTTTATCATTTGATTACATAGAGAAAAATGTACATATGCATAAGACAATAAAGAATCCGGCCTTAATACTCATAGTACGTACAAATTATCAACGATTTCTCATTTAAACAAGTTATCAAACACATAGACTACGTTAGTTACAACTTACATTTTATCAATTCATCACACAGAGAAGTCCATATGCATATGACAATGATGAATCCTAGATTAACAATCATGGCAAGCACTAATCATTTTCTATTCCTCATTTAGACATTTCATCAAACACATAGGTTATGTGATTTACTTATCACAGTTCATAGGTGTATCTCATATAGAAATCGACGTGTTTAAGACAATACGGTAGCAATCGTGGCAAGCATAAATCATTAGCTATAATGAAAGCATTGATAAACCACAACTTAAGCGTTTATAGTCCTCACCTTTTGGTAATACACTCGATTCGGACTCGGTCCTAAGACTACGTTTCCAAAAATGAAACGTCGGGCACCTAAATGATTAAACGAGTTAGCCAGGTTAGAGAAAAGCCATCCGGTAGATCTACATCACTATTAGGGTTGGTATTTCTTACCCTAAGTTGTAGTGGGAAGCATCTCGGTAGTGAAAAGTGATGGTGATTAGGCCCGTGGATGCATGGGAGAAGATTTCCCACAGTTGCAGCGATCTTCCACACTTCCTCTTCTCTATTTTCTCTTTTCTCTTCTCTCTCTCTCTCTAAGGTTTATGAAATTCGTATATGGGAGAGAGAGGGTGAAATGAGAGCTATTCATAGCCCTAGATGAGGTGTAAATGGCCCAGGGCCACTTTGTACTATGTTTATACCCTGTGGGCGGCCATTTCTGACTAACAGGGCTCTTAGGGAGGCCCACTTCTCATCTATGTCATGGGATACACACCCTGACAATGGATCCATGCTATGACACAATTTTGGTGCGATCGGATAAGTCGATTGACCGTGGAGAGCCTGTGTCAGATCAACGGTCATACGTGTCCAATCGGGGCCACGGTTATACGGATATATGGAGGGAGATTTCCTTTCTTCATGTGTGAAGTTCAATCATAAACTAATGGTCCGAACTCCTCAACTTTGCATAAGAGCCAACGACCCAATTCACTTAAGTTTCAGTTCATTTTCTAATGATATTCGCATTTCTCACGCTCTTAACTCACGACTTAAGTTGGGCGTTTCTGGACACTGTCTGGCTTGATTCCCGTGATGGTTGTCAAGCCCAGCTGGACAGACATCGTCCTATAATTTCAGGGTCATCGGACTCCCGACGTGCGGTTTAGGTCCATTACAGAGTTTCAATGTACTCCCGAGAGTGACAGGCCCTTGAGATTTTTCCTAGGTCTTTAGGTGGCATTGAGCAAGGGGTACTCTTGATTCTAAGCCTCCCAATTTGTGAAAATGGTGGCCTAAGCTTAATCCACCAATTACTTAGAATTTAACTAAATCTCGCCTAAATTATACTACCGGGTGTGGTCCTTAGGTTGTTTAGCCTGAGGTTGTACTCGGGTCTTTGTATGGATTTTTCTGGGACGTTACAGGATTCGATGTCATCGAGCATATACTCTCGATAGCATCGAACGACCGCTCGATGACACAAACTTAATCTGTTAAATGCTTTTGAACCTTTTTGCCAATGGATCGAGGAAATCGAGTAGGATTTGATGTCATCGGATTTCGAACTCCGATAACATCGATCCATGGATCAATTCCTCGATATTTGAAAAACCTGAGAGTAGACTTGCCTTTGGAAATGAACAAGCATCGATATGATCGAGTATCTCTCAATATCATCTGATTTTGAATATCGATGATATCGATACCAGTTTCGATTCATCGATCTTTTCAAAGATTTTTCATATAAACTTGCTGGACAGTTTTGTGTCCCAATTTGATGCCATCGACTTGGTCTCGATATGATCGATATTCGAATATTGATATCCTCGAGTGATTCTCGATACTTTGAACATTTAGAAAGATTTTACTTGAAAGCTTGCTAGACAGATTTGTGTCCCAATCCGATATCATCGAAGATCCATCGATATCATCGAGGTTTGAGTTTCGAGGATCTTGAGGCTCTCTTAAAGCTATGGAAAATCACATGATTTTCCTTAACTGCATATTGGACACAAACTGACCAGATGTCGATTTTATCGAACCGTCTCGATGAACTCTAGATTCGAAAGTCGATGATATCGAACCTGCCATCGATTCATTGATAATTCAGTCCAGGATTCATTATGGTTGCTGGACATCTGAAGTCCTCATTTCGATAACATCGAGTGAGTATCGAGGACATCAATAATAGAGTCTGATTCCATCGAACCACTTATCGATAAATCGACAAAGGCTGAAAACTTAAAGATTTTCCTGATTTTGTAAAACAATTTTCACACCTTAAACCCTAAGTTGTTCTATCCATTTTTAAGGGTTTTTTTATACCTGGTGTTTTGGGTCAGGGGATGTGAAGCTAAGTTTACCTTTGATAAGTTCGGGCACACATCCTGTTGAGGTAGACACTTGAATGATCTTCCTACGGGGCTCACTTGTCTTGCTGACTTAACAATCACGCTAATTGACAAACCAGGGCACTTTCAATCTCCCCCTTTGTCAATTACGTGACAAAACACTTGAAATCCTAGAACAACATTTAGACCAACATTCTAAATTGTGTGTACATAACTCTTTACACAAATTTACAATGATACTACAAGTTGAAATACACAAATATGTAGCTGCTCCCCCTGTCTTCATGCAGCTGCTCCCCCTAACACCTGTAGCACCATTCATACATAGATACACACAATTTTCTCCATGGTGGGTTTGTTCTCCCCCTTGTTTTAAGTCATTAGCAAAGGGCAATATCACAATATTAAGTGACTGAAGTTGTAGCATGAAGATAGGAGAGAATCAATAGAGATCCAAATATTTCAATGCATACCATATACATCTCTAAAATGCATAATCAGTAAGAGACAGATGTATAATCGTTAAGGAATATGCTAAGGAATATGCAAGAGAAAGCAGTCACAGTTTATACCTGCAGTTCATAGAGATCAGGGAAGAATTGAGAGCAGATAATCATGGCAACAAAGATATATGAATTATCAAACAGCCATAAAAAAAATCCATAGTGAAAACTGCCCAAGCTTGGCAGTATGACATCATCCATCCCAAACCAACACAACCAAATATCTACCCCAACCATGGGCCGACTAAAATACAAGTATTTTCCTCATGTAGAGGATATCCATAAACCACAAAAAAACTATTAGACTTTTCATGTTAGCTAGCCACCACATACACACACAAGAACGTAGAGCATTCAAAAAATATTCATGCCCGTACATAGAGATGCATATTTGGTGTGTCCGATGGCACGAAGGCTATTGATACTATGGTGGAGGGGCTGATGAAGACGTTGCAGCGTCGTCTCGCCGGCAGGTCATCAGATCAACCAGTTGTTGCACTGTTTGCTGCACCCCTGCCACTAATCTTTCCAAGATAGTGAATCGTTCATTCATCGTTTCCTTCATCTGGGTTACTTCTCGCAACGTCATCCAGATCCGATCTTGATGTAATTTAAATCTTTTGATTTGCACAAGGTCAGTTGGAGGTGGATCCTGCTACGGTTCAAGTGGCTCTCCTTTAGCCTGTGCGGCTCCTTCACCCATTTCAACTTCTTCATGAATCTCCTCCTCGGGTTGATCTTCGGGATATCGATGAAACTTCAACTCCATCTTCCTAATATTGATTTTGTTGAAATGTTGGAGAGGTAGTTCCCTATCATTCGTCAATGGAAGACCGATCGTATCACTTAGCACATGAACAATCTGAGGGAAGGGTTGATGGACGTCTTTAGAAGTGTGGATGGCGTACACCGACTGGTGAAGTATCACAAAAGGAAGACATAGTTTGGTTCCAGTAGCCACACAATACATGATCATAACCATAAATCCTGTAAGTTCAGATCGGTTTGTACCTCTAGGGTACACGTTGGTGGCAAATATCCTGCGCAGAATTCGATACTTGGGGGCCATATACTTTTCCTTTAATGCATTACCCTGGTACCAAGGAATATCCCTACCCTAGCATAGGAATGACGTAATCTTGGATCGAGTCACTGGATTTTCAAGATCCTGATCAGAGAGACAGACGAGAGACAGAGTGAGACCAAAAATACTTGCAATAGATTATGCGGTAATTTTGACATCGGTATCCCCAATAGAGACAGTGATGGAGGGAGGATCTAGTGTTGGAGAATGACAATATGCAAGAAAGCGGTAGGTTCACTCATCATGACATGGACCCCCAAAATCAAGAAGAGGCAGCCAGTCGATTGCCTCTAACAGACTTTCCACATTATAGGGTTTGATGCATTCCCTGTCAATCCTATGCTCAAACACCAAGCGCCTCCCTGAGTACTTTTCAAGAATATGTGGAGTGTAAGACCCGTATCATAGTCCATACCATTCCGTAGATTCCCGCGATCCTCCCTGTCGAATTTCGATGACCCGTGACCTGTAATCGACGTTTACGCGCTACCCTGAGTCGCACTCTGTCAATCTGAGTCGACTCAACCCGAGACTTGTACCCTAGAGACCGCGTCATCGTCGTGGTTCTGATGTCGCGTCTCGCGCACCGAGGTGATACCCAGGCCAGGAGATGTGGGCCCGCGTTCAGTTCGAGGAAAATGCCATGCATTGTAAAACCCAATAAAATCTCTACCCAAATGTTACATCAATTCCATCAAAGGTTAAGTACACACATCATTCAACCCATCACTCAACCTATCACTCAACCCATACCTCTCTTACATAACAACCCCAAAAGTCAACAAATCTCTTACACAACCCATCTCTCTCTCCCATCCATCACTCCATCCCATCTCCTCTCTCTCTTATTTCTCCCTTCTCTTCCAAGCAACCCAAAAAAAAAAAAATAATCCCACGTCCAATCTCTTCAAACCTCTAAGAGAGTTTTGTGTGTTGCCCACTTCCTACCCTCTCATCTCCCATCTCAACCCTCCATACTTCATCACCTTCCATTAAGATCGAAGCGAAGGAGTTTGGTGTTCCATCGGACCAAGAAGAAAAGGACAGTGGGTGATCTTGGATCCACATTTTTATCTTTATTTTTTTTGTGATTTAAGGCTCCACATATGGTGAGACCCACCTTGATGTATGCTTGTATCCAAGAGGGGCCCATAGTGGTGGGGCCCCTCCATCATCGCCGATCTCTCTCCTTCCCTCTTTCTCCCTCTCTCTCTCTCTCTTTACGATCAATGACCCACCTATGATGTGTGTATTTTACCCATGCCATCCAACTAGTGGGCCACCTTGATCCCAATTTGGGCCCTGCATGACCGGACGGTCACACAGGCCCAGATGAAAGGGAAAAATAAATATCAGCTTGATCCAAATCTGGAGGCCCACTACGTGGGACCACCATGATGTATGTACATCATCCAGCACCGGCCAGCTTGCTGGATGGTGGGCTAGACGTTGGATATAATATATATATATATATATATAGTATGTATATATATTATATATTATATTATATTATATAATATAATATGATATAATATAATATTATATATATATACGGTATGTATATATACATATAGATGTATATCTGTATGTGTGGACTCCATGTGGGACCCACCTGTTTTGGAAAACAGATTGGCTGGTGAACGCTGGTTAGCAGCCAGCCACACAACTATCGTACGCAACAATTGTGGTGGACCACCACCCGACACCCACCTTGATGATGCGTTGCATCCACCGTCCAGCCCATGGACGATGGGTCCCAACCATAATGCATGTGTAATATCAATGTCGTCCACCCGTTTCATCTGGGCCGGCCGTCCATCTGTTGGACGGCCAGCAGCTGGACGTTGCCCCAAGACGTCAGCAAGTTCTGTGGGTCCCACGTGATGTATATGTACATCCAAGCCATCCAGATGGTGGGACCCACTACTAACTAACGTCAGCAAGTTCTGTGGGTCCCACGTGTGGTATATGGTAGATCCAACTGTCCGTCCCTTGGTGGACCACCCTGATGTATTTATTCCATCCACATCGTCCAGATGGTGCTGGACAATGGCTGGACGGTGCTGATTTACATAGGCAATGTTTGGATGGTGCTGATTTACATAAACAATGTTCGGATGGTGCTTATTTACATAGACAATGTTTGGATGGTGCTTATTTACCTGGACAATGTTTGGACAGTGCTGACCATCATTAGTGGTCCATGTGCCCCATGGAATGATTGTGTACAGTGATACACATGTTACACCTACAACTATTGAAATGATTTTTGGTGTGGTCCAAGCCCACTTGGGGCCCACCGTTGCGGCCCATCCATGCAGCCCATCCATGATGTATATTTTGCCCCATGTGTGGGGCCCACCTGTTTGTATTTTTGGCCCATGTGATGGGGCCCACCTATTGTGTATTTGAAGCTCATAAGATGAGGCCCGACTTGAGATACACGAGGCCCATTGTGAACTGTATTAGGCCCACATCGTGCGGACCATTGTGATATGTATTAGGCCCATGTTGCATGGCCCATTTGATGTATTCGAGGCCCAAATACGTGGCCCATTTGATGCATATGAGGCCCAAGCAGTGCGGCCCACTTGTTGTATATGAGGACCACGTATGAGGCCCATGGTGATGTATTTATGGCCCATTTGATGAGGCCCATTGCGATAGGATGGAGGCGCATAGGACGAGGTCCATTATGATGTATCCGAGGCTCATGGGCGTGGCCTATTGAGATGTATTTGAGGCATGGGAGATACCCAAAATGATGTATTCAAGGCCCAGGCCCATTGTGATGTATTCGAGGTCCATGGGCGAGACCCATTGTGATACATTCGAGGCCCTTGTATGAAGTCCAATACAATGCAAGTGAGGCCCATGAGCGAGGCCCAATGTGATGTATGTGTGGCCATTACGTTGTGTATAAATCCCCTATGTAGGCCACTATTTGGGAGCAATGTTGGTTAGATGTCCACATTGATGGGCAATGATGGTTAGATGTCCTCATTATGACCTTCCCTTAGGCCTTGTTAGGCCCATTCGCATCATTCTCTAAGTAGGTTGAGCCTAATTATTGGGCTCCATTTACATGCTTCATCTATTCTCATTGGGCTATCATAAGATGTTGGGCCCCCATTGGTTGTTAATGGGATTACTTTTTTTTTATTTTGGAGTCCATCTAGGACTCATTTGTGTCCCCTAGGGCATCTAGCAGGCCATGCAATAGTTTGGTGAAAGAACCCTTTCCGAATCCCTTGGATTGTGGGTAGGCCGCTTAGGCCCAACCTTGATATAAGGGGGGGGATACATGATCATTATAATATGCTTAGTACAGCTCCACGATCCATGCCCATACGCATCATATGTATGCTTGATATGAGGAGTGATTAATCATAGCATATGTCATTGGGCAGATTATTATGGTACTCCCTGATAGGGGGAGTTGCCCACATGAGCGCGCGATACACGCAGGATTGCTGCATGACTAGATAGTGTGATTCATTCATTTCACATTTTGTGACATGATTACTGTACACCCTAGCGACATCAAGGCTGTAACCTCCATAGGCATATCGTGGTTGGCAGGATTGGACACCGAAAATCTTGTTCTACATGGGGTGCTATAGATGTCCCTGGGTGAAATTTCCTAAACCCTTATGGTACCTGGAGGTTGTCCAACGTCTAGACCGAGTGGATGCATGAGCGTCGAGTGCCGATTACCAGAAGGCCACTTTTTCCACTGTGTCATGGTCGGTTGGAAGGGGGTGCGGCCTTATCGGCTCGAGAGGAGGGGGCAAAGATAGGCTAAATTTGACCAGCTCGAGGAATGGGTCCGCTATCGACGAACCGAGCCTGATATTGGCAGGCGTATAGTGAGGTCTCTTCCACTCAGCTTGTTGTACGCGATGGGGCAGCAATCTGGTTTGGAGTGTACTAGACCATGGTGATATTTCATAATTGAGTTGTACTGATATGTGGACTTAGATGAGGATTGGTATGCTTGAGTTGTTTCTCGCATTGCATGAACTTGGTATGGCCGACATCATTCATGCCTTGCATTGCATAGCCTTGGTACGGCCAATAGTATTCATGGATTCATTAGCATATTTCGCATTACTCTGATATTATATAATTGTATTACTACATTGCACAAACATTTTTACCACCCTCTAAGCTTTTTGTAAGCTTTTGCACGACCATTGCGTGCAGGTGATGTTGGACCACAGTAGTACTAAGGTAGGAGCGCATAGCAGATCATCTTAGTGTTTTTGTCTATCATCATTGTATTTCCCTTTATGCGCACTGTACTTATAAGTTTTTTATCATAGTAGAAATGTGATGGAGTTTTTGGTTGTTGTTTGTGGGTTATGCCTTTGGTTATGCTTATTACGAATCAAAATGATGTTGAAAATCCTCCTTGTAGGATCCCAGGATCGGAACCTGGCAAATGGGTGTCGGGAGCGAGAATGGGGTACTGTGGAGGCTGTCGGCGCCGGATTCGGCGATTGGAAATTTTATGAACCCGGTTTTCGAGTTTAGGGTGTGACAGAAGTTGGTATCAGAGCATAACTTGGGAATAATTGAGAACAATATTACATGTCTACTATGAGTTTAAAATGATTAAGTCCCAAGTTCGGATAGGTTAGCGATCTTCTGTTACAGACCCTTAACGTGTGTGTCTTCGAGAGTTTTCAAGATTGATAGGCACCTTTTCTCTTTTCTGTAGGACATGCCGCCCATGAGAGTGACTCGAACGACTCCCGCTCCGCCACCTGCAACTCCAGCCCTACCACCTACGATACCCACTCCACTACCAGAGATTCCTATCCCCCAGCTTGAGGATGTCATTCCTCCACCTGAGAACGGTGTGGATCCGACCGTACCAGTGAGTGCCTCCAAGTTACAGCACTGCTACAGGCTGTAATGGCCGCCCTTCAGGGGCAGGGTAGGCACCCCGTTGTTTCACCAGCCCAAGTAGAGTAAGAGCGTGCGAGTACCCTTCTTTGAGAGTTTCGGCAGCTCGATCCCCTGTGTTTCAAGCACGAGCCAGACCCGCCAGTAGCTGAGAGGTAGCGCTCCGATGTGGAGAAGATTTTTTATACGATGGGATGTACGACCCAGCGGCGGGTTCAATTAGCTGTATTTCTTCTCCAGGGAGAGGCTGAGCACTGGTGGGCATCAGTCTCCAGAGCAGCGGGTGACGATTTTGTGGATCAGTTTAACCAACAATATTTTCCTGATCACATCCAATGACAGCGAGCATTGGAGTTCAAGGACCTAGTGCAGGGAGATATGACAATGGCTCAGTATGTGGCTCATTTTGTAGCGTTATCCGTACTTACTAGATGATGAGGAGCGGAGAGCCCGCTGCTTCGAGGACGTCTTGCATTACTGTCTTCGAGGCCGTGTTATTGGCCATGAGCTCTCGACTTTCTAGGGGGTGGTATGGAAGGCTCAAATTTTTTAGGCTGAGTGGGCCGGTTCTCAGAGTGATCGTGGTTAGAGGAGAGACCAGAAGAGGCAGGCTCCTTCCGATGACTCCCAGTAGCGTCGACTACAGCAAAGGCGCACAGGTCTCCCATCCTTCCGAGCGCCAGCACCACCTCCAGCACCACCTTCGAGGCAGTTCACTGGCACTTGTTTTGGGTACGGTGTGATTGGGCACTGTATCTGGGAATGTCCCCGCCCCCACCACCACCAGCAGCTGAGAGGTTCACATCAGCCTCCACCGCAGCAGCAGCAGAGACCCTCACAGCAGTAGCGACAGCAGCCCCCACCACTGAGTCCCCCTCAGCAACAGCAGCAGCAGCATCAGCACCAGCCTCCGAGGCCGTAGCAGCAGAGGCAGCAATTTCAATCGCCTCAGCGACAGCAGCAGCAACAACACTTTTAGAGGGGACAGGCTGTAACATCCCGAAAAATCGGGAATCGAGCATAAACTCAACACCCGAGTTCCAGAACATCACTTATGCAACATAGATAATGATGATTAAATGTTGTCTGCGTTAGTGTATTGAACATGAGTGAGATTAAGCCGAAACAGCATATCATACTCCAGAGACAGTTAAATTGCAAGCGGAAGACTGTGATAGATATATCAAATATATAAAAACTGTGGTGAGTCTCCAGAGTGTGATAACATTACCAGGTTAATAAATTTTAAGTACATTTCTAAAATATACCAAATGTGTAAGTGTAATGTCTTCTATTCCAAGTACTATAGCCCCGTCAATACAATATCAGGTCTTCATAGACCTGTCAGAGAGCTACATGTAGGAGAGCTCCTCACGTTCGCGAATGCGTTCATCCCTCAGTGCTCCACATCTACCAGGCACATGCAGTGCGTTGATGAGCATGATTACCGAGGAATTATTAGTCCATTTCAAACAGAAGTATTGGGAAACTAACGTACCTCCCTTGTATAATTCCCAAACATGATACATTTTAGGGTCGTCAGTCCTAGTTAATCTCATACGATATTATGGTTTGAGAGGCATAACGAAGGCATCACAAAGGGCTCGTCACCCGTCAGCACGGATACAGGTCTCACCGTATGCGGCTCAATTGCTGGCCGTCAGCTCGAATACAGGTCTCACCGTACTCGGCTCAATTGCTGGCCGTCAGCTCGAATACAAATCTCACAGTACTCGGCTCAACTCATGCTCTAGTTGCCGTGAAGGGCTCGTCGCCAATCACAGACCTTAGAGTATACTTGAAGACACTACGGAGGGCTCGTCGCCCGTCAGCACGAATACAGGTCTCATCGTATTCGGCTCTCGCCGTAGGTGTCGACAGCTCGAATATAGTGTCTCATACCACCATAATCGGCTCACGAGTCTGGTTGTTCACTGGTCACTACGGGGAGGCACGTGGCCCCAGCGTAGGCCGACAGCTCGACCACGGTGTCCCATACCACTATGCCCGGCTCATGAGTCTTAGCGGATCGAGGTACCATGGTTAAAAGAGATTTCACTGATAAGTTTGGTACCCTAGGTTCAAGCAGTAGCGTCCAAACATGGTGAACATACATTTGACAGATCGGGTTACTTGACGAGCTCAGCTAGCTCGAGCGCACAACAAGTTGAACGATATGAAGCGCATAAGCACTTCGTGTGGCCAACCACTATCGCCAACCGAAGTACGACTCGGGTTCGTCGAACACATCTCACGTGGCAAATGGATCATAGCCACGAATTCAATTCTGGTACCGATTGTCTGGACTATAATCATAGCCCCAAACACAATCAATTGCAGATAGATAAAGCAGTAATGGATCAAGATTCAAACCATACAATCAAAATCTGTTATTATCCGTTTAGGGCTGCCAGGGTTGTTACACGCACTCGTTGCTCCACTCCCCTATCACCCATGACGGATCATACAACGTAAATATGAATTTAAACATATGCATTACATAGATAAAATCATAAAAGCAGTTGAGCATGTTATAAAGCACAACACAAGCATGAGTTTGTACATATTCAATTCCTATTCACACAACTATCCAAGGAAAACATACACATAGTTAAAAGAAGTTGAGAATCATATCTCAACACCCTTATACATTACAATTTGCTAACTACTACTCATTCAGACATTTCAACAAACACTTTAAAGGACATACATCAACATACATGACATATGCTGATCACATAGGCATTAGGCCAAATCCTTTCACTAGGGAGTTGCCCCAATCATAACACGTGTACACCCACGACGGATAGTCATGGAAAGTAGGAATCCAAGTTCCATATTCATTTGAACATTTTCACAAACACTTGGGCTACCCATTTCAACATATATAGCGTATAGTAGTCGTGGCGTGATTCAGGGCAAATCCTTTCGTCAAAGGGGTATCGCCAATACAACGATCATATATCCATGACAATTTAGTCGTGGTGAGCACGAATGAGAATCCTATACTCATTCAGTCATTTTCACAAACACTTAGAATACACTATTTTAACATACATAATGTATATTAGCAAAAACATGTATTAGGGCTATCCTTTCGCCAAGTAAGTATATTATCCATGTATAATATATTCATACAGCAAATAATCATGGCAAATACATCTCCAAAATTTATATGTATATGGTACATTCTAGAATACACACTTTCAACATACATAGTGTATATAAGCAAAACATGTATTGGGTGTTAAGGGTCAAATATTGCATATTAGACCCCAGTAATTGTCCAGATTTTTTAACATGATACTGTTTAATGGCTTGTTTTAATCATGTTTATGTTGCAAGGTATAATTGAAAGCTTGGACTGGATCAGGATGCTAAAAGCATGAAATTAATCCCTTGATGACACCAAGGCCAGGGACGGACTTTAAGGGACCAAGATCAATGATTTTATACAACCAAGATTCAGGAAAATCAGGTGTGTCACATTAAAGAGGCCTGAAAAAATGTCCAGAATACAAGACCACAGGGTTCCCACCATCCGTTCATCTTGAAAATTCATATATGGCCTGAGAACCCCAAATTAACCATACACTTCGAAATTCAGGTCCCGGTTCCCTGTGGAAGTGGACCAACAGGCAGATCAGCCCATAAATCATCGATTTGGGACCCGCCTGATATCTGGATATGTGCCAAATTCAATTTCAACCCTTTCAATAATGCGACAAAACAGATGGACGGTGAGGATTCTTCATAAACATCCCTTGTGGACCCCACCAACTGTGTGTGTGCACCATGCACAAGTGCACTCAAGGTGCACAGGATCCAGAGGACCCGGTCAGCGGGCGCTGACCCAATCCCATCCACGCGAGAGACAGTGGATGGACGCTGTCCCTCCGTTTTGCAATAGTGGGGCCTACACATCATACACATGGATGATCTGGACCTTCCATTGTGTCCGGACTGAGGAGACGACCACAGTCATGGTGACCTTTTGGTCCCATGCACCTGATCACAGAGATCTGAGTTAAAACATGAGATGGACGGCGGAATGAGGATCTCATGGTCCACCACAGTTAAGATCCAAAACAAAGCATGTATAGACGGATTTTCGTCCTGATTCCAATGGACGGAGTGGATTTTACACCTGGCATAAATCTGGGGCTCACCGATCATCACAGTGCGACGCCCGAACCTCTGTTTCGCAATAGAGGTTGCGGTCTTCCGCTGTGGGCCACCATCGTCATGTCAATTGATGATCCGAACAGTCCATTTGTTCTGGAAGGTCAAACAAACCGTACACATAGGGTTTTTCTGAAGTAATGATCTCACAAGCAGGAAAATCTCGATCCCACGCGGGTTGGAAGGTAGAATAGAAAATCTCGGTGGCCTCACCAAAATCAATACAAAAACACTTATTCTCCTCCGGTTTTTCTTGCTGGTCGCAGTGGACGGAGTGGATTTCTTGTATATCAGCTATCGTGGCACCGCCACCATCACAGCGCAAGAATTGCGCAGAGGCCCTGCGTCCGTGAAAGCTGGACACTGTGGTCAGCTGTGTGATCAAGAACGGTGTCAGATTGATGATCCAGACCGTTCAGAGGATGCGAAAGGTGGGTTCAACCCCATCCACAAAACCAAACTCCAATAACAGGTTGTAGAGCCATCCCGAAGATTCACCAAACGCGGCTAGTTTTGCGTTTTTAGCTGTGGAGAATTTTTCCTTCTCCGACTCCAGCATGATCTCGAGCTCCCATCCACCTGACTCTTTGGCTGCCTATAAAACAAGAGAAGAAGAGGGAGAGAAAGGCATCGACGGCTGGGAGGAGAGCTAGACGTGAAGGTGAACGTGGATAGAGAGCGGAGACAGGAAGTAGAGTATTTTTTTCTATTTATTTATTTTTCTGTTTTTATTTTGAGGTATGGTGCAATCATGTCCATAAGCGGCTAAACCTCTTAGCTAGGGCTAAGAGGTGAAGCTTGTAGCGTGATGGGAGACTCTGTTTTATGCGTTTAATTAATGTTAATTTATGAACTAATGTTGATTGTAGTTGATTTAAGGCTTTCAGTTTTTAATGGTTTATTGTGACTGAAATTACAATAGATCTACGATGGCTTTGAGTATTTCTTTCTCCTTTTTTTATGTTTATGACGTCAGGAAGCCCTGTTGTTCACCATCGTCTCCTGGGCATGGTTGGATGACGGTACCCTTCCTAACCTCTATGGCATGTTGATTGGTTGGTAATTAGTTTAATTCTGTTGTTTGCTTTGTCTCCTGGGCATGGTTTGGTGATGGAATCCATTCTAATTCATATACCTCTCATCTCTTGAAAACTATATCAATGGCAGTTCAATTAATTTCCCTGATTTTTAATCCAGGCATAAGATCTCCCTGATATCTACAAGTGGACCCTTTGAATCCCTAGTTTCCTTTCTCTGATTTCTATAAGTTTTAGATAATTATTTCACCATTATTCTCTTGAATTCATTCGATTTAGTTTTCATCTTAGCCTAGTTCTAGTTCTACTTAATTTCAAATAACGTACAAGTATCAGTCCTTTGGGATTCGACCTCGGTCTTACCGAGTTTATTACTACATCACAACCCTGCACTTGGGGAGTGAACATTGGGGCGAGTCCTTTCGCCAAACAAGTAATTTATCCACATATAATATATTCATACAACAATTAATCATGTCAAACACATTTCCAAAATTTGTACGTATACGGTACTTTCTACAAATACCTAGAGTATGTAGAATTCCATATTTTTCATCTTTAATCGAAACGGAAAACAGACAGCACTTTATACATGTGCAATTGCATGAAGATCATGAATCTATCATTATCTGACATTGAAAGCATTGAAAACCATAACCTATACACCTAAAGTTCGCACCTTTTGTCGTAGAATCGTAACGAAGTCGATAGGTTTGCTAAGCTTTCGTATATGGCAGTTTGGCAACCTATAGAACGAAATAGGTTAGCTATTTTATAACCTACAACCACCCAAGCCCCAAATCAGATTAGGGTTAGGGTTTCTTACCTAAAAACAGAGCTGGAATCGCCGGAAAAGCGATTAGAACGGAGCGGTGTAGCTTGTGTAGCGGCAGGATAAAGTGGCAGGGAGATTCCCCCACTTCTCTCACTCTTTCTCTCTCTTTTCTCTCTTCTCTCTCTACGGTTTCTCTCAAATTTGTATGAGTACAATGAGAGAGGGTTTAAGGTCCTTATATAGCCTAAAAACTCATCGAAACAGACTCCAGGTCAAAGTATACTTAGGTTATAACCAAAGCGGGTCAGTTTCAGCTCAACGGAGGACTTTTATTGAGCCACCTTGAGCCAAAAGTCAGACTTAAGCTCACTGACACCGGATCTACGTTTAATTAAGTTTTTGTTTCAGTCGGGATTCTAGATCGCAAATGGCGGACCAGTTTCAGTTCAACGGTCAGCGGATCTCGATCGGAGATTCCGAGTACATGTATATGTGTATGAAATTTCTCCTGATCCAAGGGTGTAATTTGGTCTGATTCTGACGGTCTGATTGCTTAATACTGATCTGCAAGCGAGTGGTGCCAGATTACTATTTGAGATATTTTATTTTGAATTAATTTCACATTTCTCACACTCTTCACTCCGAGCTCAAGCGAATAGCGCTGGGACACTATCTGGATTTGATTTTCGAGATGGTTGTTAAGCCCAGCAAGGCGGTCCTAGTTCCTTAACTTTGTGTTAATCGGACTTCCGACGTGCGGTCCAGATCCGATACGGAGTTTCGAGTTGCTCCCGAGAGTAGCCGGGTAATGAGATTGATCCTAGATTTTAGGGTAACCTAGGGTCAATGATTTTACAAGTTTTAGGTCTTGCAGATCGTATTTAAAGTGGTTGGTGCTAATTTCACAGGTACTCTAGTTTAACACTGGTTATTTCTCGCCTAATTTCTAAAGGATTTAGTCCTGAGCACTTTCTGTCTGAGGTGGTACCTGGGCCTTTGTAGTTTGTATATAAAGTCATCTAAGTTATACTACTTAGCTAGTTTAGGATAGTGTCTTGGATGAAAGTGCTTAGAAAAATTGAAAGAACAAGGTAGTGAAGGGTGGGATTTGTGAAGAAAATGGTTTGAAAAGGGATTTGAGGCTTTAATCAAGTGTTTGAGAAGTTAAACCAGTGTTAGGATTGACTCATCGCCTAAGGACGTCTAATTCCAGGTTGGAAAAAATCCGGGCTGTTACACAGGCACCTCCCCAACTGGATCAGGCTAGGTTCTATGCAGCTCAATAGGACCCTCAGCCATCTGGAGGGGTCATCGAGGGTATACTTTTAGTCTCTGCATGCATTGCACGTGTGTTGTTTGATTCTAGTGCACCGTATTCCTTTGTGGCCGAGAGTTTCTGTCGATCGACTGGTTTGCCGTTGGAGTCTACTCGTGAGGGCATGTCAGTATCGACTCCCTTGGGGAAGACTGTAGTGTTGGGCCGATTTTGCTCGTCTTGCCCCGTTCTAGTTAGGGATATCTTTTTGCATGCTGACCTATTTGTATTGCTGATGTCCGAGTTCGATGTCATCCTAAGCATTGATTGGCTTGCCGAGTACCACGCCATATTGGATTGCTCCATGAGGATAGTCACGTTTTGTATACCTAGCTTGCCGCAGTTCCAGTTCATTGTTGAGCTAAGAGGAGATCCGTTGTCATGTATGATGTCGTGTACCATATAAGAACCCATAGAAGTGAGCATTGACTAGTTGCCTGTGGTTTGCAATTTCCTCGATGTGTACCAGGAGATTTCGGAATTACCGTCTTGCCGACATACCGAGTTTCAGATTGATCTCATGTCCGGTACTGCGCCTATTTCGAAGGGCCCGTATCAATGGCACCATTGGAGTTGTGGGAATTACAGAAGTAGTTGGACGAGTTACGTGAGTTAGGATTTATCCATCCGAGAAGTTCACCATGGGGAGCATCAGACTCTTCGTGAAGCAAAAGGATGGCTCATTGAGGCTCTGCATGGATTACCGCGAGCTCAATAAAGTCATGATCAAGAATAAGTATCCGCTCCCGAGGATCGACGATTTATTTGATCAGTTGCAGGGTGCGCAGTTCTTTTCGAAGATTGACCTGCGTTCCGGTTATCATCAGATTCGGGTCCGAGAGGAGGACATCCCGAAGACGACTTTCAGGATGCGTTATGGTCATTTTGAGTTTCAGGTAATGTCCTTCGGACTGACCAATGCACTCGCTTTCTTCACACAGTTGATGAATGAGGTCCTCCATCCGTATCTCTGTCAGTTTGTTATAGTCTTCATCGACAACATTCTAATATATTCAAGGACCTGTGAGGAGCACGAGCAGCATCTGGAGATTGCATTGCAGACCCTCTGTGCCCACCAGTTGTATGCGAAGCTAGAGAAGTGCAAGTTTTGGTAGGAGGTGGTGAAGTTTCTCAGTGACGTGGTGACGAGGGAGGGTGTCGCAGTGAACCCCTCGAAGGTTGAGGCAGTGTGTCAGTGGGACCAGCCCACGAGCCTCAATAAGCACTGTTCCATCAATTCCCGTGATCCTTCCCATCGAATTTCGGCAACCTGCGACCTATAATCAATGTTTGCGCATGACCCTAAGTCGTATCTCATAGATTTGAGTCGGCTTAATCCGAGACTTGTACCATTGCGACTGCACCATCACCGCGGTTCTGATGCCGCGTCTCATGCGCCGATCCAATACTCTGGCCAGGAGATGTGGGCCAGCGTTAGGTGCGAGAAAAACACCGCGCGTGCGAATTCCGAGAGAATCTCTACAATATGTCACATCAATCAATCCCATCATGTCAAGTACACATCGCCTTTTACACATTCCCAAGCAACCCCAAAGTCAAAAAGTTTTTACACAAGCTCATACTTTTCTTACACCAAGCAACCCCAAAGTCAAAAGTTTCTTACACACCCATCACTCCATCACCCATCTTTTTCTCTCTACCTTTACAACCCTCTCTCTCTCTCTCTTATTCTCAAACCACTCTCCCAAGCAAGAGAAAACACCATACGTCCAAGCTCTCCCAAACCTCTCCAAGAGAGAGCTTTGTGTGTGGCCCACTTCCTACCCTCTCATCTTCCATCTTCACCATCAAAACTTCATCAACTTCCGTTGAAATCGAACCCTAGGCGACTACCTTCCCATCGGACCAAGAAGGAGTGGACGGTGGGTGATCTTGGACCCACATTTTTCCTTTTTATTATGTATTTGTTTTGTGATTTAAGGGTCCATATTTATTAGGACCCACCTTGATGTAAGCTTTGTATCAAAGAGGGTCCCATAGTGGCAGGGCCCCTCTATCCTCGCCGATCTCCCTCTCTCTCTCTCTCTCCCTCTCTCTTTCTCATGTGTTGTGGACCCCACTATGATGTATGATCCACGCCGTCCCATCCGTAGGGCCCACCTTGCTGACCATCTTTGGGTGGGCCTGAATGTAGGAGAAATACAAATATCAGATGGATCCAAATCTGGTGGGCCACGCCCAAGTGGGACCCACATGATGTTTGTGTTGTATCCACAGTCCAGCGTCCAAAGAAGCTGGACGTGCACCACAGTGGTGTATGGCTGACAGTGGGTGTACTAACAGTGTGGACTGGCAGTGGGGTCCATGGGACCAATCCACGCCCTCCATCCCTTCTATATGCCACACCATGGTGCAGGTGTTTGATCTAAACTGTCCATTGTCTCTGGACGGTGGGACCACGACCGTGTGGGGCCCTCCTTGGCAGGTAACCATGCCCAGCTCCATAGCTCAGGTGGTAGACCGCTCAGGTGGCAGACCGAGTGAAAGATGCCTCGTTTCAACACTTGAGGTCTTCGTATCGATCCTTGTGGAGGTGGCTAACATGTAGTATGTGTACTGACACGGGCACGTGCTGATGGTGGGTCCGTGAGACCCACACAAGTCATCCATCCTCTTTGGTGGGCCACACCACCGTGCATGTGTTTTATCTAAACCGTCCACTGTCTTGGGACGGTGGGACCCACCCCACGTGTGGGACCATCCTTGATGTATGTGTATGTCCAGGCCGTGGACGGCCTGGACGTTACCTTATATTAAATATAATATTAATATAATATATCATATTATATTAGTTATCTTATAATATAATATTTTATATATTGTTTTTATATGAGGGTGAGCCCTACGAGGACCCACCTCTACACCCTTTTAAAGCATAAAGCTGCACCAGCAACAGGTATATATATTATATTATATATCTTACATTTATAAGGGTGGGCCCTACGAGGGACCCACCTCTGCTCTCCTTTAAAACAACAGTAGCTGCGTGTACAGCAGCTATATAGCTGCCTATTGTCGTCTGCAACATGTGGGTCCCACCAGGTATGTGTTATATCTAACCGTCCATTCATCCTGACGGTGGGACCACCTGGATGATGCGATCATGCACCGTCCAGCACATGGATGGTGGATCCCAGCCATGATGTATGTGTTTTACACATGTCGTCCATCTGTTTTTTATGGTGGGACCCACTGCCATCTGACGACAGCAAGTTCTGTGGGTCCCACTACCAAGGACATCAGTAGGGGGTATGAAACTCCACCGTAATGAATGCTTTATATCACACTGTCCAAATGGACAGTGGGCCCATGCTTAATGTATGTGTTACATCCAAACCGTCCATCCAAAGGGTGAGCTCAATTAAGGCTTGAGACCAAAATAAGACAGATCTATATCAAGAGGACCACACTACATAAAACAATGTTGAGTGAACGTCCACCATTGAAACCCTTCTCGGGGCCACAACGGTTCTGGATCAATTTGAAATTTGTTTTTCATCTTAATTCAGGTCTGTGTGACCTTATGAACAGATTGTATGGGAAATAAATGTTATGGTGGGCCTTGAGAATTCTAATGGTGGGAATCATTATCACCACTGTTATTTGGAGTGCATTCCATGTGATTTAAATATTTCTTGTTAATACTCTAAAATGATCCCTAAGAATAGATGAATGGGGTAGATGGTGCGACCCCCTCCCTTGATGAAGGTTGGGCCCATGCCATGCGGCCCTTGTGAGGTGTATTGGGCCCATTAGTACTGCCCATATAGTGCGGCCCATGTAAATGCAACCCCCTTGATATTCAAGGCCCATGGTCGAGGCCCAATGTGATGTATTCAAGGCCCATGGGCGTGGCCCATTGTGATACACTTGAGGCCCTTGTATGAAGCCCAATACGATGTATGTGAGGCCCAATGTGATGCATGTATAGCCGCTGCATTGCGTATAAATCCCTTACATGGGCCACTCCTTAGGAGCAATGTTGGTTAGATGTCCACATTGAGGGACAATGATGGTTAGACGTCCTCATCGTGACCTTCCCTTAGGCCTTGTTAGGCCCATTCTCTTCGTGGGTTAACCCAAATAAGTGGGGCCCATTCACCGTAGACGGATGACTCTGTGCTATCGGATTTGATCTAACCACGGTTGAGTGCCGATCTTTATACTATGGTTTATCAGTTGATCATTTATGGACCTTGTTTTGTTTATCTACTGATTATCGATGCCAATTATCAAGGCCGACGCCGATTATCAATGCTAATTATCGGTGCCAATTGTAGTGACCGATTTGCCGAATCCGATTATCGATCGATTCCGATTGTCGTGGCCGATTGCCGATTAGTGATCGAGGCCGTTTATCATGACCGATTGTTGATTCTGATTGACTTGGCCAATTGTCGATTATCGATCGAGGCCATTTAGCATGACCGATTGTTGATTCTGATTGACTTCACCGATTGCCGATTAGCGATCGAGGCCATTTATCATGACCGATTGCTGATTCTGATTGATGTGATCGATTTGCCGATTCTGATTATTGACCGATTCCCATTGTCGTGGCCGATTGCCAATTTTCGATTGATGTGACCGATTGCCGATTCCGATTATCGATCGATTCCGATTATCGTGACCGATTTACCGATTTTGATTGTCGTGACCGATTGTTGATTCCAATTGACTTGAAAGATTGCCGTTAGCGATCGAGGCCATTTATCATGATCGATTGCTGATTCTGATTGATGTGACCGATTTGTCGATTCTGATTATTGACCGATTCTGATTGTCGTGGCTGATTGCCAATTAGCAATCGAGGCTGATTATAGTAACTGATTGTCGATTTTCGATTGACGTGACCAATTTGCCGATTCCGATTATCGATAGATTCCGATCGTTATGACCGATTGCCGATTTTGATTGTTAAGGCCGATTCCGAGTGTTGATTCTAGTTGTTGAGGCCGATTCTAATTGTCGAGACCCGTTGGGATGTATTCGAGGCCCATGGGACGTGGCCCATTGTGATATATTTCTGGCCCATATGGTGAGGGCTGACTTGATGTATATTAGGCCCGTGGGAGCGGCCCATTACAATGTATATTAGACCCATGAGATGTGACCCACTCGATGTATATGTGGCCCATGAGTGAGGCCCATCGTGATGTGTATTAAGCTCTTGAGTGAGGCCCATGGTGTTGTATATTTGGCCCTTGTGTGAGGCCATGAGTCCGTTGTATGTTAGGCTCTATATGGGTCATTCCTTGGGGGCAATGTTGGTTAATGTCCACATTGTCGAGGTTGATTGTCGATGTCGGTTATTGATACCAATTATGAGTATGTGATCGCTTAACATCATGATACATGTCCATACGCATCATCTGCATGTTTGTTATGAGATGTGGTTAATCATTGAATATGTTATTAGGCAGGCTGTTATGAGACTCCATTATAGGCGGAAGTTATCTCACATAAGCGCACGGTATACGCAGGATTGATGCATGACTGGATTGTATGACTCATGCATCTTGCGATGTGTGTTATGATTACTGTACACCCTAGCGACATCAGGGTCGTAGCCTCCACAGGCATATCGTGGATGGCCATATGGGACATCGAAAATGTTTGGTTCGAGCATCGGGTTGCCATAGATGGCCCTGGGTGAAAATCCTTAAAACCCTCTTGGTACCAGAGGACGCCCAACGTCAAGATCGAGTGGATATACATGAGCGCCCAAGTGCCGAATACCAGGAGGCCGCGTCTCCCACTGTGTCATGGTTGATTGGGAGTGGGTGTGACCTTACCCGCCTGAGGGAGTAGGCATTGTTAGGCTGAGTTTGACCAGCTCGAGGAATGGGTCCGCTATCGACAAGCCGGGTAGGTATTGGCAGACTACTGGTCAGGCAGATAGTGAGGTCTCTTCAACTTACCCAGTTGTGCGCTTGATGCGGCGGCAGGTGGCGTGGAGTGTACTAGACCTCGGTGATGCTCCCAGAAAGGAACCGTACTGATATGTGGACTTATCAAGTAGGAGTTGCATGCTCATTCATTCATTCATTCACTATCCACTCGGGCTGGTTGTGCGCAACTAATTGTTGTGTACCTTCGTTATGACAAGGATTTCAGTTGGGGCGCGCGACTAACCTCAGATCAGGAGTTTACCACATTGAGTCTGACTATCCAAATTTAGGTATGGGATTGGTTTGGATAAAAGTCCCTTGTGATGGACCCCATAGCCTGCGATACTACGTACTATCATCCTGATTTCACTCTAGCTTGGTCATTTCATTCGCACCGCATATTATATTGCATCTACATTACTTAGTATTTTGGGTTGTCATGTTTTTGTATTGATATGGCCATTAGTACTCATACTTTGCATCGCATAGCTTTGGTACAGCTAATGACACTCTTAAACTTATCAGTATATTTTCGCTTATTTCGATATTGTATGATTTATGGCATTGTATCCTCGACATCTAATATTTGGCTCGCTTTGACTCATCATTTGCATAACTGATTTACATTGTGTACCCTGATATTGTATGACTCATGGACTTGTCAGTATTTCCGCTTACTCTGATATTGGTTACTTGCCACTTACCTTGTGCACACACTTTCACCACTCACTAAGCTTTCTATAAGCTTATGCATGATAGATGCGTGCAGGTAGCGTCAGGTAGCAACGGCATTGAGCTTGGAGCATGTGGCGGACTTATGGAGCTTTGATTTTTGACATATGTATTTCCCTTTCAGCACTGTATTCAGCTATTTATAGTAGTGGATATGTGATGATGATGTTGCCTTTGTGACTTGGGTAAACTTGTGATTATGCTTATTATGAGTTAAATGTACCTTGAAAAATCCTTCTTGTAGGATCCCAGTATCAGAATCTGGCGTATGAACGTTGGGAGCTGAGAATGGGGTACTACGGAGGCTATCAGCACCGGATTCGGTGATCGAGAATTTTGTGAGCCTAGTTTCCTAGTTTGGGGCGTGACATATTCTCTCAGTTCGAGCTGAACATGAAGCATAAGCGCTGGATGGAGCTCCTGAAGGACTATAATTTCGATCTTCAGTACCACCCGGGTAAGGTGAATGTGGTGGCGGATGCCCTCAGCCGTCAGCCACGAGGCCTGGTGGCGCATATGATAGTCCGGGAGTGGAGGATGCTCGAGGATATAGTCGAGTATGATTTTGAGTTCGGTCTGCAGTATTTTATCGTGCAGTTATCGAGCCTGTCGATTCAACCCTCTCTTTTTGCATGGGTGATCGAGGCTCAGTATGCTAATGAGTAGTTGTAGAATTATAGGGCTAAGGCGGCATCTGGGAGTCAGTCAGATTGGAAGATTAGTTCTGATGGTGGACTTTGCTTTAGAGGCCGATTACGTGTCCAGGATGTTCCTGAGTTGCATAGAGACCTTATAACCGAGGCACATCGATCATGGTTTTCAATTCACCTTGGCTCGATGAAAATGTACCATGACATGAGGCGACAGTAATTTTAGACGGGGATGAAGCGCCAGATCACCAGTTTTATGGCCGAGTGTGACACATGCTAGCGTGTCAAGGCCGATCACCAGAGACCCCCCGGTCCATTGCAGCCGTTGAGTGTCCCGACGTGGAAGTGGGAGCACGTATCGACAGATTTTATTATGGGCTTACTAAGGGCTCAACGCGGTCATGACACCATCTGGGTTGTTGTGTATCATCTGATGATGTCATCACATTTTCTTGCGATGCGTATGATTTGGTTTATGGACCGGTTTGCGAGGTTATTATCGAGGAGATTGTGAGATTGCATAGCATTCTAGTCTCGATCATTTTTGACCGAGACCCGAGGTTCACATTTCAGTTTTGGGGGAGATTTTAAAGAGCGATGGGGACTGTTTTGCAGCTCAGCACCGCCTATCGTCTACAGACCAATGGCCAGACTGAGAGGGTCAACCAGATCCTTGAGGATATGCTTTGGGTCAACGTGATTGATTTCAGGGGTAGTTGGGATAAGCATCTACGATTGGCTGAGTTTGCATACAACAACAGCTATCAGGCGACCATTGACATGGCTCCTTTTGAGGCACTGTTTGGTAGACCGTGTAGATCACCGTGTTGTTGGACTGAGGTCGGAGAGCGCTGTCTCCTAGGTCCCGAGATTGTGTAACGGACGTTAGAGACTATCGATATCATCAGGCAGAGGATGCGCACAGCTCAGTGCCGGTAGAAGAGTTTTGCTGATCGCCGACGTCGTCCCTTAGAGTTTGCTATAGGGGACCATGTGTATCTCAAGGTCTCACCCATGAAGGGTGTAGTTCAATTTGGAGCGAAGGGTTAGCTTGCCCCGAGATTCATAGGACCTTTTGAGATCACTAGGTGCGTTGGCGTCATGGCCTATCGGCTTATCTTTCCATCTCAGTTGTCTGGCGTCCACAACATTTTTCATGTTTTTATATTGAGGAAGTGTGGGTCAAATATCGTTCCTGTTATTGATTGACAGCCGTTAGAGGTTCGGGAGGACGCTTCCTACATTGAGCAGCCAGTTCGTATCCTTGATCGGAAGAAGCAGGTCCTCCAGACCATGGTCATTCCGTTGGTGAAGGTTCAGTGGGGTCACCATTCTGTTGAAGAGGCTTCTTGGGAGCGCGAGGCCGAGATTTGAGAGCGTTATTCCCATCTTTTTGATGATTGATTGTGTATTGTATTTTGTATGTTGTCTCTGATTTTATATGATGATGTTATGTTTCTTCTTCCTCATGAGTTATGCTAGTTATGATGATTATGTAAATTTCGAGGATGAAATTTTTATTTAGAGGAGAGAGCTGTAAGACCCGTATTATAGTCCGTACAATTTCGTAGATTTTCGCGATCCTCCCTGTCGAATTCCGGCGACCCATGATCTGTAATCGGCGTTTGAGATGGTGTCGTAGATGTCCCCAAATTCTATGGGTCCCACGTGTGGTATGTGGTAGATCCAACCGTCCGTCCCTTGGTGGACGACCCTGATGTATTTTTCCATCCACACCGTCCAGATGGTGTTGGACGGTGTTGGACAATGGCTGGACGGTGCTGATTTACATAGACAATGTTTAGATGGTGCTGATTTACATAAATAATGTTTGGATGGTGCTTATTTATCTGGACAATATTTGGACAGTGCTGACCATCATTAGTGGTCCATGTACCCCATGGAATGATAGTGTACAGTGATACACATGTTACAATTACAACTATTGAAATGATTTTTGGTGTGGTCCAAGCTCACTTGGGGCCCATCGGTGCGGCCCATCCATGAGGCCCATCATGATGTATATTTTGGCCCATGTGCAGGGCCCACCTATTTGTATTTTTGGCCCATGTGATGGGGCCCACCTTTTGGGTATTTGAAGCCCATAAATGAGGCTCGACTTGACGCACATGAGGTCCATTGTGATGTGTATTAGGCTCACATTGTGCGGCCCATTGTGATATGTATTAAGCCCATGTCGTGTGTCCCATTTAATGTATTCGAGGCCCAAATACGTGGCCCATTTGATGCATATGAGGCCCAAGCAGTGCAACCTACTTGTTGTATATGACCACGTATGAGGCCCATGGTGATGTATTTACAGCCCATTTGATGAGGCCCATTGCGATAGGTTGGAGGCCCATGGGACGAGGTCCATTGTGATGTATCAGAGGCCCATGGGCGCGGCCCATTGAGATGTATCTGAGGCCATGGGAGATACCCAAAATGATGTATTCAAGGCCCATGGGCGAGGCCCATTGTGATGTATTCGAGGTCCGTGGGCGAGACCTATTGTGATACATTCGAGGCCCTTGTATGAAGTCTGATGCGATGCATGTGAGGCTCATGAGTGAGGCCCAATGTGATGTATGTGTAGCCATTACGTTGTGTATGAATCTCTTATGTAGGTCACTCCTTGGGAGCAATGTTGGTAAGATGTCCACATTGATGGGTAATGATGGTTAGATGTCCTCATTGTGACCTTCCCTTAGGCCTTCCCTTAGGCCTTGTTAGGCCCATTCGCATCATTCTCTAAGTGGGTTGACCCTAATTATTGGGCCCCATTTACATGTTCCATCTATTCTTATTGGGTTATCCCAAGATGTCGGGCTCCCATTGGTTGTTAGTGGGATTACTTCTTTTATTTTGGAGTCCATCTAGGACTCATTTGGCCCCCTTAGGGCATCTAGTGGGCCATGCAATAGTGTGGTAAAGGAACCCCTTCTGGATCCCTAGGATTGTGGGTAGGCCGCTTAGGCCCAACCTTGATATAAGGGGAGATACATGATCATCATAATATGCTTAGTATAGCTCCACGATCCATGCCTATACGCATCATATGTATGCTTGATATGAGGAGTGATTGATCATATCACATGCCATTGAGCAAATTATTATGGTACTCCCTGATAGGGGGAGTTGCCCACATGAGCTCGCGATACACACAGGATTGGTGCATGACTGGATAGTGTGATTCATGCATATTGCATTGTGTGACATGATTACTATATGCCCTAGCGACATCAGGGCCGTATCCTCTACAAGCGTATCGTGGTTGGCAAGATTGGACACCGAAAATCTTGTTCTACATGGGATGCTATAGATGTCTCTGGGTGAAATTCCCTAAACCCTTATGGTATCAGGAGATTGCTCCAACGTCTAGACCAAGTGAATGCATGAGCGCCAAGTGCCGATTACCAGAAGGTCGTGCTTTCCACTGTGTCGTAGTCGGCTGGAAGGGGGTGCGGCCTTACCCGCCCGAGAGGAGGGGGCAAAGTTAGGCTGAGTTTGACAAGATCGAGGAATGAGTCCAGTATCGATGAGCCAAGCCCGATATTGGCAGGCGGATAGTGAGGTCTCCTTCACTCACTTTGTTGCGCGCGATGGGGCGACAATCTGGTTTGGAGTGTACTAGACCACAGTGATATTCCAGAATTGATCTGTACTGATATGTGGACTCAGATGAGGATTGGTATGCTTGAGCTGCATCTCGAATTGCATTGCCTTAGTATGGCCGACATCATTCATGCCTTGCAATCCATAGCCTTGGTACGACCAATAGTATTCATGGATTCATCAACATATTCTGCATTACTCTAATATTGCATAATTGTATTACTACATTGCGCACTCACTTTCACCACCTTCCAAGCTTTCCGTAAGCTTATGCACGACCGCTGCGTGCAGGTGACGTTGGACAGCAGCAGTGCTAAGGCAGGAGCGCATAACAGATCATCTTGGAGCTTCTGTCTATCATCATTGTATTTCCCTTTATACGCACTGTACTATTAAGTTTTTTATCATAGTGGAAATGTGATGGAGTTTTTAGTTGTTGTTTGTGGGTTATGCCTTTGGTTATGCTTATTACGAATCAAACTGATGTTGAAAATCCTCCTTATACAATCCCAGGATCGGAACCTAACAAATGGGTGCTAGGAGCCGAGAATGGGGTACTACGAAGGCTGTCGGCGCCGAATTCGATGATCAGGAATTTTGTGAGCCCGGTTTCCTAGTTTGGGGCATGACATGGAGAAGGGCCCACAATAGTATGTGGAGGTGCAGGTGCCGCAGTTGTAGCTTCCCTATGTGACGATTGTCGAGTAGAGGATCTCCGTTGGCGTGCAGGAGATCGTTGAGACTGAGCCCTTCGCCTTTCTTTTGAGGCCACATTTCTTTCTAATAAGCCTGGACGACTCACTGATGACAGGAGATTTTCCTTTGTCCTTACTCATTTGGACCACAAATAACTCAGACAGGAAAGTCAAAGGAAAGAGAATCTGATAAAAATGAAGATTATAAGGGCCAAACCAAGATTTCCAACTGAAGGTGTCAATCAATTTAGAAAGACCCAAACATAATGAAGTATACTGTCACGCCCCCAAACTCGAAAATCGAGCTCACAAAATTCCCGATCGCCGAATCAGGCATCGACAGCCTCCGTAGAACCCCATTCTCGGTTCCAGCGTCCATCCGCCAGGTTCTGATCCTGGGATGCTACGATGAGGATTTTCAACATTAGTTTGATTCGTAATAAGCATAACCCACAAAAAATAACCAAAAACTCCATCACATTTTCACTATGATCAAAATTTACAAGTACAAAGCGCATAAAAGGAAATACAATGATGATGAACAAAAAGCTCCAAGATGATCTGTTAAGTGCTCCTGCCTCAGTGCTGCTGCTGTCCAACGTCACCTGCATGCAACAGTCATGCATAAGCTTATGAAATGCTTAGAGGGCGGTGAAAGTGTGTACGCAATGTAGTAATACAATTATGCAATATCAGAGTAATGCGGAATATGCTGATGAATCCATGAATGCTATTAGTCGTACCAAGTCATGCGATGCAAGGCATGAATGATGTCGGCCATATAAGGCCATGCAATGCGAGATGCAACTTAAGCATACGAATCCTCTTCTAAATCCACATATCAATACAGCTCAATTCTGGAATATCATCGGGGTTTAGTACACTACAAACTGGATTGCTGCCCCATCGCGTGCAACTAGGTGAGTGGAAGAGACCTCACTATCTATCTGCCAATATCGGGTCTGAATCGTCGATAGCGGACCCATTCCTCGAGCTGATTAAACTCAGCCTAGCTTTGCCCCCTCCACTCAGGCGGGTAAGGCCGCACCCCCTTCCAACGGACCACGACACAGTGGAAAGCGCAACCTTCTGGTAATCGGCACTCGGCGCTCATGCACCCACTCGGTCTAGACATTGGAGCAACCTCCTGGTACCATAAGGGTTTAGGGACTTTTACCCAGGGATATCTATAGCACCCCATATAGAACAAGATTTTCGGTATCCAATCCTGCCAACCACAATACGCTTGTGGAGGCTACTACCCTGATGTCGTTAGGGCATACAGTAACCATGTCACACAATGCGAAATGCATGAATCACACTATCCAGTCATGCAGAAGTCTTGCGCATATCGTGCGCTCATGTAGGGCAACACCGCCTATCCGGGAGCCCATAAACAATCTGCTTGAAGACATGTTATGATCAGTCACTTCTAATATCAAGCATACATATGATGCGTATGAGCATGAATCATGGAACTATGCTAAACTGTTATATGGCGATGGATTCTGTTCGTAACGAAGATGGGCCTAGATGGCCTACACACTACAAGTATGGGCTTAACAATGGGCCCTCGGGATAGTTACAATGCGGACATTTAACCATCATTGCTCTTACAATGTGGACGTCAAACCATCATTACTCTCAAGGCATGACCGCCAAAAACATCATAACATACATCATGGTAGAATCTCACATCGCAATGGCCTCATATACATCGCATTCGGCCCACACAAAGGCCTCGCATACGTCTCATTGGGCCTCATAAACATCAAATGGGTTGATCAAATGGGCCGAATCAAATGGGCTGAATCATCTGGGCCGATCAAATGGGCCGAATCAAATGGGCCGATCAAATGAGCTGAATCAAATGGGCCGATCAAATGAGCCGATTCAGATGGGCTGAATCAAATGGGCCGATTAAATGGGCCGATTCAGATGGGTTGAATCAAATGAGCCGATCAAATGGGGCCTGCAGGCTTGCTGCCATCAAAAGGGGCAGCTATATAGCTGTTGTACGTGCAATTACAACACTAGAAAGGCAGAGGTGGGTCCCACATAGGGCCCACCATCATGTATATAATATATATATATAATATAATATATACTAATATATATATATATATATATATATATATATATATCAACGTCTAGGCCCTGGACGGCCTGGATAGTGATATATGCTATATATACTATATATAATATAATATATACAATATATCATAATATATATACATACACACACACACACACACACACACATCAAGGTGTATCCCACACTTGGGGTGGGTCCCACCGTCACATGTAATATGGTTTGGCCCATTCCATTGATGGAGGACGTGAATGGGTCCCACGGACCTGCTAGCAAACACTTCACTGTTAGCCATACCCCACCGTCAATACACCCTCCACTGGTAGGTTGTGGATATGTACCACATCAAGTTGGGTCCCACATGGCCCACCTGTTTTGGATAGGTCTAATATTTGTGTTTTCTCATCATCTAGGCCCGCTAGATGGCCTGGATAAAACAGATGGACGGTGTTGATAAAATACATAAATCATGGTGAGCCACAATAATTAGGGTGGATGGACGGGGTGGATTAGGATAAATACATCAACGAGGGCCCCACCCACATGTGTGGGATGGGCTACGTCCTAGATGGACGGTTGGGATGACATATAAAAATCATGGTGTGTCCCACATGGATGGGGTTCACCGGTAGGTGGCTTGGATGTAAATATCTTGGTGGGCCACCCACCTCATCTCATCATTACCATACAACCAAAAAAGAGAGAGAGAGAGAGAGAAAAAAGGAGAGATCGGATGGTGGTGGAGGGACCTCACCACTATGGACCCTCCATGATCACAATACATACATGAAAAATGGGTCCCATCATAAGCGGGCCTTCTAATAGAAAATCAATGGGGGATCACCCACCTATTGGCCTCCTTCTTGGTCCGATGGAACACCGAACTCCTTAGCTTTGATTTCAATGAAAGATGATGAAGTTTTGATGGTTGAGATGGGAGATGAGACGGTAGGAAGTGGGCCACACACAAAACTCTCTCATGGAGATTCGAGAGAGCTTAGACGTGAGACTCCTTGGGTTGCTTGGAAAATGAGTTTGAGAATGAGAGAGAGAGAGAGAGAGAGAGAGAGAGAGAGAGAGAGGGTTGTAAGGAGAGAGAGGGATGGGTGATGGAGTGATGGGTGAGGTGAGTGATGGTTGAGGTGAGAGATTTGTTAACTTTTGGGGTAATTTGTGTAAGAGGGGTATATATATTGTCAACGTACAATCATATGACTATGTGGTGTGTGGACAGCCTGAAATTGATACAACTATGATGAACGCATAGCCCAAATCCTATGATTATGTTGTGACGCCCCGCCACTGTGGCGCACAAGTGGGCGGGCACACGTGGACGGGCCCCAAGGTGGCTGGCAGGCTACTGTGTGGCTGATAGGCTACTGTGCTGGCAGGCTACTGTACCCACAGTGAAGGTGGAACCTTGTTCCACATTAAAAGATTTGTCTGGAGTTGTGGTGGTTATATGTTGGGTTCCTCCCTTAACAGACATGACGCGTTTTAAAGCCGTGAGCTTCGGCAAAGCGGACAATATCATATGTTGTGGGGGTGGGCCTTACAAATGGTATCAGAGCTGAGGACAGCTCTGCACTCGGTGGGGGATAATGTGAGGCCCCGTCACTGTGGCACACATGTGGGCAGGCACACATGGGCAGGCCCCAAGGTAGCTGACAGGCTACTGTACCCACAGTGAAGGTGGAACCTTGTCCCACATTTGAAGAGTTGTCTGGAGTTGTGGTGGTTATATGTTGGGTTCCTCCCTTAACAGACATGACGCGTTTGAAAGCCGTGAGCTTCAGCAAAGCGGACAATATCATGTACTGTGGGGGTGGGCCTTACATATGTGCTGCTTAGGTGACCACTAACATGTGAACTTAGGGTTCCTAACCATGAAATTCAGTGATGCTCGGGCAACCTCTAAGCCATATGAACTTGTAATGTATATGATGTCTTAAACCACGTGAAATTGTGCGGCATGAGTGGTCTACCACCACATGATCATGTGATGTGCTATCTACCCTAATTTATGTGGGATTGGGTTACTGTCCTAGATTAGATAATTATATAATGAGTGGACAGCCCTTGACCACTTGGCACTTTAGTTAGAGTGTAGCCCGAAATAGTAGGATCATATGACATGTGTTTAAACCCGTAAACATGTTCAATTATAACAAATGTGTAGACTCTAGTAGTGTGAGGGTGTGATATACATGTTTGGCCCCTTAATCATGTGGGCATGTGACGTATGTATGGCCACCTAATCATATGCAATTGTGAAGTATATGTATGTAGTTGTCTAACCGTATGATTGCGAAATGCACACAAGGCTAACCAACTACATGAAATCAAGTGGCATTGGTGACCACCCAATGATATGACTATGTGCTTATGGGCATAGCCATGGTCACCTAAACCATGAACAATCGGGTTGTACATATAGATTTTTTTAGTCATGAGGATTATGATATAGGTTGGATTATACAACTTGATAATAGAGTGGTCTTCAACTCGGTATTATGTGACACAAATATGATCCCTACATTTAACTCATTAGTAAAGCGGTAATAAGGACCACTAAAATATATGTGATGTGATTAAATGTGACCCTTGGTCCATTCATCATGTGACACTAAACCAGGATTATTAGTCGTGTGAAGTGTGAGGCAGTTGTTGCCTAAGACTTAGAATAATTAGTGTAACTTTGTATTTGTGTGTAGGATTATAATTGTTCAATTATGTTTTGGATATTTTGAAATGTGAACACTAGATCATGATAGTAATCGTATATATATACTAAACTATGTGAAATTGTGGTACTGGCCGCCTGACCATGTGAAAGTTTAATTAAGTGGTTGCCCTCATTATGCAAGCTATGGTGTAGTAAAAATAAGTAACCATCTGACCTTAAATACTTTATTGTGGCAAGTAGAGTGACATTTGTGTAGCCACTCAATCATATGGACTTTTGATAATGGAGCGGCCATAGGACCATGTGGGCATATGAGAATTGTGTGGTCACTCCAGACTCGTGGACTATGCCGATGATGTAACCTCTTAGGTATGTGAACTTAGGACGAGTGTCAAATTGGTTGTTGGACCCATCTTGTTAATAGTATTGGGCTTGATTTGTGGACTCCACTAATATGTTCACAATGGCATTAGAGTGGTGGGCCTATTAGCCTTAAAGCCTACCTTGAGTGGACGCCTTGTGGGCCCATTAGCGGTAAACCTATCGGGCCCATAGGTTACTTCCTCTTACTAAGAACATAAGACTCCATGAGAAGTGTATATTGGGCCTATGTTCGGGATTCTTAGTAAGTGAATGAGACTCCTTGTGATGTATGTATGCGAAGTCCCATTTGGGTCTTGTGAATGAGTTATGATTGAGTTCTCGAATGAATCGTTCCTGGTAATCAAATGGACCACCCAACAAGCCAAAAGATTAGGATGTAGCGACCCACTAACCGGCCCATTCAAGTGTGGCAATGAACTGAGCCTTAGTCCACTTGAGACGATAGCTAGACTTGTTGAGATGTTGGATTGAAATCTAATTATGCATGTGGTGATGGCACATGTGCAGTGATTGTGTAATGTGATACTTGTGGTGATGATGATGCGTGTATGGTTAGATGTGATGATTGTACTGTGGTAATGCTAGCTTATGTTCAAATGCTTGGATCTTTATCTGTGGATTTGATACATGTTATGGTGTGTGCGTATTCCTTGCACGTGTTGGATATACAGTCTGTTGTGGTGACACTGTATGAGATATTGCCCATGTGATTGGTATCGAGTGTGGATTGATCCTAGTTGTACTATGTGTGGTTGGTACACACTTGTGGCATGGAAGTGTGGACACTCGCATAGTCCCATGATCATGGGGGAGAGTGCACATTAGAATACTATTTTTTCATGTTGGTATTGTGATCATTTTGATTGGTCTGATGATATTTGTGCATATTGCATCTGCACGCACGCATACATGTACATGCATCATGGATGAGGAGTGCATGGTGTGCATAGTTTGATCATGTGGAGATCATATGCATATGGTAGAGGATGTTGGTGCAGGGTGCACATGATGGAGTATGTGCGGATGTTATCTGGTCTGAGAGACTGTGGGCACAGTCCTTGGGTTGAAGTCCCTAAGTGAATATATCGGGCATAGTCCTTGTGTTGAAGTCCCTAAGCGAATATATTGGGCACGATCCCTGGGTTGAAGTCTCTAAAGCTCACTTGATGCTACATTGTAATTTATGTTTATACTGATACTGATATTACATGTATATCCTTTTCACGATGAGCGTGGATAACAGATCGGATGTGGTTGGCAGAGGAGCCCGAGTGGTATTAGGGTTGCCTCATATGCATACATGGCTTACATGCATAGCATTGCTTGAGTGCAATTATACTGCATAGCATGCTTGTGAATTATCATTGTATTTTGATAGCATCCTCATGAGATGGATTGAACACCACAGCAACACTGTGGTTATACTGATGAGACCACCACAGCGGCATCGTGGTTGGTATTTGTGGGCACCGAAAATTTGGGTTTCTTATACTGGGTTCCAGACCCCTGGGTGAAATTCTCTAAACCTTGAGTGGTACCCTCGAGTCTCATCGGCAAGATCGGACGGATGTCATGGGTCACCTGGTTCCAAAGACCATAGTATGCCTGACTCCCGTCGACGCGGTCGGGTGAGAAGAGGTTCGGCCACACCTAGCTGAAGAGTTGGAATGAATGTGGTTGGGTTCGACCAGCCCCCCGAAATGGGTCCGCTACCGGCGTGCCTAGTGGGTACTGGCATGGCTATAGGCCCCCCACTGACAGGGCGGGTATGCGAGGCCTCTATTCAACAAGTTTTAGACTTGTTCTGGATATTAGGCCCCGGTGATTCCCATTGATGATAACTATATTGTGATGTGGACTTTTAGAGGGGGATTTGCATGCCTGCACGGATCCAGCATACCTTTGCATATCATCACTTGCATTGCATCCTATCCTCTTGGTTTTATGCAACATTGCTTGATCATAATGCTTTAGCTTATGTACTCTGATATTTTGATTGTTACTGCATGCTTGTACACTACGCACACACGAGTGTACTCACTAGGCATTTTTATTAAGCTTCCTATTTCCCATTTTTTCAGGGCAGGAGTAACTTGGAAGACATAGCTATCTTGATGCATTGTATCTATTTTGTGATTTGACAATATTGTCGTTGTGTACCTTTTGGAAAAGCATTGCACTTGTAACCATTAGGATTTATAATGGAGGTTGTTGATTTGTATTGTGATTACGGATCATCATGCTCAGGTATTATTAATTTTTTTAAAAAAAAATCAGTCAAAATCATCCTCGTGGTGCACCAAACTCGGGACTTGGTGTATGGAAGTCGAGTATTAGATTTGGGGCATCACGGAAGCTGTCCGTCCCTAGATTTGGGGCGTGACACATTATGTAACATCCCGAAAAATTGGGGGTCGAGCATAAACTCAACACCCGAGTTCCAGAACATCACTTATGCAACATAGATAATGATGATTAAATGTTGTCTGCATTAGTATATTGAACATGAGTGAGATTAAGCCAAACAGCATATCATACTCCAGAGACAGTTAAATTGCAAGCGGAAGACTGTGATAGATATATAAAATATATAATACTGTGGTGAGTCTCCAGAGTGTGATAACATTACCAGGTTAATAAATTTCAAGTACATTTCTAAAATATACCAAATGTGTAAGTGTAATGCCTTCTATCCCAAGTACCATAGCCCCGTCAATACAATAACAGGTCTTCATAAACCTGTCAGAGAGCTACAAGTAGGAGAACTCCTCCTCAACATCATAGTAGCAGTCCGGCTCTGCTTCATAAGCGTCGCCATCACCTGAAACTCAACAAATTTGGTTGGTGTGTACAACACCGTCCAGTAACGTGGGAGTGAGTGATCAACTCAGTGGAACAATAAAGCATAGGTTAACATGTTATCAATTCAGTCAAGCAGTACAATCAAACAATTCTAACTACTCTTATTTAATGCAAGTATGAAATGACATGATGTATGCCCTTGCCAAACCACCCTCATGCGACACCATCTTACGTTCGCGAATGCATTTATCCCTCAGTGCTCCACATCTACCAGACACATGCAGTGCGATGATGAGCATGATTACCGAGTAATTATTAGTCCATTTCAAACAGCAGTATTGGGAAACTAAGGTACCTTATATCATTCCCAAACATGATCTATTCTAGGGTCGTCAATCCTAGTTAATCTCATACGATGGTGTGTTTCTAGGTCGCTGCAAAGGCTGTCAGGGCTGTTACGCACAAATGTTACACCACTCCCCCATCACCTTTTTAACGGTTCATCACTATACAGATACAGGCCTAGTTCATACTCTATACACTGTGGCAAAACTCGTCACCTCACCGCAAATTTAGAGTATGCTCGAGGTCACTACAAAGGGCTGCCAGGGCTGTTACGTACAAAGGTTACACCGCTCCCTCATCACCTTATCAATGTAGGCCGACAACACGAATATAGTGTCCCATACCACCATAATCGACTCACGAGTCTAGTTGCTCACTAGTCACTACGGGGAGGCACGTGGCCCCAACGTAGGCCGACAGCTCGACCACGGTGTCCCATACCACCATGACCGGCTCATGAGTCTTAGCGGATCGAGGTACCATGGTTAGAGGGGATTTCACTGGTAAGTTTGGTACCCTAGGTTCAAGCAGTAGCGTCCAAACATGGTGAACATACATTTGACAGATCGGGTTGCTTGATGAGCTCGGATAGCTCGAGCGCACAACAAGTTGAACGATATGAAGCACATAAGCACTTCGTGTGGCCAACCACTATCGCCAACCGAAGTACGACTCGGGTTCGTCGAACACATCTCACGTGGCAAATGAAACTCAGCCACGAATTCGATCCCGTTACCGACTACCTGGACTATACAATAGCCCCAATCACATTTAATTTCAGATATTTAAAGCAGTAATGGATCAAAATTCAAATCATACAATCAAAGTCTGATATTATCTGTTTAGGGCTGTCAGGGCTGTTGCACGCACTCGTTGCTCCACTCCCCCATCACCCATGACAGATCATACAACGTAAACATGAATTTAAACATATACATTACATAAATAAAATCATACAATCAATTAAGCATGTTATGAAGTACAACATAAGCATGAGTTTGTATATATTCAATTCATAATTACACAGATATCTAAAGAAATCATACACATAGTTAAAGAAGTTGAGAATCATATCTCAACACCCTTAAACATTACAATTTACTAACTACTACTTATTCAGACATTTCAACAAACACTTTAAAATACATACATCAACATACATGACATATGTTGATCACATATGCATTAGGCCAAATCCTTTTACTAGGGAGTTGCCCCAATCATAACACGCGCACACCCATGACGGATAGTCATGGAAAGTAGGAATCCAAGTTCCATATTCATTTGAACATTTTCACAAACACTTGGGCTACACATTTCAACATATATAGCGTATAGTGGCCGTGGCGTGATTCCGAGCAAATCCTTTCGTCAAAGGGGTATCGCCAATACAACAATCATATATCCATGACAATTAGTCATGGCGAGCACGAATGAGAATTCTGTACTCATTCAGTCATTTTCACAAACACTTAGAATACACTATTTCAACATACATAGTGTATATTAGCAAAACATGTTTTAGGGCGAGCCCTTTCGCCAAACAAGTATTTTATCCATATATAATATATTCATACAGCAAATAATCATGTCAAACACATTTCCAAAATTTATACATATACGGTACTTTCTACAAATACCTAGAGTATGTAAAGTTCCATATCCTTCATCTTTAATCGAAACGGAAACCAGACAGCACTTTGTACATGTACAATTGCATGCAGATCATGAATCTATCATTATCCGACATTGAAAACGTTGAAAACCATAACCTATACACCTAAAGTCCGCACCTTTTGTCGTAGAATCGTAACGAAGTCGATAGGTTTGGTAAGCTTTCGTATACGGCAGTTTGGTAACCTATAGAACGAAATAGGTTAGTTATTTCATAACCTACAACCTATACAACCCCAAAACAGATTAGGGTTAGGGTTTCTTACCTAGAAATGACGTCAGAATTGCCGGAAAAGCGATGAGAATGGTGCGGTTGAGCATGGTTAGTAGCAGGGAAGAGTGGCAGGGAGATTCTCCCACTTCTCTTTCACGTTCTCTCTCTTTTCTCTCTTTTCTCTCTAGGGTTTCTCTCAAATTCGTATGGCTACAATGAGATAGGGTTTAAGGTCCCTATATAGCCTAAAAACTCACCGAAATAAACTCCAGGTCAAAGTATACTTAGGTTATAACCAAAGCGGGTCAGTTTCAGCTCAACGGAGGACTTCTGGCTGGCCTCCTTGATCCAATGGTCGGACGTAAGCTCACTAACACTGATTTACGTTTAGTTAAGTTTTCGTTTCAGTGGAATTCTCAGATCACGCGTGGCGGACCAGTTTCAGTTCAATGATCAACGGATCTCGATCGGAGATTTCGAGTACATGGATATGTGTATGAAATTTCTCCTGATCCAAGGGTGTAAGTTGGTCTGATTCCGACGATCTGGTTGCTTAAAACTGATCCGCAAGCGAGAGATGTCAGATTACTATTTGAGATATTTTATTTTGAATTAATTTCACATTTCTCACACTCTTTACTCCGAGCTCAAGCGAATAGCGCTGGGACACTATCTGGATTTGATTTCCGAGATGGTTGTCAAGCCCAGCAAGGCGGTCCTAATTCCTTAACTTCGTGTTAATCGGACTTCCGACGTGCGGTTCAGATCTGATACGGAGTTTCGAGATGCTCCCGAGAGTAACCGGGTAATGAGATTGATCCTAGATTTTAGGGTAACCTAGCGTCAATGATTCTACAAGTTTTGGGTCTTGCAGATCGTATTTAAAGTGATTGGTGCTAATTTCACAGGCACTCTAGTTTAACACTAGCTAATTCTCGCCTAATTTCTAAAGGATTTAGTCCTGAGTAATTTCTGTCCGAGGTGGTACTTGGGCCTTTGTAGTTTGTATATAAAGTGATGCAAGTTATAATACTTAGCTAGTTTAAGATAGTGTCTAGGGTGAAAGTACTTAGAAAATTTAAAGAACAAGGTGGTGAAGGGTGGGATTTGTGAAGGAAATGGGTTAAGGAGCGATTTTAGACTGTGGAATTCAGTTCTGACAAGTTAATAAGGTGTTAGGATCGACCCATTGCCTAAGGACGTCTAATTCCTGGTTGGCAAAAATCAGGGATGTTACACATTATGCTTCATTGATTTCTTCTTCCTTTGTCAACTTCTGACGAAAAGGGGGAGAAATATTTTATTTTTATGATATGGATATGAGATCATCATATTTGCATATTTGCATACACTCAATGAACTATATTTTTGCAGATACGACTAAGTGCTCAAGGGGAGTGATACAGATGCATAATCTCAGGGGGAGTAACAAGATTACTAGTGTTGACTCAAAAGATTTGTGTTATTTGAGATGTTGTAATATGTTGTACTGAGTTGTATTTGAGTTTTGTCATGAAATTGACAAAGGGGGAGTTTGTAAGTGCTTATAATTAAAGCACATATTAGTTTGTCAAATTTTGTAATTCGGTTATGATCGCAAGATTGACTGAAGACAAGTTATCAACTCGATCAAGTACCTAGAAAGAAGACTCAACATCTCAATGCAAGGTCAAAGCAATGGTTTGAAGTTCAGAGCACTTCGTATGAGTCAACCTACAGGTGGTATAAACCTAGTTGGACCATACGTTAGGTGTATTTTACTCATGCATATCTTAAACACACTAGTTAGGCTAGCCCAAGGTCTGGTTTGGCTAGCCTAACTACTTAGACCAACCATACAACATTCTGATAAAAATCAGATCTCATAAGATTAAAATTTGCAGTAGGTTCAGCCAACCCAAGATGGGTCTCGGCCAGCCGAACCTGACTTCGGCCAGCCCAAGGAAGTTTGGTCAAGTTTCCAGTAATGTAACGATTTCACAATCCATGCTACTTAGGCCAGCCGAATTTGAGCTTAGGCCAGCCGAATTGGGTGTTCGGCCAGCCGAACCCAGGCTTAGGCCAGCCGAAGTTTGAAAGATTTTATCCCACGATTTTCAGATTCTGAATGAAATGTGATCTTTTGAGTTAGGCCAGCCAAACTGAATCTTAGGCCAGTCGAACTACATAGATCTTTGGATATATATAAAGGCTTTCTCTTGCATTCTAAATCATGAAAATTCATATACTTTTACTGTGTTGTAAAGAAAGATCTCTCAAGCCTCTTTAAGCTATTTGTGTTGTAATTCATATTTTATTATTAGCTTATTCTATTCTCCTTTTTAAAGTTAGTTTTAATTGTTTTGATAAGAGTAATCTATATTCTACTTTGAGAAGAAGGAGAATTGAATCTGCAACTATAGGGTTTCATTCATTACATTGAAGATCTATTAAATCCCTTTGTATCTTTTTGAGTTGAACTCATACATCAGTTTCATCAATATCCTAAAAAGGAGATCGCTGCACTCAAGCTATAGCTACAACTTCGACTCGCCAAATCGAAGATAAATATTGTTTGTTTTAATTACTTCAATTTTGGGTTTTTTTGAGATAGCCCGAAAATCTCAGTGAGTTTGTTTCTGGTGATCCCAAAAAATCACAAAGCGGGTTTGTTTGTGGTGACCTCGTAAAATCACAAAGTGGGTTTGATTGTGATAGCTCATGAAAATTGCAATAATTGTATAAGGTTGTGAAGGTGAACCTAGAAAACCTTGAAATAGTGGAAAGTCAAAATTGCGAGGGTAGTAATTTTGGGAGTGGAGTAAGTTGCATTGAGGCGCTGAACCACTATAACTCTTTTGTGCATTGTGGTGATTGGATATTATTATTTGTGATATTGTGCTCTTCTTATTTCTTGTTTTAGTTTGATACTTTGATTTCAAAGATTTCATGAAATAAGGTTGTCCTACCTAAATCTTTTAGGTGTAAGGTTATCCTATGAACTATTTGGTATCAAGGATTCAATACTTTGTAATATTATATTTAATTGAATCATTATTCCACGTTATATCAAATTATTTGGCATTATCCTATTCACCCCCCTCTAGGACATTTATAGCTCGTTCTTTCATAGCTTCGACACCATAATAAACCAGTGAATACGGAAAACCTTTTGTTGCGGTTTGATCAATAGTTCATTAAGCTTCTGGAGCTTCTTGTAATTTTTCATTCCAATCACGTTTATTCCCTGTGAAGGTTTTCTTTAAGATTTTGAGTATCGACTTATTGAACGCCTCTGCTAATCCATTTGTCGGAGGATAATAAGGGGTCAAGAATAAATGTTAAATGCTAAATTTCTGACATAATTTCTCCATGCCTGTTCTTGAAAGGAGTGTCATTATCGGTGATGATAAATCAATTCGGGCTTCAGCAGGAACCGTACCGGTCAATTATGACAGTAAAAGCATGATCAATTTGGTTAAAAATTATGTTTATCATTCACGTATTTAACAAATTGATGTTCGTCACCATTTTATCCGATAAGTGCTTGAGGCAGGAGGCGTGACTCTGGAGAAGATTCAGGACATGCTCACTAAGGTGGTTCACATAGAGAAGTTCATGTTCTATGTAACTTCTCTAGGTTTGGCAAAAGCGTAAAAGGAAGACGGAATGTTCACAAGAAGCGATGGTGGAGCTATGATACAAGGCAAAATTAGAGATGAGGAAAAATGATCTATAAAGAATAGCGATTAAAGACATGGTGGAAATAGTTGTTGATGTCTTCAAATATGAAAATAACAGGTCTGTCGATGATAGCTTCATGCCATCGAAGGTTGCTCGATGCCATCTGTCGATGACAACTCAATGCCATCAAGCAGACTTTGATGCCATCGAAGGCTGCTTGATACTATCTGTCAATGACAGCTCGATGCCATCGAAGGATCCTTGATGTCAACGGAAAATTTTTGAAAAATCCATGTTTTATCGTTGGAACATTGTGGAGTTTAGTTTGATCACATCGAAGATGATCAATGCCATTGACAATCTATCGATGTCATCGAAGTGCCATCAAATGATCACGTAGAGTTACGTAGAGTTGCGTAAGTACGAGATTTGTTTCCTATTCCAATTGTGATTCTCATAGAGGCTATATATATGGGAGTAATCGGGAATAGGGTGTATCTCAGGGCTTTCTAATTCGTTCCAAAGAGTTTCAAGGGATTGCAATGGGGATTCGAGGCTTGTTCGAATCGGGTAATCTATATCTCTTGCAATTTCTACTTTCATTGTGCATAACTGTCTTTTCGTGTCTCGGATTTTCCTGTAAGTGGTTTTCCACATAAAATTTGGAGTGTTCGTGATTGGACCTGATTGTGCGATTGGAATACTTGATTCATCCTCGTGTGCTTCTGCAGTTCCCCAACAACGGGATCATCTATAATGTTTGAAAAATGCTAGTGGGCCTTATTGTGGTATATGTATGTCATCAAACCCTATCAAAATGGTCACCCAACTATAAAAAGTTCATTTCAACAATCATACCAATCCATCCATCACGTGAGCCACTTGAAGAATTTGGAGGACTTATGCATTTATCCGTTGTTTAGTCCCGACCCACCGTATGATTATACCAGACTCCCATCATCGCCATGCAGGTTGGATGGCATAAAACCAAGAAGATAGGCCAAACCGTAGAAAGCAACATACGACCACCTAAAAACTTTCTATTCATGTGGCCACCCTACAAAGGTTGTATAATAAGCTTATCGTACAATCGTTTGAAAACGATCCATCCTCCAAAGAGAGAAAAAACAGAAAAAGAAGAAGCACACTGCACGTATTGGAGGATCGAAGAGGACGAGTATAAAACAAGACAAAGCACGTTTGGTTTTTAAAATGAGTAGAATAGACAATAGAAAATAGAAAGAAAATTAAAAATTAAAAATTCCAGGGGATATTTGTCTTTTGGCGTAGGGAATATACGTAAGAAAAGGAGTCTATCTGGCTGTTGTATGCTGCATTGCAGACGAACAAATATGTGATGCCGCTTCGTAAGGATTCTCGCCAGATTCTGGTCGGACTCGTTGAGTTTGTTACGGCTACGCAGCTGCAACATTGCTGTTGAATGACGGAATCTCCAATGGAATGGAATCTAGCTTTATAATGCGTTTATTAATCAACGCGCTCACCTCATTTATAGTTTACTGACCAGGAAACGGTCTCACACTCGGTCTTTCAATGGGTCTGGTCAACTTCCGTCGCGTCAAGAAAATAATTCTTTTTATTTGTATCATATAATTGAAAATACAAGTGCATAAATACAATATAAAACAGTCTTTTCCGTATCATTTCAGCTTTCCATCAGAAAGGTTACAATGTTCAGTATCTTCTGCCCCTCAAAACCATGCTGTTTAACTCCTCTTGTGGGCCACAGTGACACGAAACGGACGCAGATTAGCTACTGACAGGTTGAGTAGCAGAATTGAGGTCACCAAGTTATGTGGGCCCACCATGATGTGTGTGTTGTATCCACACTGTCCATCCATTTGGAGAGATCATTTTAGCGCATGATAAAAAAAATGAGGCAAATCCAAAGCTGCAGTGGACCCTACCATAGAAAACAGCGGGGAGAGTGACGCCGACTGTTGAAACCTTCATAAGGTCACAACTTGTTCATAAGTTAACACAGACATTAGAAAAGGGAAAACACAAATATAAGCTTGATCGAAACCTTTTGTGGCCCATAGAAGTTTTTAATGGTGGGTGTAGTTCCCCCCTGTTTTCTGTGGTAAGGTCTACTCGAGCTTTGGATCTGATTCATTCCTTGGTTCATGCCCAAAAATGATCTCTCCAAATGGATAGACGGTGTTGATACAAAACATACCTCATCGTGGGACCCACAAAACTAGGTGACATCACTTTAGTAGCGAGTCTCGCTACTCAACCTATCTGTAGCTAATCCGTGTCCGAAACAGGGACAATTAAAACGGTTAGGCCCCGTTTGTTAAATCTGAAGTCTAAAGCCTGATTCTGAAATCTGAAGCCTAAATCTGAAATTTGAAGTAAAAAAAAAAAAAAAAACTTGTTTGGTAATTATGGCTGAAGTCTGGAAATTAAGTACTGAATTTGAAACAACCGGTTTGTTAACAACATCTGAAATGTCTTAAATATGTTAATTTGACACATTCGCCCCTCCCTATCTCCTATTTGGAAATGTTTTACATTATAAATAAATTATTTTTTAGTAAATGAAAATAAAATTATTGTATTTAATTCAAATGAACTAAAGTACTTAATAGAAAAGTAAAATATCATTAGATAAAAAATTAATGATTTGCATGTATAAGTGTGACGGCAATTTCTTCTCGCATATTGGACATAATAGTTTGTTCAAAATCTCCAAATACTCCTTCCACTACATGCATATCGTTCTCTGATTCACTATTCATCTCCAAAAGAACATTTTCATCATGTTGGAAGAGTGGATCGAAGATGGATTCTTTTCTAATATAGTTGTGTAGTGTCATGCATACAATAACTATGTCTCTTTGCGTTGGGAAGAAATATGGTGTCATCCACTTCAAAATTGCAAAACGTGCCTTCGACACCCCCAAAGGACCTTTCGATTACATTCCACAATTTCACATGCATATGATTAAAAACCTCCTCTTTACTAGTAGGCTGCCCACCACTACGAAAGTCACCCAACTAATACCGAACATTTCGAACATGGATGAAGGGAAAACACAAATATAAGCTTGCTCCAAAACTTCTGTGGCCCCCGAGAATTTTTCAACTGTAGATGATCAATTCAACTGTTTCTTTTAGGTGTGGTCCATTCGAATAGTCTGTTTCGATCAGAAACGAAAAGCATTTGATTCAGGTGAATTATCTTACTTAATCATGACAACGAGAAAGAATACAAAGAATAATCATCATATCTTATTAATTATAAGTTCATTTACATCCTTTTGATCCTTTGATTCTAGGATAGAGTTTTATTACTAAAAGTACAAGTGTTGAAATAGATTCAAATATGTGAATTTCAGCAGCATTTCAGTTCATATCATTCATGTCCCCATCAGAGATGAGTTGTGCAGATCTTCCTTTCTCATTAATATGATAAAGAAGCGCCAGAACCCCTCAGAAATATCTGAAATAACTTGGAAAACTCCTAAAAAACCAACATGTTGTTGCTTCATAGAGCATCCGCGCAACTCCTCCATGAGTTGCGTAGCCGAGGAGTTACGCGGGCCTACCCAATTCATGAAGAGTAGTGCGTCCCGGCCTCCACTTTTGTCTCTCCCTCTCTCTTTCTCTCCTCTCCAGTACCTGTCAGAGGCGCTGGTCTTCTGGAAATTCAATCCTCTAAATGAAGGGGAGTAGGGGTATTTATAGGCTTCCACACATGTGGGTCATCAAATTCCGAGCTGTGGACCCTACTTCGCATTCCTGATCCAACTAACCACAAAGAGAGTAGCGTGGACCCGCGCACCCATGATGAATTGCGCGGACCCGCACAACTTATGTGCCAGTGCAACTAGTGCCCCGCGCAACTCGTGGTCCGTGCAACTTATTCCTTCCATATTCGCTTCAATCTTCAATCTTCCTTGACCAGATTTTTATGCTCCAACAGATACCCCCTTGATTCGAGATTTGATCGCTCGTCAGGTCGAAATGAAGGATCAAAATTAATTCCCCCTGTATTGAGTTACGCAGACCCGCGCAACTCTCAGTCGGATCCCAGAACAACTATAAATATCAAGCTTCCACTCATTCTTTCACTTCAGAATTTCTTTTCTCTAGCCCCATCTTGTTTCCACGCAACTTGGGTCCCGCACAACTCGGGTCCCACGCAACCTGGGTCCCACACAACTCTTTGGCACTTAGTGCAATTCCAAGTGTTCCGAAACTCTACCCAATTTTCTTCTGGGCCTAAGTTTTCTCTTTTCTTCTCAAAACCATGTATTTGATTTAACAGCCTTTATTCCTTAATCATGAGACATTCAAAAGCTTCATCCTCGAGAAGAAGAGGTCCTTCATTTTCTTCGGAATTAAAACAGGCCTCTCACCATACTTGCGATTGCATAGAAATCAATGAAGAGGTGTTAGAGTTTCACTACCCTTTTGCAAGTGAAACAATCACTATCCCTATAAATTTGTGACATCATTGGTCAATTCTGCATAGTGAACCATCCACCTATCAAAGCAGCCTTGCTTTTATAGACAATTGGATTATGAGGGAACCAAGGATTTTGGAAGGTCCTTTAGAAGGGAAAGAATCGTGCCAGAAGGCTGGTGTAATATATAAAATGCGATTTTTACGTCCTTGCCATAATCCTCATCAGCCCTTCCCAACTCATTTATTTGAAACTGCTCAACCATATTTCTTCAATGGTCATGTACCCTAGAGAACAAATGATTTTCTGGCTAAGGGTCTTCTATCTCCTCAAAATTTCTATAGTGCTTGGGCCCGGACCATTGCTTGAAAACATACTACCGTCCGGGAACAGATTAACCTTCTCGATGCCATCATAGCCACATCAGAACATTTCCATGGAGATGCAGCTATCTTCAGGGGTTTTCTCAATCACTGGTCCCCAATCACCTACTCATTTCATCTTCCTTTAGGCGAGATGAGCATTACTCTATGGGATCTTCTCTGTATAGCAGGTCTTCCCATCATAAGAAACATCTTTGATGCTTATATCCCTTCAAATGAAGAACTTTCTCTTGCTTCTGCGGAAAATAGCGAATCTGGGATTTCAAAGACCGCACTTGAACTCTTCAGAGAACTGGCTAACTTCTCACAGCCTGAACATATTACTTCCCTTGAATGGTTGGCTCGCTTTTCTCGAAAACTACGGTATATTTCTTTTTTTTTTGCTCTTTCCTTTTCAAGTCTTTCAGGTCTTCACCTCTCTTCTAAATAACCATATTATTTTGCTTTGCCAGCTTTGCTGGCCACAATCATCGGGACCTCAAGACCATTCGTGAGAACATTACGAGCACCACTGAATACAGCCATTCTTGTGAATTAGCTGCCTTTTTTTAGCTTATTGGCTGAGCTTATTGATATTTCTTGACTCAGAACAGATGGACGTCATCAGACCATCTGTAAGGGCCGTATCCTAGACCGTACCGTTCCGTAGGCTTCCGCGGTCCTTCCGATCGAATTCCGACGACTTACGATCTGTTACCGGCATTTGCGCACAATCCGGAGACGTAACCCGTATTCTAGAGTCGGCTGGACCCGAGACTTGTATCCTAGCGACTGCGCCGTCACTGCGATTTTGATGCCGCGTCTCGCGCGCTGAGGCGATACCCAGGCCAGAAGATGTGGGCCCGCATTCCGTTTGAGAAAATACACCACGTGTTGCAAAATCCAAGAGAACATCATATCAAATCCCATCAATCCCATCAATCAAGTACACATCACCTCACATGTCAAAGTAGAACCACATCCCCAAGCAACCCCAAAGTCAAACTCTCTCTTAAACAAAGTACACCCATCACTCATTTCACCCATCACCCCATCACTCACCCATCCCTCTCTCTCTTACAACCACTCTCTCTCATCTCTCTCTCCCTCATTCTCCAAGCAACCCACGTCTAAGCTTCTATGGGAGAGAGCTTGTGTGACCCACTTTCCTACCTCCCATCTCCACCCTTCAAAACCAATCTCGATCGTTGAATCACATCCCTTGGAGTTCGGGAGATTAAGGAGGCTAGAAGATTTGCAAGGTGGGTGATTTTTTTTATGGTTTGATTTTTATGATTTGAAGGGCCACTTTTGGTGGGACCCATCTTGATGTTTGTTTTGTAAGAAATGGAGGGGCCCATAGTGGCAGGGTCCCTCCCTCTCTCTCTCTCTCTCTCTCTCTCTCCCCTTTGATGCCATGTGGCCCACCTGATGCTAGTGACATATCCACGCCATCCATCACGGTGGAGCCCACTTTGATGAATGTGGTGTATCCACACCATCCAACAACTTGGACGGTGAGATCCACCGTGGCATATGTATTTCGTCCACACCGTCCAGATGCTCTGGACGGTGGTACCCATCTGAGTGTTGTCCAGCACGCAGGCCACCTCATTTTATGTATTTTGTCCCAGCCGTCCAGATGCTCTGGATGGTGGCCCCACCGTGAGGGATGGGATGTGTTATATCCAAACCGTCCATTCTTTTGGTGAGCCCGTTCTATGGCTTGAGACTGCATTGAAGTAGATCCAAATCTGTGGTGGGCCACGTGTGTAGCAACCACCTTAATACATGTATTCTCCTCACCGTCCATCTGGACGTGAGGCAGATCCAAGTTCTGGTGGGCCACGTATGTGGGACCCACCATGATGCATGTATTAAAATCCAAGCCATCCAGCGTCAGGGTCTGGACGTTGGATCCTTGCTGGGCATAATAATAAAAAAATAATATTAACAATATAATATCATATTATATTATGTGTTTTACCTCTGCCGTCTATACAACAGATGTGTGGGGCCATCCACACGTGTGGCACGTGTGGATGAGACTCACCTTGGAATATGTGTTCCATATCCACCGTCCATCCACCTATCTGGAAGGTGGACCACACCTTAACATATGCATTGTATTCACACCATCCATCTCTGGACGGTGTGCCTTGTGAGGCCCATGTGTTATATCCACTCCGTACGTCCGGTACAGAGACGTGGTCCCACATGATTTATGTGATTTACCGTCCGTCCATTTGGACGTAACCCACCTGAGATATGGATTTCATCCATGCCGTCCATCCACCTTGCAGCAACAACAAAACTGCCGCAACCACGTTAGCAAGTTCTGTTGGACACCACCATGATTTGGGTTTTGATCCACACCGTCCACCGTGTGGACCCACCTTAATGAAGTGAATCGGCTGGTGCGCCTCATACCAGAGACGTCACCAAGATCCGTGGGACCCACCTGACACGTACGGGTCTTGATCCACACCGTCCACTCATATAGAATGAGGCAGATTCAAATATCAGGTGGTGCACGCACCGTCCAGTAGTTTGGACGGTGGGACCTACCTTAAGTATGTGTTATATGTCCAGCCCGTCCATTGCTGGACGTGGGTCCCTCCTTGCACGTGTGGGGTCTCCACCGTCCAGCTGGACATGGACCCCACTTCTGGTGCGTGGGTTGCAACCACACCGTCCACCTATGCAGTAGCTCCGTGGACCACCTATGGTGCATTGTAAATCCAAGCCGTCCGTCCATCGTAGACCCACCTCCAATGTGTTTTGATCCTAGCCGTTCACCTGATGGGTCCCGTGCAGCAGGCGACTGCTGCTGCCATGTACGTCAGCAACTGTGGGTCCCTGTTGAGGTATGTATTATATCCTAATTGTTCACCCATGTGGGACCCACGATGTACTTTCATCTGCACCGTCTCTCGGGACGGTGCTTGTAAAGCCCACCATGGTTTATGAAATTCATCCCACCGTCCATCTGAACGGTGGGGACCACCGTTTTCAGTGTTGTGTGGGCCGATGGTGATGCATGTGTTTCATCCTCACCAGCCATCCATTTTGCGGCCCACCATAGGTATGTACTTCATCCAGGCTGTCCAACCATTTAGACGCTCAAACCGGGCCAGCAACAGGTGGGCTGACTGTCCAGTGGTGGCCCATCTTGCTGAATATTCATGTTGTCCACCCATTGTATTATGCGGCCCACCGGGATGTGTGTGTTATGTACACACTGTCCATCTGATTTTCTGGACCATGGGCTGCCCCATCAGGCCCATTGTAATGTGTTTGAGGCCCGACTTGATGTGTATAAGGCCCACGTGCAGGGCCCACCTGCGATGTATATTAGGCCCATGTGTAGGGCCCACCCATTGTGTATTGTGGCCCATGGTTGTGGACCATTGTGATGTATTCGAAGCCCATGGACAAGGCTTGACGTGATGTATTTATGGCCCATGTGCCAAGGCCCATTGTGATGTATATGTGACCCTTGAGTGAGGCCCATAGTGATGTTTATTAGGCCCTTGTGTGAGGCCATGGACTCACTATTTGTTTAGCCTGTGTGGGCTACTCCTTGGGAGCAATGTTGGTTAGATGTCCACATTGATGGGCAATGATGGTTAGATGTCCTCATTGTGACCTTCCCTTAGGCCATGTTAGGTCCATTCTTACCAATCCCATTTGTCGTGACCGATTGTCGATTCCAATTGACGTGACCGATTTACCGATTCTGATTATCGATCGATTCCGATTGTCGTGACCGATTGCCGATTCCGATTGACGTGACCGAATTGCCGATTCTGATTACCAATCGATTTCGATTATCATGACCGATTACCGTTCTAATTGACGTGACCGAATTGCTGATTCTGATTATCAATCGATTCCGATTATCATGACCGATTGTCGATTCCGATTGACGTGTCCGATTTGCCGATTCTGATTATTGACTGATCCCGATTGTCGTGGCCGATTGTCGATTAGTGATTAAGGCCGTTTATCATGACCGATTGCTAATTCCGATTGACGTGACCAATTTACCGATTCCGATTATTGACCGATCCCGATTTGTCGTGGCCGATTGTCGATTAGCGATCGAGGCCATTTATCATGACCGATTGCCGATTCCGATTGACGTGACCGATTTGCCGATTCCGATTATTAACCGATCCCAATTGTCGTGGTCGATTGTTGATTCCGATTGACTTAGCCGATTTGCAGATTTCGATTGACGAGACCGATTATCGATGTCGATGCTGATTGTTGATCCCGACTCCGATTGTCGAGGCCGATTTCGATTCTGATTATCGAGGCTGATTCTGATTTGTCAAGGCCGATTATATAGGTTGATTTCGATTGTCAAGGCCGAGTATCGAGGCCGATTTCGAGTGTCGATTCCGATTATTGAGACGACCTCAATTGTCAAGGCCGATTTCGATTGCCAATGCCGATTGTCGTGACCTATATTATATGATGTACATGCGACCCGTAGTTGAGGCTCATTATGACACATATTAGACCCATGGGCAAATCCCATTGTGATGTATTCATGGCCCATGGATAAGGCTCATTATGATGTATTCATGGCCTCTGGGCAAGGCCCATTGTGATATGTATTAGGCCCATGAGTAGGGTCTACCTGTTGTGTATATGACACATATTAGACCCATGGACAAGGCCCATTGTGATGTATTCATGGCCCATGGTTAAGGCTCATTATGATGTATTCATGGCCTCTGGGCAAGGCCCATTGTGATATGTATTAGGCCCGTGAGCAGGGTCTACCTGTTGTGTATATGTGACCCTTGGGCCCATCGTGTTGTATATTAGGCCTTTGTGTGAGGCCGTGGGCCCATTATATGTTTGGCTCTATGTGGCCATTCCTTAGGGGCAATGTTGGTTAAAGGTCCACATTATCAAGGCCGATTGTTAATGCCGATTATTGATATCGATTATGAGTATGTGACAGCATAGCATCATAATACATGCCCATACGCATCATCTGCATGTTTGTTATGAGACGTGATTGACCATTGCATATGCCATAGGGCAGGTTGTTCATAGGGCTCCCTGATAGGCGGAGTTGCCCTACATGAGAGCATGACATGTATAGGATTGATGCATGATTGGACTGTGTGACTCATGCATCTTACATTTGTATGACATGACCACCATACGCCCTAGCGACATCAGGGCCGTAGCCTCCACAGGTATTTCGTGAATGGCCAGATGGGACACCGAAAATTTGTTCTACATGGGGTACTATAGATATCCTTGTGTGAAAGTCCCAGAACCCTCTTGGTTCAAGAGGTTGCTTCAACGTCTAGACCGAGTGGATGCATGAGCGCATAAGGGCCGCATACCGTTAGGCCGCGTCTCCCACTGTGTCGTGGTCGGTTGGAAGGGAGTACGGCCTTACCTGCCCGAGAGGAGGGGCAATGCTAAGCTGAGTCTGACCAGCTCAAGGAATGGGTCCGCTATCGACGAGTCGGGCCCGATATTGGCAGACGGATAGTGAGGTCTCTTCCACTTACCTTATTGCGCGCATTGGGGCGGCAATCTGGTTTGGAGTGTAATAGACCCATGTGATTTCCCAGAAAGGAACCGTACTGATATGTGGACTTATAGAGTAGGAGTTGCATACTCATGCATTCATTTCATTCACTATCCACTCGGGCTAGTGGTGTGCAACTAATTGTTGTGTACCTTCGCATGGCCAGGATTTCGGTTGGGTGCGCGACTAACCTGAGATCAGGAGTTTACCACATTGAGTCTGACTATCCAAATTTAGGTATGGGACTGGTTTGGATAGAAGTCCCTTGTGATGGACCCCATAGCCTGCGATACTACGTATTATCATCCCGACTTCACACTCCAGCATGGTCATTCTATTTGCACCGCATATTGCATTGCATCCACAGTACTTAGCATTTTGGGTTACCTGTGTCTCTGCATTTATATGATTTAGATACGACATCTAATATTTGACTCTTTATGACTCCTCATTTATGTAGTTGATCTGTATAACGTATTCTGATATTGCTTGACTCATGGACTTGTCAGTATTTTCGCTTACTTTGATAACATATGATTCATGACCTTGCGCCTATTTCGACATTTTATGATTATGACATTGCGTTGATTACTTGACACTTTGTGCACACACTTACACCACCATCTAAGCATTCTATAAGCTTATGCACGATAGATGCATGCAGGTGATGTTAGGTTGCAGCAGCGTTGAGCTTGGAGAGTGCAGTGGTCTTCTAGAGGTTGATTTTCGATTTATGTATTTCCCTTTCAGCTTTGTACTCAAATGATTATATTAGTGGATATGTGATGATGATGTTGCCTTTGTGAATTGGGTAATCTTGTGGTTATGCTTATTATGAGTTAAATGTACATTGGAAAATCCTCCTTGTAGGATCCTAGGATCGGAATCTGGCGTATGGACGCTAGGAGCCAAGAATGGGGTACTACGGAGGCTGTCGGCACCAGATTCGGCGATCGGGATTCCAGTGAATCCGAAATTTTGGATTTGGGGCGTGACAGAAGTTGGTATTAGAGCATAACTTAGAAATACCTGAAGATAACATCACATATCTGCTGATAATTACCCTTCACTGTATGATTGTTGAAAACTTAGAATGATTAGATCCCCGAGTTCGAATAACTTAGAAATTTTCTGATATAGCTCCCTACCGTCGAGATTATGAGGCTTCATAGTATTCCAGTTTTGAGCATATCTGATCCAGAATCCGAGGATCAGTGGGGTCATCATAGCGTTGATGAGGTATCCTGAGGGCACGAGGTTCAGACTAGAGAGTGCTATTTGTTTATATATTGATCATGCCTTGTATGGTATTGATTAATATATGTATAAGCCGATGCTTCTTCTTTCCTTGCTTTGTCCTGCGTGATATTAAATTTCGAGGATGAAATTTTTATTAAAGGGGAGAGCTGTAAGGCCCGTATCCTAGACCGTACCGTTCCGTAAGCTTCCGCGGTCCTTCCGGTCTAATTCCAATGACCTGCGATCTGTTACCGGCATTTACACGCGATCCTGAGACGTATCCCGTATTCCAGAGTCGGCTAGACCAGAGACTTGTACCCTAGCGACCGCGCCGTCACCGCAATTCTGATGTCGCGTCTCGCGCGCCGAGGTCAGGCCAGGAAATCGAACCTGTGTTGATGTCATTGAATTTCGAACTCCGATTTCATTAACATGAGGTTCGATTCCTCGACATTTGAAAATGTGAGCGCTTGCCTTTGAAATATTTCAGGTAAGGGATATGATCAAGCATCATTCGATATCATTGGAATTTGAATCTTGATGATATCGATGACTGTGACAATTCATCGACAATTCCAAGGAATTTTCCTATAGGCTTGCTAAACAGTTTTTATCCTATTTCGATGACTCGACCTTGTCTCAATTTGATCAATATTTGAATATCGATTTTATCGAGTGACCCTTGATCTATGAAAAAACAACCTGAAAACTTGCTGGATAAATTTGTGTCCCCATCCAATATCATTGAAGGTCTACCGATATCATCAAGATTTGAATTTCGAGGATATCGAGGAGCCCTTCGATATATCAAGAATCACATGATTTGCCTTAGTAGCTTTTTGGACATAACTGACCAGATGACAATTTTATCGAGTCGACTCGATGGACTCGAGATTCAAACTTCGATGAGATCGAGCAGTCCATCGATTCATCGATAATTTAGTCTAGAGATCTTTGTGGTTGCTGGACATCATAAGTCCTCATTTCTATAATATCGAGTGCACTTCGAGGACATCGATAACATGGATCGATTTCATCGAGCCATGTATCGATAAATCGACAAAGGTAGAAAACTTAAAGATTTTTCTGTTCTATTTGAAAAAAGTTTTCTAACCAAAAACCTTAGAATGTTCTATTCAATTTTAAGGGTTTTAATTACCTGGTGTTTTGGGACATGGGATGTAAGGCTAAGATTTACTTGTGACGAGTTCGGGCACACATCCAGTTGAGGCAGACGCTTGATCAATCTTCCTATGGGGCTCCTTTTTCTTGCTGACTCAACACTCATGCTAATTGACAAACCAGGGCACTTTCAATCTCCCCCTTTGTCTATTATGTGACAAAACACCAAAACACCCTAGAACAACTTCTAGACAAACACCCCAAATTGTGTGTACATGAACCTTACACAATTTTACAATGCTATCTGGTTCACACACATAAATGACCATTTCATTCAGTAGTTGCTCCCCCTCAACAGCAATCTCCCCCTGTCTTCTTATAGCTGCTCTCTCTAACACCTGCCTGCTCCCTCTATCACCTATACCATCATTCATAAACACAAGAAGATACACACCACACAAATTTCCTTCGGGGGTGCGGATTTGTTCTCCCCCTTTTTGTCAGTCATTAGCAAAGGGAAATATAACAATGGATATTGACTGAAGTCGAAGCATACAGGAGAACCAAAATGCAGTGAGTATAAATGTAAAAGAACATCTCTGTGTAGAAATCATGTATGCATGTTAAGTCAAAGGAGATCAGTGATTTTAACAGACACTAATATTATGGATATAAAGATCAAACATCACAAATCAGTTAAGGAATATGCAGGAGGACGCATTCTCAATTGATATAAACCAGATAAAATAGGGAAACAGGGGTAAACATCATTTGAAGTAGCCCAGAGAAATATGGCAGTAAGCAGAAATGAATTATAACCAGCAATGAAACAAAATATCCAAAATATGTACTGCCCAAGGTTGGCAGTAGTGAACATCCATCCTAAACACAAAAAAAAAAATCTAGCCCATCCATGGGCACCCAAAAACAAACACAAGTATCTAGCCCATCTATGGGCATATAAATATCAAAAAAAAAAAAAAAAAAAAAAAAACTTGTCAGACTTTGCAAGTTAGTAATCCATCACATACACTCAAATAAACATAGGGCATTCAAAAAGATACATGTGCCCATACGCTGAGATGAGAATAGGGTGTATGTGATGGCACACAAATTGTTTATACTATGGTGGAGGGGCGGAGGAAGGCGGTGCAGTATCATCGCGTCTGCAGGAGATCAAATCCACCAATTGCTGCACTGACTGTTGCACCCCGTTCACCAAACGTTTCAGGACAGTGAACCTGACATTCATTGACTCCTTCAACTGAGTGACTTCTCGCAATGCCGCTCCAATCCGATCCTGATGTAGCTTGAACCTTTTTGCATGCCCGGGGTCGGATGGGGATGGAGCTTGTTGGGGTGCGAGAGGGTCACCTTCGGCCATTCCAGCGCCTTCGATATGAGCAGCCCCTTTACCACGTTCTCCTTCTTCGTGAATCCCTTCCTCGGGTCGGTCTTCAAGAAAGCAGTGGAACTTCAAATCCATTTTTCTGATGTTGTTCTTATTGAAGTGTTGGAGAGGAAGTTCCGGATCGTTTGTTGCCAGAAGACTGATTGTATTACATAGTATGTGAATAATCCAATGATAGGGCAAATGAACATCTCGAGAGGTATGAATCGCATACACTAATTGATGAACAATCAAGGTAGGAAGGCAGATTTTGATCCTAGTTGCTACAGAATATACTACCATGGCCATGAAGCTGTTAAGGTCGGCACGATTGGTACTTTGAGGATATATGTTGGAGGCGAAGATGCCATGTAGAATACGATACCTCGGTTCCATGAATTTTGCTTTCAGCGCATTGCTTTGATACCCGGGAATATCACGACCATGACAAAGAAATTTCGTAACCATGGATCGGGTTTCAACATTCTCAAGGTCCATGTCAGGGAGACCGACAGGTGACAGAGTAAGGCCAAGGATGTTTGTAATGGATGCAAGAGTAATTTCTACATCGTCACCATCAACAGAGACAGTGATGGACGGAGGTTCAACCACTAGAGAGTGACTTGAGGCAAAGAAGTTGTAGGTACGTTCATAGTGACACGGACCACCAAAGTCGAGGAGAGGCAGCCAGTCAATTGTGGCTAACAGGGGTTCCAGATTGTATGGTTTTAGACACTCCCTGTCTATCCTCCTTTCATGAACTAGCTTTCTTCCAGTGTATTTGGTTAGCGCCGGATTCACCTTAGCAAGAGGAGGGGTCAGTGCTTCAGATTGGGACCCGTTACACGATGTCTGTCTTGTTCGCGGGCGAGTAGGAGTCCCATGTTCAGGCGCCCTCGCCCTTTCCTTTGGAGCAAGGACCTTTTGCCTAGAGGATCTCGAAAATTCTCCAGGTCCAGACATTTTGCCCTTGTTCTTACCCATTTACCGGTACTCACAGAGAGAGATTTGATGAATTTGGGATTTAACGGACAGAACTTCTCTCAAAAACTAGAAATACCCAAAAAGCACAGATGGAATATTGAGGAAAGGAGGAAATGGAAAGGGTATTACCGGATTTGAATGACCTTCTAGGACTCTCCGATGAAGCTTCATGTAGGCCGGCTAAGAGAGACGAGTAGGGAAGAGAAAGATGACTTTTAGAAGTGAAATGCAATTTTTCCCGCTCGACCACCTTTTATCGGGCGGCACACTTCGATATCATCGAACATAGTTTCAATGATATCGATAGACCCCATTCGATTTTCTCGAAACTGCCTTCGATAACATTCTCGATCATGTGACTCTTCTAATTCCAAAGAGGCGTCGATGAGATAGATTCTTGGTCGATTTAATCGAGAGTCTACACGATTTATCGACAGGCATATCGAATATCTTTTCATTTTTCAGCATTTCCATAATCTTCCATGTATAATATAGTATATCTTTATATCGAATAGTATACGGAACAAAATTTGTACAAGCATTGTACAATCCAAAATTATAAACATCAGGATGTTTATATACAAAAAGATTGAGGTGAGGGACCTCAGATAAATCGTTAAAAGTTCATCAAAATTGCATCTTTTCAACAACTATCCAGATCTAGATGCATGACCTGGACATGTTTTTCCATGCTCAAATGTTTCTAGGCATATGGTTCAGCCCTTCCTTTGCCTTTAATGACATAGCAGTGGTTATTTGTGCAACAACCCTTCATCACCGGTTTACCTGATAGGTCTAGGATCTCGCATTCCTGCTTGTTGAATGCAACCACATGCTCAATGTCACATATTTGAGAGATGCTCAGAAGATTATGCGTCAATCCTTTTATGCAAAAGGCATTCTCATTTTTTTGCATATTTATACCTTTGATAATTCCCTGTCCTATTACCTTAGCAGTTCTTCCGTCTCCATAGGTGACTATCCCATCATTAAGATCTGAATAGTTTGAGAGAAGGGATTTGTCACCCGTGACATGTCTTGAGCATCCGCTATCTAGGTACCACTTAGAATCATCGCCTGTTATATGATTTGAGTGAGTAACAAGACAATTTTTCTTTTCTTTCACTACCCATTTTGTGATAGGAATTGTGGTAGTTTTAGTTTCTTTAATCAAGTTGGGCAACTGAATTGTGTTTCCTTGTCTCACAAATTCATTAGTTTTCTTGTTTAATTCAGTCAGTTGATTCAATAACTCCTTCATTCTGTCAGTCATTCTGGGAGGTGATGGATGTGTATTTCCTCTATCCATATTCATAGGTGGACACCTGACATCTTGTTTTCTGTTTGGTATGAGTTTACTGAAAAGGTCGAGCTAAGAGTCCTAGAGGGGGGGGGGGGGGTGAATATGACTATGCCAAATTAAAATTAAATGTAGAATTTAAACGAATATAAATAAAGATAGCACTTAAACAATCCCATAGTGCAGAAATATAAAACAACCTCAAATGTACAAGTATTGAGAGGTTGATACAGATGTTGTTCTAAGGACAACCTTACACCAAAAACCAATGGCTTATGGTAGGACAACCTGATTCCTAGAACGGTCTGTGTATCAAAATCTCAAACCGATACATAGGAATAAAGAAAAGAATAGCAATGAAAGAAACTAAGCTATTACAACATTCCCACACATACATAAAAAGATTACAACATTCTCACACATACATAAAAAGATTACAACATGTAATGTATAGTGAAATCCTAAAGCAGAAAATCCTATGTGCATACATAAAAAGATTACAACATTCTCACACTCATCGTAAGAAGGTAAAATGTGTGATTTCACTATACATTACACTATACATACATAAAAAGATTGTCTTCTTTTTATGTATAGTGAAATATTGTAATGATGTGCAGACCGATGTAATGTGTGATTTCACTATACATAATAATCTTTTTATGTATAGTGAAATGTTGTTATGATGTGCAGACCAATGTAATGTGTGATTTCACTATAATGTATGTAATGATGTTTATGTGAGCCACTACTTGGGAGCGATGTTAGTTAAATGTCCACATTGATGGGCAATGATGGTTAGATGTCCACATCGTAACCTTCCCTTGGACCCATTGTAAGGCCCATTCTTGTTATGAGTAGGCTATCTAGGCCCATCCTTGATATGAGGAGAGCACACCATCATCATATAACATGCTTAGTATAGCTTCACGATCCATGCCATGCGCATCATATGTATGCTTGATATAAGGAATGATTGATCATAGCACATGCCATTGGGAAGATTATTATGGGACTCCCTAATAGGAGGAGTTGTTCACATGAGCGCGTGGTACGCGCAGGTTTGATGTATGACTGGATGGTATGACTCATGCATCTCGCATTTTGTGATATGATTACCGTACGCCCTAACGACATCAGGACCATAACCTCCACAGGCATATCGTGGATGGCCAGATGGGACACTGGAAATGTATTCTACATGAGGTGCTATAGATATCCCTAGGTGAAATTCTCTAAACCCTCTTAGTTCCAGAGGTTGTTCCAACGTCTAGACCGAGTGGATGCATGAGCTCATAAAGGTCATACACCGTTAAGCCGCGTCTCCCATTGTGTCGTGGTCGGTTGGAAGGGGGTGCGTCCTTACCTGCCTGAGAGGAGGGGACAAAGCTAGGCTTAGTTTGACTAGCTCGAGGAATAGGTCCTCTATCGACGAGCCGAGCCCGATATTGGTAGACGGATAATAAGGTCTCTTCCACTCACCTTGTTGCGCACGATGGGGAGGCAATCTGGTTTGGAGTGTACTAGACCTCAGTAATGATCCCAGAGATGTACGGTACTGATATGTGGACTTATCGAGCAGGAGTTGTATACTCAGCATTTTACTCATTCATTCATTCATTCACTATCCACTCAGGCTAGTGGTGCGTAACTAATTTGTTGTGTACCTTCGCAATGACCAGGATTTCAGTTGGGGCGCACGACCAACTGGAGATCAGGAGTTTACCACATTGTGTCTGACTATCCAAATTTAGGTATGGGACTGGTTTGGATAGAATTCCGTTGTGATGGACCCCATAGCCTGTGATACTACGTACTATCATCCCGACTTCACTCCAGCTTGGTCATTTCATTCGCATCGCATATTGCATTACATCCGTGGCATATGACATTTTAGGTTGCTATGCTTCTACACTTATATGGCCTAGACGGACTTAGCAATATTTGTATATTGCTTTGCATCCTCAGTATATGATATTGGCTTATTACGTTTTTACATTGCATAGCCTCGATATGGCCGTTAGCATTCATGCCTTATATCGCATAGCCTTGGTATGGCTAATAGCATTCATGGATTTACTAGTATGTTTCCACTTACTTTGATATCATATGATTCATGATCTTGCCAGTATTTCTGACATTGTATGATTATGGCGTTGTATTTGTGTGTTTGACACTTATCTTGTGCACACACTTTCACCACCCTTAAGCTTTCTATAAGCTTATGCACAATAGATGTGTGCAGGTAGCGTTAGGTTGCAGCAGCGTGGAGCTTGGAACACGCAGCGTCTTCTGGAGCTTTGATTTTCGACATACGTATTTCCCTTTCAGCATTGTATTCAAATGTGTCACGACCCAAACTTGGAAACCGGGCTCACAAAATTCTCGATCGCCGAATCCGGCGCCGACACCTCCATAGAATATCATTCTCGGTGCCCGGAACTCATTTACCAGGTTCCGATCCTAGGATCCTACAAGGAGGATTTTCAATATCAATTTGATTCGTAATGAGCATAACCATAAGCATAACCCACAAACAATAATCATAAGAACACCATCATAAAATCCACTATGATAAAAAACTTTAAGGTACAATACGTATGAAGGAAAATACAAGACAATAAAGCTAAAACTCTGGAAGTTTTGCAGCACGCTCCTGGTCCTGAACTGCTACTGCCTAGCGTCACCTGCACGCAACGGTCGTGTGTTAGGTTATAGAAAGCTTAGAGGGTGGTAAAAGTGTGTGCATATGGTAGAAACGCAAGTTGCAATATCAGAGTAATGTAAAAATGTTGGTAAGTCCATAAATGTCATCAGTCGTACCAAGGCAATGCGATGTAAGGCATGAGTGCTATCGGTCATATCAAGATCATGCGATGCAAGGAGTGAATGATATTGGCCATACCAAGGCCATGCAATGCAAGATATAACTCAAGCACACCAGTCCTCATCCGAATCCATATGTCAATGCAGCTCATCGTTAGAGCATCAAATATCAGTATAGTTCTTACTCTGGATAATCACTGGGGTCTAGTACACTCTATGCCAGCTTGCCGCCCCTATCCGAGCAGACAACTGGGTGAGTAGAAGAGACCTCACTATCTGCCTGCCAATATCGAGCCTGACTCGTCGATAGGGGACCTATTCCTCAAGCTGGTCAAACTCAACCTAGAAATTGCCCCCTCACTCAAGCGGGTAAGGTCACACCCCTTTCCAACCGACCACGACATAGTGGAAGACGCAACCTACTGGTATACGGCCCTCGTGTGCTCATGTATCCACTCGGTCTCAACGTATCGAGTCATCCTCTGGTACCATCAGGTTTAGAGATTTTCACCCAGAGACATCTATGGCGCCCCGATGCTAGAAACAGTATTTCCGGTATCTAATCCGGTCATCCACGATGTGTTTGTGGAGGCTATGGCCCCGATGTCGCTAGAGCATACAGTAATCATAATCACACAAATGCAAAGTGCATGAGTCACGCAATTCAATCATGCATCAATCCTACGCATACCGTGCGCTCATGTGGGATAACTCCGCCTATCAGGGAGTCTCATAAACCACCTGCATTATGACATATGCAATGGCCATTCATGTCTCATAACAAACATGCAGATGATGCGTATGGGCATGTATCATGTTGTTATGCTGTCACAAACTCATATTCGACAACGATAGCCGGTATCGACAATCGGCACCGATAATCGGCATCGATAATCAACCTCGACACAAGGCGGGGTCCATAGATGGACATCCGATGATGGATCAATTAAAATCAATGGGGCTCAAGCGTTTGAGTTAACCCACTAGATAATGATGAGGATGGGCCTAACAAGGACTAAGGGAAGGTCACAATGTGGACGTCCAACCATCATTGCCCATTAATGTGGACCTTTAACCAACATTGCTCCAAGGAATGACGCTCATAGGGTTAATCGTATAATGGGCCCACGACCTCATACAAGGGCCTATTATATATCATCATGGGCCTCGCTTATGGGGCATATACGCATCACATTGGGCCTCACTCATGGGCTAATATATATATATATATATATATAACATTGGGCCGTATCAAATGGGCCGATTCAAATGGGCCATACCAACTACACCATTCATCCATCTATAGAGATCATTTTAGAGCATTATCCAAATAAATGAATCATATCAAAACATTATCTAGACCATACCACAAATAACAATGTGATAATGATTTCCACTGTTAAACCACCATAGCGTTTATTTTCCATCTAGTCAGTTCATAAGGTCACAAAAGGCCTGAATTGAGAAGAAAAACAAATATCATATCGGTTCAAAACTTCTGTAACCCAAAGGGGTTTCAATGGTAGACATTCAATCCCAATGTTTTTGCACTGTGGTCCACTGGATACTAGATCTGTCTTTTTTTTTTTCTTCTCAAGCCCTTAGGATGAGCTCACCAAATGAATGGACGGTTTGGATGAATCACATATATCAAGGTGGGGTCCACATACTTAGCCCACCATAAAATTGAATCTGCTTCATTTTTAATCCCAAGCCTTGAGACGAGCTCACTAAATGGGGTGGACGGTTTGGATGTAACACATGCATCAGTGGGCCCCATGAAATTGCTGATCAAATTCAGCAGCAATAGCTGCTGGGTGGGTTGACTGCCCATCGCGCCAATTAGATGGATGGTAGGGATATAACACTTATCTCATGGTGGGGTCCACATACGTGTGACCCACCAATTAAATGGATGGCGTGGAATGCAAAACATGCATCACGGTGGGATTCTCCATTCTCGTCCAGATGAAATGAATGGACGGTGAAACACATATATCATGGTGGGCCACCCAAATGAACAGTGGATATTCAACATATCCATCAGGGTGGGGGCCACGTGGTGTGGCCCACCATGAAATATATATTGTATATATAAATATTATTTAATTAATTAATTTATTTATTTACCAACACCACTACAACAGCTAGCGCTACTGGCCGTCTAGTAACGGACGACCCTTATTAAAGGGATGCAAAGGTGGGTTCCCACGAGGGGCCCACCATCACATATATAATATATATGACTATATGTATTATAGTATATGTATGTTATATATTCTTTTTCTTTTCTTTTCTTTTTTTGCAGTGCTTTACACTCCAGCACGTCCCATGAATAAATATATCTACATTCATCAATGTGGGGTCCACATACATGTGGCCCACCAGCCACATACTCCGAGGTGGCCCCATATACACGTGGCCCACCGATGGACCGTGTAGCTCTAATCCATTCATCAGGGTGGGGTCCATACATCCTAAAGTGGACGGTATGGATATAATACATACGCCATATGTGGGCCACTCACATCATCATCCCACCTAAAAGAAAGAGAGGAGAGAGAGAGGAGAGAGAGGAGAGAGAGACGGTGTCACGGAGGGACCCCGCCACTATGGGCCCCTCTTTGATCACACACATACATCAAAATGGGTCCCAACATAAGTGGGCCCTAAAATAGAAATCAATGGTGGATCACCCACCTATCGGCCTCATTCTTTAGCTCCTTGGACTCCTATGCTCATTATCTTCAATCTTGATGGAGGTTGATGATGAATGAATGGTTGAGATGGGAGATGAGAGGGTGGGAAAGTGGGCCACACTTGGCTTTGGGAGAGCATGGGGAGTTTGGACGTTGGAAGCTCTCTTGGGAGTTTTGGGCGATTGCTTAGAGAGAGAGAGAGAGAGAGAGAGAGAGAGAGAGAGAGACGTGATGGATTGATATGGGATGGGTGGAATGGGTGTTGTAAGGAAGGGGATAGAGAGGTATGGGTTTGTTTGAAATTTCGGTAAAAGAGGGATGGATAGGGAGAGAGAGAGAGTTGACTTGGAGAAAAGAGGGAATGGGTGCTTGTACTTGGAATAGGGTAAGGTGGCATTGGGGTATGGAGGGTGTACTTGATTGATGGGACATGTTGTAGAGATTCTCTCGAAATTCTTAACGCGCGGCGTTTCTTCGGAATAAACACGGGCCCACATCTCCTGGCCCGGGTATCACCTTGGTGCGTGAGACACGGTATCGGAACCGCTGTGACAACGCAGTCGCACTGGTGTACAAGTCTCGAGTCGAGCCTACTTCGGTATACAGGACTCGGCTTAGGATCGCTTACAAATGTCGGATACAGGTCGAGGGTTACTAGAATTCGACCGGGAGGACCGTGGAAGCTTACAGAACGGTACGGTCTAAGATACGGGCCTTACAAAATGTTTGTATTAGTGGATATGTGATGATGATGTTGCCTTTGTTATTTGGGTATACTTATGGTTATGCTTCTTATGAGACAAATGTACGTTGAAAAATCCTCCTTGTAGGATCCCAGGATCGAAATCTGGCGTATGGGCACTGGGAGCCGAGAATGGGGTACTACGGAGGCTGTCGGCACCGGATTTGGTAATCGGAAATTTTGTGAGCCCGATTTCCGGGTTTAGGGCGTGACAGGTTTTATATGCATAGATGTGTTAAGTTAATCTAATTATATGTGTTTTGCTATGCAGGGTGATATGGAGAGGTAAGACAAAAAGGTGATTAAAGTAATGATTTAAAGCTTAAAGAATGATCAAGTGGATAATTGGATGCTTAGAGGATCATATTGAAGAATTCTAGTGTCAAAGATCCAAGAAAATCAAGTGTTATAGATGAAGAGAAGTCTGAAAAATCACACAGTTAAATAACAGAAATAACAGACTTTTCAGTCCCACCTAAGGCATGTTTGGTCCGACCGAAGGTGCTAAAAATAGTCCAACAATAAAAAGTGGATTTTCATAGTAAATTCATCTCCACCGAAGGACTATTCCGTGCGATCGAAGTGATGTTCAGTTAGACCAAAAGGTGATTCATCCTGACTGAAAGGAGATAAAGAGTTCAATGTAGTTTTTAGATAAATTCAGTTCCAATCGAAGGAATGTTTGGCTCGATTCAATGAAACTTTGGTGCAACCAAAGGTGATCATCGGTGCGATCGAAGCATAGCAAAAGTGTGCGATTTTGAAGTCGATACAGATTTTTTTAATTTAAAGTAGTGATCTAAGCTTCTCTAAACACAAATTAGGGTTTTGAGAGAGAGAGAGAGAGAGAGGAGAGAGAGAGGAGAGAGAGAGGAGAGGGAGAGAGAGAGGAGAGAGAGAGAGAGAGAGAGACGGCAGAGCTTACACAAAGTTGTACTTCTTCCTTAAATTTTCGGTTCTAGTTTATTTTTCATTATATATATATATATATATATATATATATATATATATATATATATAATATATATAGTTTAGTTCAATTATGACAATGTTGGATAAATATCTTAGCTAAGGCTATGAGGTGAAGCTTGTAATTATTTTAATGTTATAATTTACTTGATTCAAGTTTTATGGTTTGAATGTTGAATAATTCATTGATTTTTTTAAAATAAAGCTTTGGTTTTTGTTTACTTTAATCCATTGTTGAGTCCGGGCATTTTGGATAATTAGGAAGGCTAAGATTGTCTGGTTATCTATTTTGTAATGGATTGATGTATAAAATTCATGAATTTATCATAGACTATGGGTACGATACATACTTTAGATTCCCTGTGATCAATAACTTGGTACTTCATGTGGGAACTAAATGAATTGAAGTTCATATCTGTTTTGGTTTGTGAATTTTGAATCGACCACTCTATTATTTGGCCGGATAGGATAAGACTTCAATTCTAGTTGTGTTATCTAATTGAATCAAGTAAATTATACATTAAGAATGGCTAGAAGTATATCATTGATGCTCTAGCGTTTAATTTTATTTATTTTCTTTATATAATACTTAGATTTCTATTATTGCTTCCTCTAATTCAAATTTCATAGTTAGTTCTACTTTGAATTCTAGTTCTAAAGTGTTTTGAGAATGTACCAATATAAGTACCTAAGGATTTGATCTTAGCCTCACCGAGTTAAAAACTACATCATAGCCTTGCACTTGTGGTTGTCATCCTTCTAAATCGATCAAGTTTTTGGCACCATTGTCGGGGACTTCGGTTGCGTTTTTCTGAATTACTTTAGGGTTAGAGTTTGTTTATGATAAGGAATAGTTTTTATTGCATTTCTAGGTTAGGGTTTTTTAAAATTCAGATATTAACATCGTTTTGATTATTTTGTTCTTCCGTTTTGCAAAATTTAACCAGGAAACATCAATCGGGTACTACACTTCCAACCCTCTTCCTTTAGATCGTTTCTGAAATTTTCTTTCGTTGTAGAGGTTTTAATTGTTTGCCTCTAGGAGTAAAAGTACGTTTAGAACTAGGTCTGAGTGGTTCATGCCCAAGTGGGTCCGTGATCATACTCTTCGTCTTCTAGGTGAGCAAGGACTAGTTGAAGGATTGTCTATTCACCAACTTGTTAGAAAATACATGAGATCCTCTGAATTGGCTAAGAATACGACTGATAACTAACCCAATGAGCGTGTTATTGTTGAAGAACAAAACAAAAAGATGATAATGATGTGTGCAATGGTCCACCGGTTAGAACTTTACATGACTATTTACAACCAGCTAGGATGTGCATCCCTACCTACATGATTTTTCCACAATGCAGGAAACATGGATTTTAAACCGAGAGTGATCTAACTATTTCTAAAATTTCATGGACTATACTCTAAGGGCATGTTTGGACGAGCAGCGTGCGATGGAGTAGCCCATATTAGGTTGGATAGGGTCCTCAAATCCCACAACATCATAGTAGCCGTCTGTTTGGACGGGCGGTGGATTCGCGACTGGTGAGAAAATCCCCTGGATTGAGAGGGATTTGGTCACTGGATTTTGGGGGCTATCGGTGGTATGATGCAATCTTGTGGGATTTTCTGCTGGATAGGGGTTTTTTCTCCTTACCATTCTCCTTCCTGATGTCTATCGTACGGCTAAAATCCCTCTCGGTTTTCAGGTGCTTGGATTTGGCGGGAGGGTCAGGAACAGATGGTGGTGGGAGATGATTATTGTTGGCACGAAATGGGGTTATAAGAAGTTGTTTCAGGTCGCGATGGCTGTCACCAGTCGAGCCGGCGCTGCCATTGTGAACTGACAGTCTTCTCGGGCGGAGGTAGGTCCTCTTCCTCGCCCAAATTCTATGAGTAAACCCCGATTTGCATTGCATGTACTAGTACGGCCTTATCTTTGTTACGACTGAGAGGGATGAGGTGGTTTGGCAAGCATGCGATGTATGTGGCTTCATCACAGGCGAGACAGGCCCTCCGATATGGAGTCGGCCTGTGTTGTTGGCTGCGATGGCATTGTTTGACATTCTGATTTATGCGGGGGTGGATTTTCAGACAATACGTCATATACCCTGATGTTTCGCTTCCTATTGTTGTCGCCTTCATTGCATGCATCTGATGAAGTAAACCTTCTTGCTTGATTTTCTGTTGTTGGTATATCTCAGATGGGTTTTCTGTTGTTGGTATATCTCAGATAGTTTTGCATAGGTGTATCTCAGGTACCTTTTCTATTGTTGGTATATCTATTGCTTGATTTTTCTGTTGTGAGTATATCTGAGAGAGATTTTTTGTTGTTGGGATATCTGAGATGGATTCTCTGATATGTCTGAGGTTGATTTTCTGTTGTTGGTATATCTAATGCTGGATTTTCATTGTGTATCTTTCATATGGATGGCATACATGTTGGTATATGTCACATGGATTTTTACTGCTAGATCTCAGATGGATTTTTCTCTTCTAGGTATATATATTGTTGCATTTTCTTATGTTGGTTTTTCTCAGATGGGTTATACAGATGTCGGTATATCTGAGATGGGTTTTTCTGTATATCTCAGATGATTTTCTGTTGTTAGTATATCTATTGATGGATTTGTCTATTGTTGCTATATCTCAGATGGAATTTACAGATGTTGGTATATCTCAGATGTATTTCCAACGTGTCATCAGATTTCAATGACTTTGTTTTATGTTTTTTAAGTATTCTAATATCACATTGTTATAGATCTGTGCATGTGTTTCTTGTAGCCTATAATTCTACTTGAGTATTCTTGTTTTTTCCTGCTTATGGGTAGTTAACTCCTTGCAAATTGCGGTACTTAGTCTACTTAGCCTTTTTCAATCTTATTTTCTCTGCTGAGAAAAATATATTTTAGATGTTTTTATGCTTGGTGTTATTTTTGTCTTTTGTTTTTCTTCATTTCCTGTTCTTTTTTTTATTGAGTCTATGGTATCTTCTTCTTTTATAATGAGATGGTTTTCTGGTATATCTCAGATGGTTTTCTGGTATATGTCACATGGATTTGCCAGGATTATCTCAGATGGTTTTTTGTGTTGGTATATCAATTGCTGGATTTCTCTGTTGTTGATATATATCAGATGGATTTTCTGTTGTAGGATTTTACACTCGCACATCATAATCCTGTTATCAATAATCATGTTCTGCTGATGAATTGTACATGTACCGATGATAGTTTGATCAGTGTATACATGAGTCATATGGATTTTGAAGGATTATTCTGGGAATAGACTGTATGCCTTGGAATCCAGTTATTTTTATTTTTTGTTTTTTAGTACATGTATAGATGATAGTCTGGGAATGTATAGATGCAAGCTATTTAATTTGACATTGTTCTTCTGAGTATAGACTGTTCTCCTTGGAATCTAGTTATGAATTTTTCATATATAAAGTACATGTATACATGAATTGTTGATCAATGAATATATGATAATTGTGAATTTTTGTTTTATTCCGTTTTTTTTTTTTTTTTTGTTCTCATGAGAATACACTGTTCTCCTTGTATTCCAGTTATGTATTTCTCATGCCTAAAGTACATGTATAGATGATAGTTTAATCAATGTCATTTTTTTTTTTTTTTTTTTTGGGTTATATCTGTTCTCCTTATATTCCAGTTACTTTCATCAAACAAATGCCTGGAAATCAGATTATGTGGAATTTCTGGGATCACATTGTGTTTGACAATTGTGAAAATTTGTGAACCATCCTCATTTGGTATCTGTTTGGGTTGCATAAAGTGGATATTTCTAGACTGTTTGACAAGATAATGATTTCTTTTGGAAATTAAAATGGACATTTAGTTTCTGTTCTGCTGAGAATATACTGTTCTTTTGAAATTTCACAGAAAGTAGAGACATATACATTATAGTATGACCTCGGTAGCCAAGACAGTTATGGATTTTTCCCTTCATCTGGGAATAGTCTGTTCTCTTTGGAATCAATTTATGAATTTTTCATCTAGGTAGCTAACTCCTTGCAAAATGCGGTACTTAGTCTATTTAGCCATTTTTCGATCTTATTTTCTCTGCTGTGAAAAATATATTTTAGATGTTTTTATGTTGGTGTTATTATTGACTTTTGTTTTTTTTTTTCCATTTCCTGTAAATCTTTTCCTTCTCTTGTTTTGATTGAGTCTATGGTATCTTCTTCTTTTATAATGAGATGGTTTTCTAGTATATCTCATATGGTTTTCTGGTACATGTCACATGGATTTCCCAGGATTATCTCAGATGGTTTGTTGTGTTGGTATATCAATTGCTGGATTTGTCTGATGTTGCTATATCTCAGATGGATTTGCTGTTGTTGGATTTTACACTTGGACATCATAATCCTATTATTAGAAATCATGTTCTATTGATCTATTGTACATGTATAGATGATAGTTTGATCAGTGTATAATGAGTCATATAGATTTTGAAGGATTGTTCTGGGAATAGATTGTATGCCTTGGAATCCAGTTATTTTTATTTTGTGTTTTTTAGTACATGTATAGATGATAGTCTGGGAATGTATAGATGCAAGCTGTTTAATTTGACACTGTTCTTCTGAGTATAGATTGTTCTCCTTGGAAACTAGTAACGAATTTTTCTTATATAAAGTACATGTATACATGATAGTTTGATCAATGTATAGATGATAGTTATGAAATTTTTTCTTTTTTTGTTCTCATGAGAATAGACTGTTCGCCTTGTATTCCAGTTATGTATTTCTCATGCCTAAAGTACATGTATACATGACAGTTTGATCAATGTTATCCTTTTTTTTTTCTTTTTTCTTTTTTATATATATCTGTCCACGCAATTATACTTTCATCAAACAAATGCCTGGAAATCAGGTTCTGTTGAATTTCTAGGATCACATTCTGATCGACAATTGTGAAAATCTTTGAACTGTCCTCATTTGGTGTCTGTTTGGGTTGCATAAAGTGGAAATTTTTTGACTGTTCTTGTAATAATGATTTCTTTGGAAATTTAAATGGACATTTAGTCTCTGTTCCGCTGATTATAGACTGTTCCTTTGGATTGACACATAAACTAGAGATGTATACATTATAGTATGATGAAGGTAGCCATGAACACCCAGATCCATATCTCAACTGGGAGGCTGAGTGGAGATAACTCATTTCAACACCTGAGGTCATAGTATCGATCCCTAGTGGGGATGGCTAACATGGACTGTCTATTGACATGCAGTGTGTACTAACAACCTAACCCAAAAAAACAAAAAGTAACATAAAAGAACTTCCTATTTGGGTTTGTTTAGATAGGTAGGCTTTAATACTCCGATGAATCTGTTGTAGAAGAAAAATGTTTTATTGTTATTTTTTTGGGTATTGTAAGGAACCCAAATAGGAAGAACACCCATAAAAGAAAAACTCTTATATGTATGTGTGTATGAATGTATGAAGAGAATTGTGGGTTTTTTTTTTTCCTTCTTTTTGTATTGCAAGGAACTCAAACAAGAAGATCCACAAAAGAAAAACTCTTATATGTATGTATATATTTATGTATGTGATGAACATATACCTTGTGATTGATATGCATGATATGAAGAAAATTGTAGATCTTTTTACTTTTTGTTTTGTACTGCAAGGAACTTAAACAAGAATACCTAGAAAAGAAAAATTCTTTATGTAGTTATGTATGTATGTTGAACAGATAACTTGTAGTTGGTGTGCTAGAGATTTTGGTTGCTTCTGCTTGTTATTGTTATTGCTATGATTTTATTTTGTGTTTCTTCTTTTGTAACAGATCATTTTGCACATATGCTTCTGGTTTTTAGTGGTATGATTTACTTTTTTGAAGTGATTACTGTATGGGATGAATCTTGTACATTTGAATTTGCCATTTTCTTGTTCAGTGTTCTTTCATTGCCAATGAATGAAAGAATGAGATTTCATATCCACACCTACCTTGATTGATTTTGTTACACCCACTTTTCATTTCCTCAAAATAGTTGAAACCCACCTCCCGTTTCCGGAATTGAAGTAGTACACTTTCTTACTCTTTCAATTCTGCAAACAGAAAGTGGGTGTAAGCAACGTGTGAAATGGTGGCGATCTATAATGAATATGGCTCCATTGCATATAATCCTATGTCATCGAAGACTGTTTAATTCGGCTATTCTGCGATAGATGAATGTTTTCTGATGCATTTGGATCTCAATTCTCTGATTGAAGAAACATGCTCCATTGTCTAAATCTATTTACAGTGCAGGCCCGCCTGATGGAATGCTTGGTCTATGCACGTGTTTGCTATATTTCCATGTGCACTGCATGTAGATGAGCAGGTCTATACATGTGCACATTTTTCACCAACACTCAATTACCATGTGTGTTTTCCTTATTTCAAATGCTTCTATCACAAATACCCTGAATTTTCTTCCTCCTGATTTTCATAGTACTTGAAATATATATTGGGTTTTTCAATCTCAGCCTTCGATTGTAACATCGAGATCTTTCACAAATACTTCCCTTGTATTTTGTCTCCATAGAAATTCTTTCTCTTTTTGTTGTTTCATGGAATGTATATGTTATCGACTTCTCATTTCGTTAATCGCAGCATGGTTGCTTTTCCTTGAAGTTTATCTGGTATGGTTTCTCTAATCTCACTGTTATCTGTTATACAAATCAGGTATGGTTTCTCTAATCTCACTATTATTTGTTATACAAATCTGGTATGGTTTCACAATGATCTGGTAGTTAATATTGCACACTCCATTCATATGGGAAAAGCCAATGACCAATATGCGAACAACTGGAATTTTTTACATGCAATGGTGTATGACGGGACTTGCTTATTATGGTCATGTGTTGTTTTAATTGATGGAATATTTTCAATTCATGTTGTTCCATTTTTCAGGAAACAGTGTTCGGCACACCGTTCTTGTTCATTACAGAGACATTTAAGAGGTAAGTTTCTACTCTTCCGTTCATATCGAAAATTAGAAATTTGCAGTTAATAATCTACAAATCGGCGACAAGATCTCTGTGAAATGTACTTGATTCCATATCTAGGATTAGCGATGAATACTTCCATTTACATATTTGATGCCAGGACTATTGGTGCATATCATTTCAGAATATGCATGTCAGCATGTGCATGTTTTCGATTCATAAGTTACAGGAAAAATATGTTTTCAGTTATCAGGACAACTGGTTGATCTCATTCCATAATGTAACATGGAATTGCTTGTTTCCTGGTATGTATCAAGTTACGGGCTTGTTTTAGTTTACATTCTTACGCTTCAATTCATTTTCGTCCCATATAACCAACATATTCAGATAAAATCTAGTAGCCCATATATCATTTTAATTTAATTCTCTGCCTCATGTGAAGCTGGTTTTTCATGTTTCTGTCGTATAATCTTATTTGTTTTAACCCTCAAACCAGATTCTAGGCATTAGGTATGGATTTTCAATTTGAATCAATCTCTTCAAAATTTCTTGAAGAGATTCACATATGATTGCTGATCTTGAAGAAAATCATGGGTTGTGAACTTCTTAACATGTAATCATAGTTGAACTTATCCCACCATATAAATTATTCAACCTTTTGTCAAAGAGGAGATGAAAGGACTTCAGATGTTCCAAATACCTTCCCATGTAAGAATGTTTGACTTATAACCAGAGTCAAATTGAAGGATCGATTGACTGTTTAGATTTGCCTATATTTTTCTAAGCTTGTAGAGTTGGTTTATTCCCCATTGCATGTGAGAAATACTACTCATTATTGTCAATCTGAGTATCCAAACCTGATAGTGTTGGCTATCAGTTGGCGATGGAGAGTGAAGATTCGGGAGAAGATACAAATAGTGTCATAGTTGCTCGGGCGATGATGGCTTGTGTGGTGGCTGTCAGGGAATATTATCGTGAATACATGTTCAAACAGCCGGCTCGTCATGGAGAGGATGAGCGCATCAGGTTCATCAACTCTATTATTAGGGCTAGTGATCGGGATTGTGTCACACAACTTAGGATGAATCGAGAGACGTTCTTCGTTCTATGTACCCAACTACGCAAGAAGACAGTGCTGCGTAATACTCGGCGTGTGAGTCTTGAAGAATAGCTAGTTATGTTCCTACACACATTGGGGCACATTGTTCAGAATTGCGTCATTGGTCATAGATTCATTCAATCGGGTGAAACAGTGAGTCGCCACTTTCAGTGTACTAGATGTAATTGTATCTCTGTACCCATTTTCTTTAAACAGGCTGGACCAGCGACTGCCTCTGAGATTCAGACAAACACAAATTGGGCTGCTTACTTTCAGGTATTAATTATGGTGGGTCATATTTCTATATACGTAATTTATACTACCCTTCATTCACACCTTTATCTAATGTATCTAAGATTGCGTTGGGACAATTGATGGTACACACATTCCAGCTCATGTGGCTACCAGTGACCATGCGAGCTTCTGCAATCAGAAGGGGGTCCTCTCCCAAAATGTATTAGCAGCTTGTTCATTTGATATGAAATTCATATACATATTGGCCGGTTGGGAGGGTTCTCCTTCGGATGCGAGCGTCTTACATAACGCATTGAGTCGATCAGATGATCCCTTGGTTGTCCCACATGGTATTGGTTATCTTTTAAGAGATTGACAATCTATTTCATCACCTTCACTTATTTTATTGTTCATTCAATGGGACTTTGATTCAAATGTGTAGGAAAATATTACGTTGTTGATGTCGGATATGCACATTCACCCAGTTTTATGGCTCCATATCGGGGCATTTGATACCACTTATAGGAGTATCGAACCGGGAGAGCACCTGCCAACATGAAGGAATTGTTTAATTACTGACACGCACAGCTGTGTAATGCAATTGAGCATTGTTTTGGTGTTATGAAAGGCAGATTTCCCATCCTGAAGACCGCTATGTAGTATGAATTCCACACACAGATGCAAATTGTGATAGCCTGCTATGTCTTACACAATTTCATACGTACTCTTCCAGAATCTCAAGAAGAGATGGAAACACTGGAGTATCTGCTGCTATGGGGAGAGTAACCCAATGCCTCATGAGGTTTCAATGAACGACGAGCGACAATGGTTATTGCGAACATCTCAGCGTAAAAAGGATGCTTGGATTCACGTGCGCAATGATATAACAATCAGATTGTGGGCAGATGCGCAGTAAAATTGTAGGACTAGATAATTGATCGTATTTGTAACAAATTCCATGACTTGCTGTTATTTACTTTCTACAAAACGTTACGTACCTGACAATGGAATTGCAATCTTCCAACCTCTGACATGGTAGAGTCATATATGCAGATACCAGATGATGATCTTGATAATCGTTCTTTTGAAATAGTTATCATTCTTATGATTATGGTTGACTTTTTGCAAATCATCATATGTACTTAATATTCAGGTGGTATGGTAGACAGATAGGATGTCTAATGATCCATTGACACCAACACATTCACCGGTCAAGACACCAGTGATGCCCACGCGATCTTCCCCACGCATGAAGACGGTGAAATCCCTGGCCGAGCCTGCGTCCCGAGCCTCAAAAATAAAATGGACTCCCGATATGGATCAGGTTATGATCGACATATTCTTGGAACAAGTGGCGTTGGGACGCAAGGGCGATAATGGTTTCCAACGTGAGACGTACCAAATTGCCACCGACGCCGTTACAAAGCATACCGATGTAGTCCTCAAGTGGCAGAATGTCTCTAACCGACTAAGGTATTACAAGAGGGAGTACACTGCAGTGAAGGATATGCTGGCGGCGAGCGGGTTCAGATGGGACAATGAGTGGATGGTGGTGACGGCTCCTAATGGAGTCTAGGAGGAATATCTTAAGGTATAATTTTTGTAATATAAAGTGGAGATATTCGCATCAGTATACACTTCTTAATGTACTTACAAATGCTTAATGTATGGCTGCAGTCTCACCCGTGTGCGGAGAGACTCCGTGGTAAACAGATTGAGAGAATGGATGATCTTGCAACTATCGTCGGTTCGGACTAGGCATCGGGACGTTATGTCCAAGGTAGTAGGAGTATAGTCGCATCATCATCATCATTTCATCTTCAACAAGAACTCAATGATGCATGAAGAGAGCTGGATGATGACTTCGACGATACAGTTGACCTGTCAGATGATTTTATCACAGACTCCACAGGGACCATCCCATTTTCGCCAGATAGTCTTTTGATTGGACAACACGACTCACGTAACACTCCCACTCACATAGCTAATTCCAATGCCACTCCAAGTGGGAGCGCAGGAAGGAAACGATCGTGCACTCCTCGTCCTTGTGAAGTATTCGGGGCCTCTATAGAGACCGTTGCTGACTCAATGCTGAAATTTGGCCTCGGCAAGTCGGTGAATCACACTTCTAAAGTACTTGATGTACTAGAAGAGGTCCAGGGCCTGACCAACTCAGAGTTTTTTGAGGTTGGTTAGCTCTTGAGTAAGGACAAGGATCTAGCATCGTTCTTTGTGAGTTTACGACCTGAGCGTCGCATTGACTGGTTGAAGAAAACACTTCATAACCACTTTGGTGATCGAGGTGTCGGATCTATCTGAGGATTTGAAGAAAATGGTTATGTTTTCTTAGTTGTTAGTTATTGGTATGTAATAACTTTGATATATATGATTTTCTTGGATGATTTGATAATTTGCTTTATTTTTTAGGATTGACACATATGGTGGTATATACGAATATGACAATTATGCTATGGCAATAACTTTATGTAATTAACATCTTTTATATGGTTTCACATGCATGCATTGGTAAGTTTATTTTCTAAGATAGATAAGACCATACAATCCGCTTGCTTGGAAGGGTACGTACATACGATTGGATTTTGTTTTCATTTAGTAAGTTTATTTGTACTTTACGATGTTACTCGATAGGCAATACTGCATGTAAACTTCGTTTGCGAATTTCTATTCCAACACAGGAATCTCGTGCTAATTACGTCCATGTCATTGCAGATGGGAAAGGATAAGTATTACGTTGTCTTGGTGGGACGTAGGCCTGGAATATACGTATGTTGGGACGATGCTCAGTTGGTGGTGGAGGGGTTTAGTGGAGCGAGACATTGCGCATTCACAAACTGGAAAGAGGCAGTTGCATGCTAGGACAGTCACTTCAGTAAAGCATATGCACCGTCGAGACCTTGCATGGAATCTCATACGGTTCAGGTCGCTGCATTTTCTAATGAGCTGGACATCCGCCATTCTTCGTCTTCATCCATCCGATAGACGATGCAGACGGCACAAGCGTTGCAGGCCATGGTTTCTAGGGCCATGTTGTCTAATGATCTTCCCCCATCAGCCCGATCAGATGGAGAGATATTCCGTGCTCTTCTAGTTGGCGTCAGTGTCCTTTTTCTTGCCATCCTTATTTTTTAAAATTCTAGCCCAACACGGATGACTGTAACTCTTTATATGTCACTTGTTACTTTTTCTCTCTTTTTGCCGCATAACTTAGGTTTCTCATGTTTTCATGCATCTCTATTTTAGACTGCCATATTTTTTAGGATCTATCTCTATCACACCACTGCCACATGATGTGGTCCATGCGGATACGTGGACATGTTCCATGGTGATAGTAATATTGATTGAATTCACTAGATATTATCGGCGTTGATGAGACATACATCGGTGGGCCCCACACAATTTTATGACCTGAACAAGCTATATGTATGTCAAGGTAAGTGACGGGACTTGCTACTCCCATTAACACTAGGTAATGGCTGGTGGCCAAAGCTCTGTAAGCCCCACCACAATGTATGTGTTTCATCCTTGACATTCGTCCTCATTTACGCATCGTTATACAGTGTGATTTAAAAAATTACATATATCCAAAAGTCATGTGGACCACATTACAGGAAAGGAAACAGTGTTGATTGAGGGTCGACCTTAGAAAACACCAGTGGGGTCCACATGCAGTTAATATTCTTTGATATCTATTTTATATCTCCATCTGGGCCTGTATGGCATTCATCAACAGATTTGATGTGAAATTATCTAGTAAAATAATAGGCTTGATGCTATATCTTAATGTGATGTGGTTCACGTGAGATATATAACCCTCTAATTTTTGGGACAACGGTGTAAGATGTCATGTCAAAATGGATGAAGGGCATGAATGAAACATTTTCATCATGGGGTGACGCAGAGAGCACGAACTCTCCTGACACGGAGTTGATGGCAGGACACCAATGCAAGGGAACGGATTGGCTACTCCCCCACTCCAGTTTCAAAACTGGTGGTAGATGCTCTTTGGAAACCATGATGTATGTGTTTCATCCTTTCCGTTCACCCATTTTTACAGATCATTTTATGGCTTGATCCAAAAATTGAGAGGTATATAAATTTCAGGTGGACCACACCACATGAAAACAATATTGATTGGACATCCATCATTAAAATCCTCCTGAGGCCCACTGTACTGTTTATTTGACATCCAATAGGTTGATTTGGTCATACAACTCCAGATGAAGGGAAAAAACAAAAATGAGCTTGATCCAAAACTGTTATGGCCCCAAAATGTTTTTTAATGGTCGACTCTCATTCAATATTGTTTCTTGTAATGTGGTCCATTTAAGATTGGGATATAACTAATTTTTGTTCTCAGATCGTAAAATGATCTGTTAAAATAGATGGACGTCATGAATGAAACACATACATCATGGTTGGTCCCATGGAGCACTGACCACCAGCCATTGGTTGGTGTTAGGGGGAGTAGCCAATCTGTTTCCCCAATGCAATCTGTCCATTGGCGGGAAACGGTTATAATTGTCCTTTGCAAGTATTGTTAACATGGATAGATGAATCCCATGGATGGCATGCAATCCCATGCCTGTCCAAACACAATCACTCCATGCATCCGCGATGGTCGTCCGCCCGTCCAAACATGCCATAGTTGGGCTGCTGGATATAGCAATCCAGTGGGATTGCATGTAATCCACTGATGCCATCTTGAAAGCTGTGCAATCCACCCTAATACAACCCAATCCCATCCAGGCCGCCCGTCCAAATAGGCCTTAAAAGTTCATATCTACATCTCAAAGAGTTTGATGAGATTGTAGCCACCATGTACTTTAATAACATGTCTGACGACATCTTGATTGAAGGAGAAGGCCAAGTCATGGATCCACTCCTTAAGGCCGAGATTAATAACATGGGTTGACATGACCTGAGAGTTCCTTAAAAAGTTCTTCAAAGTTCATAAGATTAACACCCTTAGAAGAGACATAATGATTTTTTCACAAAAAGAGGAGGAAACTTTCTTCTAATGTTGAGAAAGGTTTAAGGAACTTCTAAATGCCTGTCAACATCATGGCTATGAGATTTGGCGGCTAATAAGTTTTTTCTATCGACTTCAACCCATGCACCAATTCATAAAATGATGTGCAATGGGGACTTTATCAACAAGGATCCTAATGATGCATGGGATTATTTTGATATGTTATCTGAAAACGTGCAATCTTGGGGTACTACGAACAAGTCGACCAATCCCAAGTCGACTTACCCCAAGGAAAAATGAGGAATTTATGTCTTAAGGGAAGAAGACGATGTTAATTCTAGGGTAGCTAGCCTCACAAGAAAAGTCGAGGCCATGGAGTTGAAGAAAGTGGAAATGGTCAAACCCAATGATAAAGTTAAAACTATTTGTGATATTTGCAAAAGTAACGTGCATTTGACGCAAGTTTGTCCCACAATTCTTGTATTCTAAGAGTTGTTATATGAGCAATCTAATGCCATAAATAATTATCAATAATCTTTCAGTGCTCCAATTTCAAAAACATACAATTCTAGTTGGTGGAACCACCCAAATCTTAGTGGGAGGAATGGACCAATGACTAACGCTGATAATGTAAGTGCTATATTGTATAAAGCACACCTTTGTTTGTCAAATTTCGTTTAAGACAAAACAACTTATAAAGTTGTCCGTCTAATGTGGATCAAGATGGAGAGTTCAAGACCTCATTTCAAGTTCAAGACTTTACTTCAAGTCAAGATAGTTCACAATCTATTAAGTTCAAGACTCTATTGAAGTTCATGTCATGAAGTAGATCAAGATGGAAAGTTCAATCTTTACTGCGTTCAAGTTCTACCACACTTCTAGTAGAAGATCAAGCTCCATCTTCAACTTCTATCTCTATTGAAGATTCAAGTAGAAGAACAAGTTCCGAGAAATTCAAGCTACTTTAATGTTCAGTCATTTTAGGTATAACAGACCCTAGAAAGACCTAAGGCTTAAGTTCTTTCAATACATAAACTTAAATGGGTTTTTTAGGCTATAGTTCGACTAGTCTAGGCTTAGGTTTGACTAGTCTAAGCAGTGACTCAACCAGTCTAAAGAAATCTTCGACCGGTTCAAGTTTGAATTTTAAAAAATGGATTTTTCCATTACTTCCTCGACTAGTCAAGTAGGCTGCTTGACTAGTCAAAGAGTGGCCTTCGACCAGTCGAGAGTTGCTCGACTCGAAGTCCAGCAACTAAAAACTAGCACCCTCGACTAGTCAAGCAGGGCCTTCGACCAGTCGAAGTTCTGTTTTATCCGATCACGCTCAAAATTTGAAAATTTGTTAGTTCTTAGACGAGTCGAAGCAACAACTTTTCAGCCTATAAATAGAGGCCTTCTCTTAATTCGAATTTACCAATTCAAGCTAATAAAAGCCTTCATCAAGAGAGAGAGAAGTCCCCATTATTGTCAAGCTATTGCATGGTATTTTTAGTATTTCTTTAATAACTTTTGGTTTCAATTCCTAAATCTCTTGTTTTATGAATCTTATTCTATAAAGAGAGTAGATACTCTTCTTTGAGATCTTGAGGAATTCAAACAAGTAGACTTTGGTTTGAATCAATTTAAAATCAATCTAGAAACTAGAACGCTTGTTTATATGATTGGATATTGAACAATCTACTTCAAGAGAAGTGCTTCTACATGAAAGTGCCCTGGTTTGTCAATTAGCGTGCGTGTTAAGTCCATAAGTCAAGTGGGCCCTATATGAAGATCGTTCAAGACATTGCCTTAACCGGATGTGTGTTCAGAACTCGTCATAGGTAAACTTAGCCTCACATCCCATGTCCCAAAACACCCAGGTATATAAATCCTTAAAAAGCTTAGAAAAACATAGGAGTATAAGTATGAAAACTGATTTTGCAAAATAGGAAAAGTCTTTAAGTTTTCAGCTTTCTTCGATGAATCAGGATTGGATCGATGATATCGAACAAATGTTTTCGATAACATCGATACATCCTTGATAACATCGAATTGAGGTTATTCATGTCCAGCAACCAAAATGATATTTAGACAATATTCCCGATGAATCAACTATGCTTCGATGACATCAGAATTTAAATTCCGATGACATCGAGCAAGGGTCGATATCATCGAATATAGGCTAGTTTGTGTCCAGTAAGCTTTAAAGGTAAATCAAGAATTTCGTCGATAACTCTTAACGAGCCTCGATGACATCAAAATTCAAATCCCGATGACATCAAGGGAGATTTGATATCATTGAATTCGAACAAAACATGACCATCAAGTTTGATAGGCAAATCATCTGAATATGATCGAAGAATCGAGCTACCCTTAATAACATCGAAATTCAAATATCGATCATATCGAAACTATGTCGATGACATCAATTTCGGACAAAGGAATGTCCAGCATTCTTTCAAGGAAAATCTTCTGAAAAGATCGATGTATCAAGTTAGGGTTCGATATCATCGACATTTGAAATCCGATAATATCGAAGTAGGCCCGATGACATCGAATCCAGCCTGTTCATGACCGGCAAGCTTTCTTAAAATATTCATTGAAAAGATCGATGTATCAAAACCAGTGCAATGATATCAAGATTCAAAATTCGATAACATCAACGAATGTTTGATGTCATTGATCTTCAGTAAAAAAGGTTCAGGTATATACTTCAGTTAGCTTCGCATAATTGAACCTTGATTCGATGGAATCGAAAGTATACGTTTGATGAAATCGAAGTAGGTTCGATGATATCGAACTCAATCAGAAACTGACATCTTTATTACCATTGGTTCTTTTTGCCTATATAAGGGAAGCTTGCCCCTGGTTGCTTGTGAGAGAAATAGAGAGAGAGAGCTTTGAGAGAGTAACTGCATATCACCTACCCTAAGCCCTTTTTCTCATAGGGAGTTCATTCCTCAATCCACTCTCATCATTGATATTCAATAGAGTGGATTGGTGAATAAACTTCCTAATTCAAAGATCTTCTAGCTACCACCTTAATGGCAAATCATTGAGCTGAGATCCCTTGAATGCTTAACTTAGAATCTCTCCATCGCCTTAATAGGTAATATTTATTAAAGTAGATTCCAAGATAACCTTGACCCAACCCATCGCCTTTATTGGAACATCATCGAGTGTTACGGATCAAGGGAGATGAAGAATCTTCATCATCAAGGAGGAGATCTTAATCAACGTGCTTAGGGGGCTCACCTACTTATCTGTAAGTCATTAGAGTCCAGAGACCCTGTTAATCATTCCTTGTGTAGGTTTGTGTCATAGGTGCTTCTCACCCCTTTTAAGTCCTCATAGGAGGCCTCCGACGGGGGAGTATGTGTGGGTGTTGTATGTTGACCCTTGCTCTTGTGTAGGGCATAAACTCTAGGTTCCTTGTGTGGATCCTTGGCCTGTGTGGCCTAAAACTTAGGTTCCTTATTTGGATCCTTGGCTTGTGTGGCCTAAAATTAGTTTCCTTGTGTGGATCCTTGGCCTGTGTGGCCTCAACCCTTAGGTTCCTTATATGTATCCTTTGCTCTTGTGTATGGCATAAAAATGTGCCTTTGTGTAGGCACGTTTAGGTACCTTGTGTAGGTCCTAAAGTCAACCTTGTGTAGATTGTAAAGGTTGGAGGTGAACCTGATTTAAAACCTCCGTTAGTGAAATCCAGTACACTCAAGGGTTGAGTGCATTCGTCGGGAGTGGAGTAGGCACGTAGCCGAACCACTATAAATGACTGTGTTTGAAATTGTTATTTGCATATTACTCTATTGTGTTTACTTTGAATGTTCTCATGAAGCATATTAACATGATTATTTAGAATTGATAAGAATCACATCCTACACACAGTCACATTGTTCATCCATCATAGACTAAGTTTATATATTGGTTAAATATTGAATAGTCTTGTGATTGGATCCTTTATTTGGCTTGGAAGCTATTAGAATTAAGTTGAAGCTATCTTGATAAGTTCCATATTAGATCAAGATTAGGTTAATAGGATTTTAAATTGTCATAAAATTTTATAAAGTCCTATTCAACCCCCTCTAGGACACTTTGTCCTATTCCTACTTCTACTAGAGCGGTCATTACCGCAATTTCACTTGGCATCCAAGCGGATCTCTCTTAAGGGCTTAACTACCTAGAGAGTGATCTTGACTGATGTAAGGACCGTATTCTAGTCCGTACCGTTCCATAGACTCCCGCGATCCTCCCTGTCGAATTTCAGCAACCCGCAATCGGCGTTTGCGCGAGACCATAAGTCGCATCATGTGAATCTGAGTCGGCTCGACTCGAAACTTATACCATTGCGATAGCAATGTCGCCGCAGTTCCAACGCCGTGTCTCCTGCATCGATGCGATACCTAGGCTAGGAGTTGTGGGCCTGCATATTTTTCGAAGAAATGCTGTGCGTTGCAAATTCTGAGAGAATCTTTACAGCCCATCACATCAATCAATTAAGTACACAACCCATCACTCAATCCATCACACCCATACCTCACATGTCACCTCTCTTGCACAACCCATACCTCTCTTACACAAGCTACCCCAAAGTCACTCCATCCATCACTCCACCCATCACCTCTCTCTTACAACCACCCTCTCTCTCTCTCTTTCCTCTACCTATTTTCCAAGCAACCAAGAGGTTGGCTAACCACGCATTCCCAAGGAGTGAGAGGCTTGTGTGTGGCCCACTTCCTACCCCTCTCATCTCCCATCTCAACCCTCCAATCCTCATCATCTTCCATCAAAGAGAGAGCCAAGGAGTTTGGCATTCCATCGTACCAAGAAGATCCAATGGTGGGTGTTTTTATAGGCTTAGATTTATGTTTTGATGATGGGTCTAGTGTGGCCTACCGATTGATGGTATGGATCTAACTTTGGATCCTAGGTGTGGCCGATGGCCCACCATGATTCATATGATCATTCCATGATGGCGCCATTCTCCATGGACCTCATCATGATGTTTACTTTCCTAGTTTGAAAAGGTCATCTAGACCTTACATTTTGGTGGAGAAGGGATCTCCACTGTGCATTTTGATTAGTGGACCCACATGTAATGGGACCCACTTGATGTATGTTGTAATGCATGGAAGGGAGGGCCCATAGTGTCGGGGTCTCTCCATCACTCGTTCTCTCTCTCTCTCTCTCTTTCCTGATTTGTTAGCCTATCTAGGGGCGATCCAGACTGTCCAGCAGGTGGGGTGGCCCTGTTGTTCATCCTGCTGGACTGGCAGTCCAGTTGGACGACTTGGATGATGGGAAACACAAAATACCAGCTTGATCCAGAAATCTTAGTGGGCCACTCAAGTGGACCCACCTTGCTACACGTGTGACAAATCCAAACGTCCATAAGTGGGGCCCACATGTAATGCATGTGTTTTGTCCACGCTGGATGCTAGACCATTTTTTTAAAAAATGATAATAATAATAATATATAATATATAATAATAATATACATATAATGGTGGGCCCCACGTGAGACCCACCTAAATTGGAAGGGATTGGCTGGTGTCAGCGCACCATCCAGATGGTTGGACAGTGGGACCCACCTGATGTATGGATCACATCCACACTGTCCATCCACATGGGGGTCCACCGTGTAGTATGTGTTTCATTCACACCGTCTACTGTCAGGACGGTGGGACAACCTGATGTGTGGATTTCATCCACGCCGTCCGTCCATCGATCTGGACATGGACCACACCATGATATATGTGCTTTATCTCCACCGTCCAGATTGCTGGACGGTGGGTTACTCGGTGATGTAAGTGTTTCATCAACACCGTCCATTTGAGGGTGGAGCCCACCATAATGTAAGTGTTTTATCCGTGCTGTCCATCCATGCAGGACCCACATGATATATGTGTTTATTTTTACCGTCCATCTGGGGACCCCGCCAGCCATAGCTGTTGATAACGTCAGCAAGTTCGGTGGGACCCACTGTCGTGATGTCGCCAGTAAGTTCTGTGGGTCCTATCGATGCTTGTGTTATATCCAGTTCTGTGGGTCCCGCTGATGCTTGTGTTATATCCAAACCGTCCATCCAGTTGGCAAGCTCGTCTTAAGGCTTGAGACTAAAAGTGAGACAGATCTATCAGGTGGACCACATTGCAGAAATCAGTGGAGAGTTGAACGCCTACCATTGAAATCCTTGAGGGGTCATAGAAGTTCTGGATCAATATGATATTTATTTTTGCTCTTGATTCAGGTCTTTGTGACCGTATGAACAGATTGGATGGAAAATGAATGTGATGGTGGGCCCTATGAAGTCTTAATTATGAAAATCATTATCTCCACTACTATTTGTGGTATGGTCCAGATGATCTTCCGATATGATTCATTTTTTGGGTAATTTCTAAAATCATCTCTAAAAATAAATGAATGGTGCAGATGGTGCGGCCCATTGATGCGGCTCACTTGATGTATATAAGGTCCATTGTGCGGCTCGTGGATGTGGCCCACTTGATGTATATGAGGCCCATTAGTGAGGCCCATTGATGCGGCCCACTTGATGTACGAGGCTCATGAGATGCGGCCCATTGTGATATATTTGCGGCCCGAGTATGAGGCCCATTATGATGTATATACGGCCCGTATTTAAGGCCCATTGTGATGTATGTGCGGCCCACATTTGAGGATCAATTGTGATGAGTGATTCCACCATGATGTATGTGTTATATTCACATTGTTCATCCGTTGCCTTAAGAGCCCCCCCCCCCCCCCCCCCCCCCCCCCCCCTCTGATTTATGGGCCATATGCCCACCAAGGGGCTACCTTATGAGGCCCATCATGATGTATGTGTTACATACACGATGCCCATCCATTTCCCCAACTTGTATAAGGGTCGTGAGCCCCATAGAGATTTAGATTCAATCCCATGTGGACTGCTCTATAGGGGGCAATAGTGGTTAAATGTCCACCATTGAAATCCTCCCAAGGGCCCGTTGTTTAGCTCATTATCTTGGGAGCAATGATGGTTAAATGTCCACGTTGTAATCTCTCTGAGGCCCATTGTTAGGACCATTCTCATCTCCTCTTATTGGGCTTACCCCAAACCGTTGGGCACCCATTGATGATTATATTACCTTAATTATGCTATCCTAATCCTTTGGGCCCCCAGTTGATGATGGTGCTTTCCACCATACCTTGTAGGATTATCCAAACCTTGGAGCCCACCTTGTATTCATAACAGGCCTTCCAATAGAGATGTGACCCACCTAGATACATGTAACTACCCAAAGTTTAGTGTCTATACCTAAGACCCACATAGATGATGAGCAGGACCGTTTATAGGTTACATAGTCCTGGATGTGTGGATCCTACCAAGGTCAACCTTGTATTCGTATCAGGCCCTCATAGGAAAGTCCAGCTGTTCATGATAAAGGAAGCAAGGAAGCCCACTTGTTGTATACCCGCTTAACTCACCCCGTGAGATGTATTCTACCTTGTGATACACCGATAAATGCATGATATCGCAGATTTTCACTTGATTTTATACACGACATTGCGCAAGAATTTTGGCAACATCAGGTGACATCTCTTCCATTCTATAAATTCCAAAAATATATTATATATATATATAATATATATATATATATATATATATATATATATATATATATATATATATATATATATATAATATATAATCACTACAAAAAAGAGTGTTTTAGCGACGAAACTTTTAGCGACGAAATTTTTCTTAGCTAAAACTAGTAAACTTTTATAGTTAAATGCTCCAAACATATTACGTTGACGTGGAATAAATTTCTTTTAGCTGTGAAAATTTTCGCAGCTAAAAATACTGTATGACACTTTTAGCGTCGAAAAGTTTTGTCGCGAAAGACTTTAAACATTGTTTTAAACTTTTAGCGGCGAAAATTTTTGCTGTTAAAAGTCTTGTATTATACAAGACTTTTAGCGGCGAAAATGTTTGCTGCTAAAAGTCTTGTACAATTATTCCATAATTTTCGCTGCTAAAAATTATTCCAGCTCAAAATACGTACAAAATTCCTGATATGTGCCAATTAACAATATATTCCATCATACTCATCGTGATATACACGTTTCATCATGTTCACATTCACATTAATCTAAACCCAAACAACATAAACTTTTAGTGACGAAAATGTTCGTCGCTAAAAAATACCACAAAAGACTTTTAGCTGCGAAAATTTTCGCTGCTAAAAATTTTCAACTTTTAGCACTTATTAGCAGCGAAAATTTTCGCTGCTAAAAGTCTTGTACTGTACAAGACTTTTAGCAGCAAAAATTTTCGCTGCTACAAATAAACTAACATATCTTTTAGCGACCAAAATTTTCGTCGCCAAAAGTTTCTTTTGAAAAAAAATATTTTAGCTCAAAATCCTTACAAAATTCCTGATATACACCTCTTAACAATATATTCCTTCATATTCATCCTGATATACACATTTCATCATATGCACATTCACATCAAACTATATAAACTTTTAGCGGCGAAACTGTTCGTCGCTAAAAAATATAAAAATCTTTCTGTTTTTCGCAGCGAAAATTTTCGCTGCTAAAAGTCTTGTACTGTACAAGACTTTCAGCACCGAAACGTTTCGCTGCTAAAAATAATCTAGCTCAAAAGTTTTTTTTTAATTATAATCTAGCTCAAAATCCATACAAAATTCCTGATATACACCTGTTAATAATATATTCCATCATATTCATCCTGATATACACATTTCATCATATTCACATTCACATTCACATCCATCTAAACCCAAACTATATTCACTTTTAGCGGCGAAACGGTTTGTCGCTAAAAAATTAAAAAAATTTCTGTTTTTAGCAGCGAAAATTTTCACTGCTAAAAGTCTTTTACTGTACAAGACTTTTAGCCGCGAAAAGTTTCGCTGCTAAAAATAAACTACCGTATCTTTTAGCTACGAAAATTTTCGTCGCCAAAAGTTTCTTTTTAAAAAAATATAATCTAGCTCAAAATCCGTACAAAATTCCTGATATACACCTGTTGACAATATATTCCATCATATTCATCCTGATATACACATTTCATCATATTCACATTCACATCCATATAAACCCAAACTACATAAACTATATTCATTCAAACACAAACAATCTTATCTGCATCACATTCATTCACGCATAAATACATATAAATTTAACATAAACAAATAAACAAAAAAATCACAAAGATGAAGGCGGAGGTGGTGGAGCATCGGTGGATAAGTGTGTAGCGGAAGCCTAAAGCATCTTCGTCATCCATCGCTCATGCTCCACCCGCATCTCCTACATCTTCCTCTCATGCTCCTCCCTCTGCCTCACCAACTCCTCCTCCATCCTCCTCTGCCTCACGAGCTAATCTCCTATCCTCCTCTCCTGTTCCTCCCCCTGCCTCTCCTGCTCCTCCTTCTGCCTCGCCAGCTCCTCCAGGTTTAGGTTTAGGTTTAGGTTCAGGTTATAAGTATAGGTTTTGGGATTTGAGAATAGGTTTAGGGTTTAGGGTTTAGGAAATCGGGTTTAGGTTTGGGTTTCAAGTTTAAGCTTAGGTTAAGGTTAGGGAGTTGAGATTAGGATTAGGTGTAGGTTTAGGTTTAGGGATTTGAGAATACATTTAGGTTTTAGATTTAGGTTTAGGTTTTAGGTTATAGGTTAAGGTTTAGGTTTTAGGTTTAGGTTACTGTTAGGTTATAGGTTATAAGTTTAGGTTATAGGTTATAGGTTATAAGTTTAAGTTACAGCTTTAGGTTTTGGTTTTAAGTTTAGGTTAAGGTTATAGGTTTAGGTTCGATTTAGGTTTAAGTTATGGGTTATAGCTTTGGGAATTGAGAATAGGTTAAGGTTTAGGTTTAGGAAACTGGGTTCGGGTTCGGGATCAGGTTTAGGTTTGGGTTTTCAAGTTTAGGTTTAGGTTTAGGTTAGGGAGTTGAGATTAGGATTTGGTGTAGGTTTAGGTTGAGGGATTTGAGAATACATTTAGGTTATAGGTTTTAAGTTTAGGTTTTAGCTGATAGGTTTAGGTTATAGGTTTTGGTTTTGGTTTTAGGTTTAGGTTATAGGTTAAGGTTAGGTTTAGGTTTAGATTATAGGTTATAGCTTTGGGAATTGAGAATAGGTTATGGTTTACGTTTAGGAAACTAGGTTCGGGTTCGGGATCGGGTTTAGGTTTGTGTTTTCAAGTTCAGGTTTAGGTTAGGGAGTTGAGATTCGGATTTGGTGTAGGTTTAGGTTTAGGGATTTGAAAATAGGTAAAGGTTTAGGTTTAGGAAATCGGGTTGGGGTTCTAGATCGGGTTTAGGCTTGGGTTTTCATGTTTAGGTTTAGGTTTAGGTTAGGGAGTTGAGATTGGGATTTGGTGTAGGTTTAGGTTTAAAGATTTGAGAATAGGTTAAGGTTAAGGTTTAGGTTTAGGAAATCGGGTTCGGGTTTGGGATCGGGTTTAGGCTTGAGTTTTTAAGTTTAGGTTTAGGTTTAGGTTAGGGAGTTGAGATTGGGATTAGGTGTAGGTTTAGGTTTAGGGATTTGAGAATAGGTTAAGTTTAGGTATAGTTTAGGTTTAGGTTTTAGCATATAGGTTAGGTTTTGGTTTTAGGTTTTAGGTTAAGGTTAAGTTTAGGTTATAGGTTATAGGTTAAGGGTTAGGTTATAGGTTTTTGTTTAGTTAAGGTTATAGGTTTTGGTTTAGGCTATAGGTTTAGGTTTAGGTTTAGGTTTAGGTTTTAGTTTATAGTTTTAGGTAATAGGTTTAGGTTTTGGTTTTAGGTTTAGGTTAAGGTTATAAGTTTAGGTTAAGGTTTAGGTTACAAGTTTTGGTTTAGGTTAAGGTTATAGGTTTTGGTTTAGGTTAAGGTTTAGGTTTTGGGTTTATGTAAAGGTTATAGGTAAAGGTTATAGGTTTAGGTTATAGGTTATAGCTTCGGGAATTGAGAATAGGTTTAGGGTTTAGGTTTAGGAAATCGAGTTTGGGTTCGGGATCGGGTTTAGGCTTGAGTTTTCATGTTTAGGTTAAGGTTTAGGTTTGGGTGTTGAGATGGGGATTTGGTGTAGGTTTAGGTTTAGGGATTTGAGAATAGGTTAAGGTTTAGGTTTAGGAAATCAGGTTCGGGATCGGGTTTTGAAGTTTAGGTTAAGGTTTAGATTTTAGATTTAGGTGAATGTTAGGTAATAGGTTATAAGTTTAGGTTATAGGTAATAGGTTAAGGTTTTAGGTCATAGGTTTTGGTTTTGGTTTAGGTTAAGGTTATAGGTTAAGGTTATAGGTTTAGGTTTACGTTTAGGTTAAGGTTTAGGTTAAGGTTATAAGGTATAGGTTTAGGGAATTGAGAATTGGTCTGGGTTTAGGTTTAGGGAATCGGGTTCGGGTTCGGGTTCGGGTTCCAGATCGGGTTTAGGTTTGGGTTTTAAAGTTTAAGCTTAGGTTTAGGTTAGGGAGTTGAGATTGAGATTTGGTGTAGGTTTAAGTTTAGGGATTTGAGAATAGGTTAAGGATTAGGTATAGGTTTAGGTTTAGGTTATATGTTTAGTTTTTGGTTTTAGGTTTAGGTTATAGGTAATAGGTTAAGGTTTTAGGTCATAGGTTTTGGTTTAGGTTAAGGTTATAGGTTTAGGTTAAGGTTTAGGTTCAGGTTTAGGTTTAGGTTATAAGGCATAGTTTAGGGAATTGAGAATTGGTTTGGGTTTAGGTTTTGGGAATCGGGTTTGGGTTCGAGATCGGGTTTAGGTTTGGGTTTTCAAGATTAAGCTTAGGTTTAGGTTAGGGAGTTGAGATTAGGATTAGGTGTAGGTTTAGGTTTAGGGATTTGAGATTACATTTTGGTTTTAGGTTTAGGTTTATGTCTTTGGTTATAGGTTAAGGTTTACGATTTAGGTTTAGGTGAATGGTAGGTAATAGGTTATAAGTTTAGGTTATAGGTAATAGGTTAAGGTTTTAGGTCATAGGTTTTGGTTTAGGTTAAGGTTATAGGTTTAGGTTAAGGTTTAGGTTAAGGGTTAGGTTTAGGTTATAAGGTATAGGTTTAGGGAATTGAGAATTGGTTTGGGTTTAGGTTTAGGGAATCGGGTTCGAGTTCGAGTTCGGGTTCGGGATCGGGTTTAGGTTTGGGTTTTTAAGTTTAAGCTTAAGTTTAGGTTAGGTAGTTGAGATTGGGATTTGGTGTAGGTTTTGGTTTAGGGATTTGAGAATAGGTTAAGGATTAGGTATAGGTTTAGGTTTAGGTTATAGGTTTAGGTTTTGGTTTTAGATTTAGGTTAAGGTTATAAGTTTAGGTTATAGGTAATAGGTTAAGGCTTTAGGTTATAGGTTTTGGCTTAGGTTAAGGTTATAGGTTTAGGTTAAGGTTTAGGTTCAGGTTCAGCTTTAGGTTATAAGGTATAAGTTTAGGGAATTGAGAATTGGTTTAGGTTTAGGTTTAGGGAATCGGGTTTGGGTTCGGGATCGTGTTTAGGTTTGGGTTTTCAAGGTTAAGCTTAGGTTTAGGTTAGGGAGTTGAGATTAGGATTAGGTGTAGGTTTAGGTTTAGGGATTTGAGAATACATTTAGGTTTTAGGTTTAGGTCTTAGGTTATAGGTTAAGGTTTAGGATTTAGGTTCAGGTGAATGGTAGGTAATATGTTATAAGTTTAGGGTATAGGTAATAAGTTTAGGTTTTAGGTCATAGGTTTTGGTTTAGGTTAAGGTTATAGGTTTAGGTTAAGGTTTAGGTTAAGGTTACAGGTTTTAGTTTAGGTTATAAGGTATCGGTTTAGGGAATTGAGAATTGGTTTGGGTTTAGGTTTAGGGAATCGGGTTCGGGTTCGGGTTCGGGATCGGGTTTAGGTTTGGGTTTTCAAGTTTAAGCTTAGGTTTAGGTTAGGGAGTTGAGATTGGGATTTGGTGTTGGTTTAGGTTTAGGGATTTGAGAATAGGTAAAGGATTAGGTATAGGTTTAGGTTTAGGTTATAGGTATAGGTTTTGGTTTTCGGTTTAGGTTATAGGTAATAAGTTTAGGTTATAGGTAATAGGTTAAGGTTTTAGATCATAGGTTTTGGTTTAGGTTAAGGTTATAGGTTTAGGTTCAGGTTTAGGTTTAGGTTTAGGTTTAGGTTATAAGGTATAGGTTTAGGGAATTGAGAATTGGTTTGGGTTTAGGTTTTGGGAATCGGGTTCGGGCTCGGGATTGGGTTTAGGTTTGGGTTTTCAAGTTTAAGCTTAGGTTTAGGTTAGGGAGTTGAGATTGGGATTTGGTGTTGGTTTAGGTTTAGGGGTTTGAGAATAGGTAAAGGATTAGGTATAGGTTTAGGTTTAGGTTATAGGTATAGGTTTTGGTTTTAGGTTTAGGTTATAGGTAATAAGTTTAGGTTATAGGTAATAGGTTAAGGTTTTAGGTCATAGGTTTTGGTTTAGGTTAAGGTTATAGGTTTAGGTTCTGGTTCAGGTTCAGGTTTAGGTTTAGGTTATAAGGTATAGGTTTAGGGAATTGAGAATTGGTTTGGGTTTAGGTTTTAGGAATCGGGTTTGGGTTCGCGATCGGGTTTAGGTTTGGGTTTTCAAGGTTAAGCTTAGGTTTAGGTTAGGGAGTTGAGATTAGGATTAGGTGTAGGTTTAGGTTTATGGATTTGAGAATTCATTTAAGTTTTAGGTTTAGGTTTAGGTCTTAGGTTTATAGGTTAAGGTTTAGGATTTAGGTTTAGGTGAATGGTAGGTAATAGGTTATAAGTTTAGGTTATAGGTAATAAGTTAAGGTTTAGGTCATAGGTTTTTGGTTTAGGTTAGGGTTATAGGTTTAGGTTAAGTTTTAGGTTTAGGTCGGTTTCAGGTTTAGGTGTAGGTTATAAGTATAGGTTTAGGGAATTGAGAATTGGTTGTGTTTAGGTTTAGGGAATCGGGTTCGGGTTTTGGGTTCGGGATCGGGTTTAGGTTTGGGTTTTCAAGTTTAAGCTTAGGTTTAGGTTAGGGAGTTGAGATTGGATTTTGTGTAGGTTTAGGTTTAGGGATTTGAGAATTGGTAAAGGATTGGGTATAGTTTAGGTTTAGGTTATAGTTTTATGGTTTTGGTTTTTTCGTGTTAGGTATAGGCAATTGGTTAAGGTTTTAGGTCATAGGTTTTGGTTTAGGTTTAAGGTTATAGGTTTTAGGTTAGGTTTAAGTTCAGGTTTGGGTTTAGGTTATAAGGTATAGGTTTAGCGAATGAGAATTGGTTTGGGTTTAGGTTATGGAATCGGGTTTGGGTTCGGGATTTGGTTTAGGTTTGGGTTTTCAAGGTTAAGCTTAGGTTTAGGTTAGGAAGTTGAGATTAGGATTAGGTGTAGGTTTAGGTTAAGGGATTTGGGAATACATTTAGGCTTTAGGTTTAGGTTTATGTCTTTGGTTATAGGTTAAGGTTTAGGATTTAGGTTAAGGTGAATGGTAGGTAATAGGTATAAGTTTAGGTTATAGGTAATATGTTAAGGTTTTATGTCATAGGCTTTGGTTTAGGTTAGGGTTATAGGTTTAGGTTAAGGTTTAGGTTAAGGTTAGGTTTAGGTTATAAGGTATAGGTTTTGGGAATTGAGAATTGGTTTGGGTTTAGGTTTAGGGAATCGGGTTCGAATTCGGGTTCGGGATCGGGTTTAGGTTAGGGTTTTCAAGTTTAAGCTTAGGTTTAGGTTAGGGAGTTCATATTCGGATTTGGTGTAGGTTTAGGTTTAGGGATTTGAGAATAGGTTAAGGATTAGGTAAAGGCTTAGGCTTACGTTATAGGTTTAGGTTTTGGTTTTAGGTTTAGGTTTAGGTTATAAGTTTAGGTTATAGGTAATAGGTTAAGGTTTTAGGTTATAGGTTTTGGTTTAGGTTTAGGTTATAGGTTTACGTTAAGGTTTAGGTTCAGTTTCAGGTTTAGGGAATTGAGAATTGGTTTGGGTTTAGGTTTAGGGAATCGGGTTTGGGTTCGGGATCGTGTTTAGGTTTGGGTTTTCAAGGTTAAGCTTAGGTTTAAGTTAGGGAGTAGAGATTAGGATTAGGTGTAGGTTTAGGTTTAGGGATTTGAGAATACATTTAGGTTTTAGGTTTAGGTCTTTGGTTATAGGTTAAGGTTTAGGATTTTGGTTTAGGTGAATGGTAGATAATAGGTTATAAGTTTAGGATTTAGGTAATAGGTTAAGGTTTTAGGTCATAGGTTTTGGTTTAGGTTAAGGTTATAGGTTTAGGATAAGGTTTAGGTTAAGGTTACAGGTTTTGGTTTAGGTTATTAGGTATAGGTTTAGGGAATTGAGAATTTGTTTGGGTTTGGGTTTAGGTTTAAGGAATCCGGTATGGGTTCGGGTTCAGGATCGGGTTTAGGTTTGGGTTTTCAAGTTTAAGCTTAGGTTTAGGTTAGGGAGTTGAGATTGGGATTTGGTGTTGGTTTAGGTTTAGGGATTTGAGAATAGGTAAAGGATTAGGTATAGGTTTAGGTTTTGGTTTTAGGTTTAGGTTTAGGTTATAGGTAATAAGTTTAGGTTATAGGTAATAGGTTAAGGTTTTAGGTCATAGGTTTTGGTTTAAGTTAAGGTTATAGGTTTAGGTTCAGATTAAGGTTCAGGTTTAGGTTTAGGTTATAAGGTATAGGTTTAGGGAATTGAGTATTGGTTTAGGTTTAGGTTTAGGGAATCTGGTTTGGGTTCGGGATCGGGTTTCAAGGTTAAGCTTAGGTTTAGGTTAGGGAGTTGAGAATAGGATTAGGTGTAGGTTTAGGTTTATGGATTTGAGAATACATTTAGGTTTTAGGTTTAGGTTTAGGTCTTAGGTTATAGGTTAAGGTTTGGGATTTAGGTTTAGGTGAATGGTAGGTAATAGGTGATAAGTTTAGGTTATAGGTAATAGGTTAAGGTTTGATGTCATAGGTTTTGGTTTATGTTAAGGTTATAGGTTTAGGTTAAGGTTTAGGTTAAGATTTAGGCTTAGGTTATAAGGTATAGGTTTAGGGAATTGAGAATTGGTTTGGGTTTAGGTTTAGGGAATCGGGTTCGAGTTCAGGTTTAGGTTTGGATTTTCAAGTTTAAGCTTAGGTTTAGGTTAGGGAGTTGATATTCGGATTTGGTGTAGGTTTAGGTTTAGGGATTTGGGAATAGGTTAAGGATTAGGTATAGGCTTAGGTTTTGGTTATAGGTTTAAGTTTTGGTTTTAGGTTTAGGTTTAGGTTATAAGTTTAGGTTATAGGTAATAGGTTAAGGTTTTAGGTTATAGGTTTTGGTTTAGGGTTATAGGTTTAGGTTAAGGTTTAGGTTCAGTTTCAGGTTTAGGTTATAAGGTATAGGTTTAGGGAATTGAGAATTGGTTTGGGTTTAGGTTTAGGGAATCGGGTTTGGGTTCGGGATCGTGTTTAGGTTTGGGTTTTCAAGGTTAAGCTTAGGTTTATGTTAGGGAGTTGAGATTAGGATTAGGTGTAGGTTTAGGTTTACGGATTTGAGAATACATTTAGGTTTTAGGTTTAGGTCTTAGGTTATAGGTTAAGGTTTAGGATTTTGGTTTAGGTGAATGGTAGATAATAGGTTATAAGTTTAGGATATAGGTAATAGGTTAAGGTTTTAGGTCACAGGTTTTGGTTTAGGTTAAGGTTATAGGTTTAGGATAAGGTTTAGGTTAAGGTTACAGGTTTTGGTTTAGGTTATTAGGTATAGGTTTAGGGAATTGAGAATTGGTTTGGGTTTGGGTTTAGGTTTAGGGAATCGGGTTCGGGTTCGGGTTCAGGATCGGGTTTAGTTTTGGGTTTTCAAGTTTAAGCTTAGGTTTAGGTTAGGGAGTTGAGATTGGGATTTGGTGTTGGTTTAGGTTTAGGGATTTGAGAATAGGTAAAGGATTAGGTATAGGTTTAGGTTTTGGTTTTAGGTTTAGGTTTAGGTTATAGGTAATAAGTTTAGGTTATAGGTAATAGGTTAAGGTTTTAGGTCATAGGTTTTGGTTTAAGTTAAGGTTATAGGTTTAGGTTCAGGTTAAGGTTCAGGTTTAGGTTTTGGTTATAAGGTATAGGTTTAGGGAATTGAGTATTGGTTTAGGTTTAGGTTTAGGGAATCTGGTTTGGGTTTGGGATCGGGTTTCAAGGTTAAGCTTAGGTTTAGGTTAGGGAGTTAAGAATAGGATTAGGTGTAGGTTTAGGTTTATGGATTTGAGAATACATTTAGATTTTAGGTTTAGGTTTAGGTCTTAGGTTATAGGTTAAGGTTTGGGATTTAGGTTTAGGTGAATGGTAGGTAATAGGTGATAAGTTTAGTTTATAGGTAATAGGTTAAGGTTTGATGTCATAGGTTTTGGTTTATGTTAAGGTTATAGGTTTAGGGTTTAGGTTAAGATTTAGGCTTAGGTTATAAGGTATAGGTTTAGGGAATTGAGAATTGGTTTGGGTTTAGGTTTAGGGAATCGGGTTCGGATTCGGGTTCGGGATCGGGTTTAGGTTTGGATTTTCAAGTTTAAGCTTAGGTTTAGGTTAGGGAGTTGATATTCGGATTTGGTGTAGGTTTAGGTTTAGGGATTTGGGAATAGGTTAAGGATTAGGTATAGGCTTAGGTTTTGGTTATAGGTTTAGGTTTTGGTTTTAGGTTTAGGTTTAGGTTATAAGTTTAGGTTATAGGTAATAGGTTAAGGTTTTAGGTTATAGGTTTTGGTTTAGGGTTATAGGTTTAGGTTAAGGTTTAGGTTCAGTTTCAGGTTTAGGTTATAAGGTATAGGTTTAGGGAATTGAGAATTGGTTTGGGTTTAGGTTTAGGGAATCGGGTTTGGGTTCAGGATCGTGTTTAGGTTTGGGTTTTCAAGGTTAAGCTTAGGTTTATGTTAGGGAGTTGAGATTAGGATTAGGTGTAGGTTTAGGTTTAGGAATTTGAGAATACATTTAGGTTTTAGGTTTAGGTCTTAGGTTTTAGGTTAAGGTTTAGGATTTTGGTTTAGGTGAATTGTAGATAATAGGTTATAAGTTTAGGATATAAGTAATAGGTTAAGGTTTTAGGTCGTAGGTTTTGGTTTAGGTTAAGGTTATAGGTTTAGGATAAGGTTTAGGTTAAGGTTACAGGTTTTGGTTTAGGTTATAAGGTATAGGTTTAGGGAATTGAGAATTGGTTTGGGTTTAGGTTTAGGGAATCGGGTTCGGGTTCGGGTTCAGGATCGGGTTTAGGTTTGGGTTTTCAAGTTTAAGCTTAGGTTTAGGTTAGGGAGTTGAGATTGGGATTTGGTGTAGGTTTAGGTTTAAGGATTTGAGAATAGGTAAATAATTAGGTATAGGTTTAGGTTTTGGTTATAGGTTTCGGTTTTGGTTTTAGGTTTAGGTTATAGGTAATAAGTTTAGGTTATAGGTAATAGGTTAAGGTTTAAGGTTATAGGTTTTGGTTTAAGTTAAGGTTATAGGTTTAGGTTCAGGTTATGGTTCAGGTTTAGGTTTAGGTTATAAGGTATAGGTTTGGGAATTGAGAATTGGTTTGGGTTTAGGTTTAGGGAATCGGGTTTGGGTTCGGGATCGGGTTTAGGTTTAGGATTTTGAGAATAGGTAAAGGATTAGGTATAGGTTTAGGTTTTGGTTATAGGTTTCGGTTTTGGTTTTAGGTTTAGGTTATAGGTAATAAGTTTAGGTTATAGGTAATAGGTTAAGGTTTTAGGTTATAGGTTTTGGTTTAAGTTAAGGTTATAGGTTTAGGTTCAGGTTTAGGTTTAGGTTATAAGGTATAGGTTTAGGGAATTGAGAATTGGTTTGGGTTTAGGTTTAGGGAATCGGGTTTGGGTTCGGGATCTGGTTTAGGTTTGGGTTTTCAAGGTTAAGCTTAGGTTTAGGTTAGGGAGTTGAGAATAGGATTAGGTGTAGGTTTAGGTTTATGGATTTGAGAATACATTTAGGTTTTAGGTTTAGGTTTAGGTCTTAGGTTATAGGTTAAGGTTTAGGATTTAGGTTTAGGTGAATGGTAGGTAATAGGTTATAAGTTTAGGTTATAGGTAATGAGTTAAGGTTTTAGGTCATAGGTTTTGGTTTAGGTTAGGGTTATAGGTTTAGGTTAAGGTTTAGGTTAAGGTTAAGGTTACCGGTTTAGGTGTAGGTTATATGGTATAGGTTTAGGGAATTGAGAATTGGTTTGGGTTTAGGTTTAGGGATCGGGTTCTGGTTCGGGTTTGGGATCGGATTTAGGTTTGGGCTTTCAAGTTAAAGCTTAGGTTTAGGTTAGGGAGTTGAGATTGGGATTTGGTGTAGGTTTAGGGATTTGAGAATAGGTAAAGGATTGGGTATAGGTTTAGGTTTAGGTTATAGGTTTAGGTTTTGGTTTAGGTTTAGGTTATAGGTAATTGGTTAAGGTTTTAGGTCATAGGTTTTGGTTTAGGTTAAGGTTATAGGTTTATGTTAAGGTTTAGGTTCAAGTTTAGGATTAGGTTATAAGGTATAGGTTTAGGGAATTGAGAATTGGTTTGGGTTTAGGTTTAGGGAATCGGGTTTGGGTTCGGGATCGGGTTTAGGTTTGGGTTTTCAAGGTAAAGCTTAGGTTTAGGTTAGGGTGTTGAGATTAGGATTAGGTGTAGGTTTAGGTTTAGGGATTTGAGAATACATTTAGGTTTTAGGTTTAGGTTATATGTTAAGGTTTAGGATTTTGGTTTTGGTGAATGGTAGGTAATAGGTTATAAGTTTAGGTTATAGGTAATAGGTTAAGGTTTTAGGTCATAGGTTTTGGTTTAGGTTAAGGTTATAGTTTTAGGTTAAGGTTTAGGTTAAGGTTTTGGATTAGGTTATAAGGTATAGGTATAGGGAATTGAGAATTGGTTTGGGTTTAGGTTTTGGGAATCGGGTTCGGGTTCGGGATCGTGTTTAGGTTTGGGTTTTCAAGTTTAACCTTAGGTTTAGGTTAGGGAGTTGAGATTGGGATTTGGTGTAGGTTTAGGTTTAGGGATTTGAGAATAGGTTAAGGAATAGGTATAGGTTATAGGTTTAGGTTTTGGTTTTAGATTTAGGTTAAGGTTATAAGTTTAGGTTATAGGTAATAGGTTAAGGTTTTAGGTCGTAGGTTTTGGTTTTGGTTAAGGTTATAGGTTTAGGTTCAGGTTTAGGTTTAGGTTCAGGTTTAGGTTATAAGGTATAGGTTGAGGGAATTGAGAATTGGTTTGGGTTTATGTTTAGGGAATCGGGTTTGGGTTCGGGATCGTCTTTAGGTTTGGGTTTTCAAGGTTAAGCTTAGGTTTAGGTTAGGGAGTTGAGATTAGGATTAGGTGTAGGTTTAGGTTTAGGGATTTGAGAATACATTCAGGATTTAGGTTTAGGTCTTTGGTTATAGGTTAAGGTTTAGGATTTAGGTTTAGGTGAATGGTAGGTAATAGGTTATAAGCTTAGGTTATAGATAATAGGTTAAGGTTTTAGGTCATAGGTTTTGGTTTAGGTTAAGGTTATAGGTTTAGGTTAAGGTTTAGGTTAAGGTTACAGGTTTTGGTTTAGGTTATAAGGTATAGGTTTAGGGAATTGAGATTTGGTTTGGGTTTAGGTATAGGGATTCGGGTTCGGGTTCGGGTTCGGGTTCGGGATCGGGTTTAGGTTTAGGTTTTCAAGTTTAAGTTAGGTTTAGGTTAGGGAGTTGAGATTGGGATTTGGTGTAGGTTTAGGTTTAGGGATTTGAGAATAGGTTAAGGATTAGGTATAGGTTTAGGTTTAGGTTATAGGTTTTGGTTTTGGTTTTAGGTTTAGGTTATAGGTAATAAGTTTAGGTTATAGGTAATAGGTTAAGGTTTTAGGTCGTAGGTTTTGGTTTAGGTTAAGGTTATAGGTTTAGGTTAAGGTTTAGGTTCTGGTTCAGGTTATAAGGTGTAGGTTTAGGGAATTGAGAATTGGTTTGGGTTTAGGTTTAGGGAATCGGGTTTGGGTTCGGGATCGTGTTTAGGTTTGGGTTTTCAAGGTTAAGCTTAGGTTTAGGTTAGGGAGTTGAGATTAGGATTAGGTGTCGGTTTAGGTTTAGGGATTTGAGAATACATTTAGGTTTTAGGTTTAGGTTTGGTCTTAGGTTATAGGTTAAGGTTTACGATTTAGGTTTAGGTGAATGGTAGGTAATAGGTTATAAGTTTAGGTTATAGGTAATAGGTTAAGGTTTAGGTCGTAGGTTTTGGTTTAGGTTAAGGTTTTAGGTTTAGGATAAGGTATAGGTTAAGGTTAAGGTTACAGGTTTTTGTTTAGGGTATAAGGTATAGGTTTAGGGAATTGAGAATTGGTTTGGGTTTAGGTTTAAGGAATCGGGTTCGGGTTCGGGTTCAGGATCGGGTTTAGGTTTGGGTTTTCAAGTTTAAGCTTAGGTTTAGGTTAGGGAGTTGAGATTGGGATTTGGTGTAGGTTTACGTTTAGGGATTTAAGAATAGGTTAAGGATTAGGTATAGATTTAGGTTTAGGTTATAGGTTTAGGTTTTGGTTTTAAGTTTAGGTTGTAGGTAATATGTTTTATTTTATGTTTTTTTAGGTTATAGGTCATTTGTTTTAAGGTTTAGTTATAGGTTTGGTTTAGGTTTAAGGTTATAGGTTTAGTTCAGGTTTAGGTTTCAGGTTTAGGTTTAGGTTATAAGGTATAGGTTTTAGGGAATCGGGTTTGGGTTCGGGATCGGTTTAGGTTTGGGTTTTCAAGGTTTAAGCTTAGGTTTTGGTTAGGGAGTTGAGATTAGGATTGGGTGTAGGTTTAGGTTTAGGGATTTGAGAATACATTTATGTTTTAGGTTTAGGGTTTAGGTCTAGGTTATAGGTTAAGGTTTAGGATTTAGGTTTAGGTGAATGGGTAGGTAATAGGTTCTAAGTTTAGCTATAGGTAATAGGTTAAGGTTTTAGGTCATAGGTTTTGGTTTAGGTTATAACCTAAACCTACACCTAACCTAAACTTATAACCTTAACCTATAACCTAAACTTATATCCTTAACCTCATCCTAAAACCATAACCAAAACCTATAACCTAAACCTAAACCTATACCTATACCTAAACATTAACCTATTTCAAATCCCTAAACCTAAACCTACACCTAATCCCAATCTCAAGTCCCTAACCTAAACCTAAGCCTAAACATGAAAACCCATGCCTAAACCCGATCCCGAACCCGAGCCCAATTTCCTATGCCTAAACCTTAACTTATTCTCAATTCCCAAAGCTATAACCTAAAACCTAAACCTAAACCTAACCTAAACCTATAACCTAAACTTATAACCTTAGCCTTATCTTAAAACCAAAACCTAAACCTATAACCTAAACCTTAACCTATTCTCAAATCCCTAACCTAAACCTACACCTAATCCCAATCTCAACTCCCTACCTAAACCTAAGCCTAAACATGAAAACCAAGCCTAAACCCGATCCCGAACCCCAACCCGATTTCCTAAACCTAAACCTTAACCTATTCTCAATTCCCTAAACCTAACCTACACAAATCCGAATCTCGCAACTCTCCTAAACCTAAACCTAACCTGAACTTGAAAACCCAAACCTAAACCCGATCCCCCCCCCAGACCCCAATTTTCCTAACCCAAACCTTAACCTATTCTCTATTCCCAAAGCTATAACCTATAACCTAAACCTACACCTAACCTAAACCTATAACCTAAACTTATAACCTTGACCTTATCCTAAAACCATAACCAAAACCTATAACCTATACCTATACTTAAAAATTAACCTATTCTCAAATCCCTAAACCTAAACCTACACCAAATCCCAATCTCAACTCCCTAACCTAAACCTAAGCCTAAACATGAAAACCCAAGCCTAAACCCGATCCCGAACCCGAGCCCAATTTTCTATGCCTAAACCTTAACCTATTCTCAATTCCCAAAGCTATAACCTATAACGTAAACCTAAACCTAACCTAAACCTATAACCTAAACCTATAACCTTAACCTATAACCTAAACTTATAACCATAACCTTATCTTAAAACCTAAACCTAAACCTATACCTAAACCTTAACCTATTCTCAATTCCCTAAACCTAAACCTACACCTAATCCCAATCTCAACTCCCTAACCTAAACCTAAGCCTAAACATGAAAACCTAAGCCTAAACCCGATCCCAAACCCGAGCCCAATTTCCTATGCCTAAACCTTAACCTATTCTCAATCCCAACATAACCTATAACCTAAACCTAAACCTAACCTAAACTATAACCTAAACCTATACCTAAACTTAAACCTTAACCTTAACCTAAAACCAAAACCTAAACCTATAACCTAAACCTTAACCTATTCTCAAATCCCTAAACCTAAACCTACACCTAATCCCAATCTCAACTCCCTAACCTAAACCTAAGCCTAAACATGAAAACCCAAGCCTAAACCCGATCCCGAACCCCAACCCAATTTCTTAAACCTAAACCTTAACCTATTCTCAATTTCCTAACCTAAACCTATACCAAATCCCAATCTCAACTCCCTAACCTAAACCTAAACCTGAACTTGAAAACCCAAACCTAAACCCGACCCGAACCCCAACCCGATTTCCTAAACCTAAACATTAACCTATTCTCAATTCCCTAAACCTAAACCTTCACCAAATCCCAATCTTAACTCCCTAACCTAAACCTAAGCCTGAACTTGAAAACCCAAACCTAAACCCGATCCTGAACCCGAACACAATCTCCTAAACCTAAACCTTAACTTATTCTCATTTCCAAAAGCTATAACCTATAACCTATAACCTATAACCTAAACCTAACCTAAACCTACAACCTTAACCTATAACCTTAACATAAACCCAAAACCTAAACCTTAACCAAAACCTATAACCTTAACCTAAACAAAAACCTTAACTTACAACCTTAAACCTAAACCTAAAACTAAAACCTAAACCTATAACCTAACCTATAAACTAAAACCTAAACCTAAACCTAAACCTTAACCTATAACCTAAACCTATAACCATAACCTAAACTTAAACCTATACCTAAACCTTAACCTATTCTCAAATCCCTAAACCTAAACCTACACCTAATCCCAATCTCAACTCCCTAACCTAAACCTAAGCCTAAACATGAAAACCCAAGCCTAAACCCGATCCCGAACCCGAACTCGATTTCTTAAACCTTAACCTTAACCTATTCTCAAATCCCTAAACCTAAACCTACACCAAATCCTAATCTCAACTCCCTAACCTAAACATAAACCTGAACTTGAAAACCCAAACCTAAACCTGATCCCGAACCCCAACCCAAACCCAATTTCCTATGCCTAAACCTTAACCTAATCTCAATTCCCAAAGCTATAACTTATAACCTAAACCTATAACCTTAACCTATAACCTAAACTTATAACCTTAACCTTATCCTAAAACCAAAACCAAAACCTATAATCTAATCCTAAACCTATACCTAAACATTACCTATTCTCAAATCCCTAAACCTAAACCTACACCTAATCCCAATCTCAACTCCCTAACCTAAACCTAAGCCTGAACTTGAAAACCCAAACCTAAACCCAATCCCGAACCCGAACCCAATCTCCTAAACCTAAACCTTAGCTTATTCTCATTCCCAAAAGCTATAACCTATAACCTATAACCTATAACTTAAACCTAACCTTAACCTACAACCTTAACCTATAACCTTAACATCAACCCAAAACCTAAACCTTAACCAAAACCTATAACCTTAACCTAAACAAAAACCTTAACTTACAACCTTAACCTAAACCTAAAACCAAAACCTAAACCTATAACCTAAACCTATAAAGTAAAACCTAAACTTAAACCTAAACCTAAACCTTAACCTATAACCTAAACCTAAAACCATAACCTTATCCTAAAACCTAAACTTAAACCTATAACCTTATAACCTTAACCTATTCTCAATTCCCTAAACCTAAACCTACACCAAATCCCAACCTCAACTCCCTAACCTAAACCTAAGCCTGAACTTGAAAACCCAAACTTAAACCCGATCCCAAACCCGAACCCAATCTCCTAAACCGAAACCTTAACCTATTCTCATTCCTAAAAGTTATAACCTATAACCTATAACCTAAACCTAACCTAAACCTACAACCTTAACCTATAACCTTAACATAAACCCAAAACCTAAACCTTAACCAAAACCTATAACCTTAACCTAAACAAAAACCTTAACTTACAACCTTAACCTAAACCTAAAACCAAAACCTAAACCTATAACCTAAACCTATAAACTAAAACTTAAACCTAAACCTAAACCTTAACCTATAACCTAAACTTATAACCTAAACTTAAACCTATACTTAAACCTTAACCTATTCTCAAATCCCTAAACCTAAACCTACACCTAATCCCAATCTCAACTCCCTAACCTAAACCTAAGCCTAATCATTAAAACCCAAGCCTAAACCCGATCCCGAACCCGAACTAGATTTCCTAAACCTAAACCTTAACCTATTATCAAATCCCTAAACCTAAACCTACACCAAATCCTAATCTCAACTCCCTAACCTAAACCTAAACCTGAACTTAAAAACCCAAACCTAAACCCGATCCCGAACCCCAACCCAAACCCAATTTCCTATGCCTAAACCTTAACCTATTCTCAATTCCCAAAGCTATAACCTATAACTTAAACCTATAACCTTAACCTATAACCTAAACTTATAACCTTAACCTTATCCTAAAACCAAAACCAAAACCTATAACCTAATCCAAAACCTATACCTAAACATTAACCTATTCTCAAATCTCTAAACCTAAACCTACACCTAATCCCAATCTCAACTCCCTAACCTAAACCTAGGCCTAAACATGAAAACCCAAGCCTAAACCCGATTTCCTAAACCTAAACCTTAACCTATTCTCAATTCCCTAAACCTAAACCTACACCAAATCCCAATCTCAACTCCCTAACCTAAACCTAAGCCTGAACTTGAAAACCCAAACCTAAACCCGATCCCGAACCCCAACCAGATTTCCTAAACCTAAACCTTAACCTATTCTCAATTCCGAAAGCTATAACCTATAACCTAAACCTAAACCTAACCTAAACCTATAACCTTAACCTATAACCTAAACTTATAACCTTAACCTTATCCTAAAACAAAAACCAAAACCTATAACCTAAACCTAAACCTATACCTATACCTAAACATTAACCTATTCTCAAATCCCTAAACCTAAACCTACACCAAATCCCAAGCTCAACTCCCTAACCTAAACCTAAGCTTAAACTTGAAAACCCAAATCTAAACCCAATCCCGAACCCGAACCCAATTCCCTAAACCTAAACCTAAACCAATTCTCAATTCCCTAAACCTATACCTTATAACCTAAACCTAAACCTGAACCCTAAACTAAACCTAAACCCGATCTCAAACTCGAACCCGAACTTAAATCTCTAAACCTAAACCTATAACCTAAACCTAAAATTGATTCCCTAAAACCTAAACCTATATCTTTTAAACCCTAACCTAACCCTATAACCCATAACCTATAACCTAAACACAAATCCCTAAACCTTAACCTATAATCCAACCTAAACCTATACTTAAAACCTAAAACTATTCTCAAATCCCAAAACCTATAACCTGAACCTAACCTTTCCCTAAACCTATAACGGAAGAAAACCTAACCTTTCCCTAAACCTATAACCTGCACTTATAACCTAAACCTATACCTTAACCTTATCCTATAACCCATACTTACAACCTTAACCTAAACTTGTAACCTTAACCTAAACTCAATTCCCTAAACCTAAACCTATAACCTAAAGTTATAACCTAAACTATACCTATTATCAAATCCTAAACATATAATATAACCTAAACCTATAACTTAGCATAATCTTAAAGCTATTTCCATAAATTGACTTTAGTCTTTTCATTGTAGACATGGATAAGAGTTGGATGCGAGCTAAGAACAGGTTTGGCCCAGAGTATAAACAAGGAGTTGAAGAGTTCATAGAATTTGTAAGAAATTGGGCAGATTTAAGGAATAGGATTAGGTGTCCATGTCGAAAATGCAAGAACATGATATTTAAGCCTTTAGATAAAGTAGAGGACGATTTGTTCATAGTTGGGATTGACCAGGGCTACACTTGGTGGATCTATCATGGTGAAGATATGACCCATAGCGTTGAGCCCATTGAAGTCATTGCTGATCCAATTGTGCCGGATGACGAGGATGAAGACGTTGACGAAATGCAAGATATCATAGGGAATGTGTTTAGGGGAACAGCTGCGGATACTGATTTTACAGCGATAAGCAGTAGCCAAGATATTCCTCCAATGGGTGATGTCGAATCAGAAAAGTTTAGTAAGTTGTTGAGGGATATGCAACGTCCACTTTATTAGGGGTGTAAGAACTTCTCCAAGTTGAATTTTCTTATAAAGTTACTTCATTTGAAGACAATAAATCGTTAGAGTAACAAATCGTTCAACATGTTGCTAGAGTTGTTGAAAGAAGCATTGTCGGACGGTGAGACATTGCCTAAGTCCCATTATGAGGCAAAATCCTTGATGCGAGACTTGGGCCATAGATATGAACTCATACATGCATGTATAAATGATTGTTTATTATATCGGAAAGAGCATAAGGATGCTAGAGAGTGTCAAGAATGTGGAGAGTCTAGGTGGAAGTATAGCAAAGCCAGGGATAAGAACATCCCGCGAAAGGTGTTAAGGTACTTCCCATTGAAACCAAGATTGCAAAGATTGTTTATGTCTCGTAAGACGGCTGAAGATATGAGGTGGCATAAGGAGAAACGCGTTCATGATGATAGTACACTGAGGCACCCTGCGGACTCTGAAGCCTGGCAAAATTTTGACAAGCAACATGACTGGTTTGCAGAGTATTGTCGTAATGTTCGACTAGGTCTTGCAAGTGATGGTTTTAATCCATTTGGTAATATGAGTAGATCGTACAATATGTGGTCAGTGGTACTTATGCCCTACAATTTACCTCCTTGGTTGTGTGTGAAGGAGTCATTTTTCATGATGTCATTGCTTATTCCTGGACCCAAGTCACTTGGGAATGACATTGATGTGTACTTGCGACCGTTAGTAGATGAGTTAAACGAGTTACGGAGTCAAGGTGTACACACGTATGACACATTTGCAGGATAGACATTTCGATTGCATGCAGCGGTCTTGTGGACAATAAATGACTTTCCCGTGCATGGAAATTTGTCTGGGTGGAGCACGAAGGGCAAGTTGGCTTGTCCTACATGTGGTATTGAGACTTGTTCATTGTCATTGAAGCATGGTAGAAAAACGTGTTATATGGGCCATTGTCGCTTCCTTCCGAGTGATCATAGTTGGCGCAGGAAGATGATGATCTTTGATGGCAAACAAGATCATAAGCCACCCCCGAAAGAGCTATCTGGAGAAGATGTGATGCAATAACTGAGTAACATTGGAGAAGTTAGATTTGGTAAGGCATTGCACTTGAAGAAGAGAAAACGTACAGTATTGGACTATAACTGGAGGAAGAAGAGCATCTTTTTTGAGTTGTCCTATTGGAGTGATCTGAAATTGCGACACAACTTGGTTGTCATACATATTGAGAAAAATATATGTGACATTGTCTTCAGAACAGTGATGAACATAGAGAAGAAAATAAAAGACAGTTTCAAGGCTCGATTGGATCTACAAGAAATGGTTTAAGGAAAGAGTTACACTTGCAACCACATGAAAATTCGTATACTATACCAGCAGCCTGCTACACATTGACTAAACTAGAGAGAAAGCGTTTATGTGAATGGTTGAGATCGGTGAAGTTTCCCAGATGGGTATGCGTCAAACATATCTCGGCGCGTAAACGTTACGGATTGTAAGGTAACAGGAATGAAAAGTCATGATTATCACGTCCTTCTGTAACGCCTACTGCCAGTTGTGATTCGTGTATTCCTGAGCAAGGATATCAGTGCGACGCTGATTGAGCTGGGGATATTCTTTAAGGATTTGTGTTCAAAATCGTTAAATGTGGATGTTATTAAAAGACTGGAGAGGGACATTGCCATAATCCTTTGCAAACTTGAAAGAATATTTTCACCTGCATTTTTCGATGTCATGGTACACCTAGCGATTCATTTACCGCACGAGGCGAAGCTTGCAGGCCTAGTACAATATCATTCGATGTATCCGATCGAAAGGTGGTAAAACCTGTTAAAATTTTTATTAATTCCATAAACTACATATATCCATGTTTTCATACGTATAACACAGTGGTTTTGTGTACAGATACCTTCACACACTCAAACAATTTGTGAGGAATAAGGCATGACCGGAGGGGTCGATAGCTGAAGCATACATTGATAATGAGTGCCTTACATTTTGCTCCATGTATCTTCGTGGCATAGAGACTAGATTCAACTGAGAAGATCGGAATGCCGATGAAGGGCAGGTGCATGAACAAGGACTCATATCTATATTTGCACATAACGTTCGTCCTTTAGGATCCTTGACGTTTCAAGATATGGACCTTGGGGATCTAGCAAAGGCGCGATGGTATGTGTTGCACAATTGTAAAGAAATAGAGTCGTACTTGAAGTAAGTCTTCCCTCGATTATTGTAATTCCTACATACGATGATCTTAATGTTTCTTGCTGATGACGTGCCATTTATGTGTAGTGAACACATAGACGAGATGAAGTCCAAATTCCCCACAAATTATGATTGGATGCATCAGGATTAGTTTCCAGAATGGTTCGCCAAACGTGTAAGATTTCACATTGTATCTCACCACACTTAGAATTTCTGTTGCATTGCACATTATTTCAACCTAAGAAAATCACTAAATAATTATATTTTATACATGATAATAGATAAAGACATTGCGCACAAGAAACTTTGTAGATGTGTCTGATACACTATACTCACTGGCGTGTGGCCCTGATAGACGTGTATCTAGATATACAGGTTGTATTGTAAATGGGATTCGGTTCCACACTGAAGAACGTGAGAAGTATAGGACCACGCAAAATAGTGGGGTAGTTGTGAAAGGAACAAATGAGGAGGATGAAATTGACTTTTATGGCATTTTGACTGATATTATTGAGCTGAGTTATTGTACGAGAAAGCGGGTGTACGTATTTAAATGTGATTGGTGGGACATTGGAAATAAGAAGTTGAGAATACAGACTGACAACTACTTTACGAGCGTAAATTTATCTCGAAAGTGGTTTAAGGACGACCCATTTATCCTTGCCAGTCAGGCTGAATAAGTATTTTACCTCGCTGACATTAAGTTAGGCGGCTCTTGGTACGTGGTGCAGAAAATAAAGCCCAAGAACATATTTGACGTTCCCGTACCAGAAGTTGAAGATAGCGAGGATGAGGGAAATGACACATCTAGGGTTGAACAAGCATATCAAGAAGACATGCCATCTAGGGATACAGAGACTGATTCAAGTATTGATATTGATGTGGAGCAATTAGATAGAGATGATGTGCCACCTGATCATGTTGATGCCTCATTAATACAAGACATTGTTAGAGATGATATAGGTTTCATTGATGACAAAGTTGGAAACTATGAGGAGGAAATACTAATCAGCGATAGTGATGGTGAAGAAGAAATAGCCCTAAGCGATAGTGATATAGACGGCGATTATTAAATGTATACATGATTTACATGTCATTTTTCAATTTAAATAATTTATGTATTCCATGTATACGTGAAAATTACAAGTCATAATTAATTCCTTTTATTGACTTGTTTATAATTCACATTTACAGTTGAGACAATTTCTGATCTTGTCATCTTCAAACCGGAGCATAGCAGAAGCACGCAACGTACTTCATCAGCTGTTGCAGATGGACGTTTCGGTCCTATCTTCTTCTGGTAAGGCCATAGAGATACCCGGTCTGGTCGATGACTGTAGAGTGGAATATATCGACGACGACTCAGACGAAAGATTATACAATCTCAAAGAAATTCCGGAGCTGATGGAGATATATAACTGTGGGAAATGAGATATGGAAGATGCGACTCTATCACTTGCACATCTGAATGGAGTCCCGATAGATCAGATTTCTCCTATTGTGACTGTCATGTTGGCTATAAAAATGTCCAATGCTTCACACAGGATGACATACACTTCTGAAGCATACGATAACTTACGCAGGGAGTACTTCGGATAGTTTACCTCATAGTTGTTTCGTATTATAACAAATATGTGTATTTAATAACAATGACAATGTGTAATGGAATTTCCAATGGTTATAGATTAAAATTTACAGTTTTATTATATTATGCTTGCATTATAGTGTAATGGTCTAATCATATTTTATTAATCTCTCTGAGCATAAGCATAAATGCATTATACCATCAACACTACTTGTATAATATTTTACAAAACTACATGATAAATTTGACTTTGATTTGAGTGTTCCGCACATCTCCCATGCCGTCGATGACATGATGAAGGAGTGTTCACTCCCCAAGTATAGGGTTGTGATGTAGTAATAAACTCGGTAAGACCGAGGTCGAATCCACAGGGACTGGTCGTCACAATTCAAATTCACGATTCTCCTTAACTAATTCAATCAAATAAAGGATCAAATTGCTAACACAAATCTATGGAAAATAACTATTGAGAATAAGGAAGAAAATTCAATCAGAGAGAGCACTAGGACCTTCGAATCCACCCCTAACTATCCTAACCCTTGTTTTGTCTGTTGATTCACCTTGATCTAGATTGATACCACTTAAATAGAGAAAGCACAATCTGTGTCCTTAATCGGGCATACAGACTGTCTAATTCCTTTAAGCAATGCCATGAACAACATATCCCATATCCTTGGTCGGGCATATGGAATGTACATTCATTAAAGCAACCTGTTTCTTCCTCTATAAGAAACTTGTTCTTGATCAGACCCAAGCACCTGTAATAAGCATCCAAACAACATCCATCTATATACTTTGATCAAGTTCATAGATCGAGAAGTATGGAATTTAAACCCATAAAGCCCACTTAGAGAAGAAAAATAAATTAATTAATATTCAAAGTAAATCAACCAATACAAGAGCTGATCAAATTAGGGGCTTCATCTCAGCCCTAGCTGAGAGATTAGTGACCCATAAAATCCGTAAAAAAATATTCAATAAAATTCATAAAATCAAAACACCAAACCAATCGATCTCTCTCTCTTCCTCCTTCTCTTTCTTCTCTTTCTTCTCTCCCTGGCTCTGGATCTCGAATTCTCTGGATCTGAATGCCTTTCCCACGTCCAAAACTCCCCTTTTATAGCTGCTGGATGGCTGGAATCAGTGGCAGAGAGTCGTAGAAGGACTCGGAGTACAAATTTCATAGCCGTGATCGGTGGGCCCCACAGAGGCATTTTCTGGAAAATCCACCCCTTCCATTGGATTCAGGACGAAATTTCAGTCAGGAATGGGTGGTTTTGAATGTCCATTAACGCGGCCCAGAGAAGAAAATACAAAAAGATCAGTTTTGAACGTCACCGGGTAGCCCTTTTGTGGCCTCTGTATCACGCACGTGTGTACGCATGGGAGTGGAATATCAGCATGGGTTTGTAGTGCTCGCGGCCCTCTACAAGATGGACGGGTCGGATCAGTCGTACGGGCGACGTGTGGGGCCCACAGAAGTTTGCAAAAATGGGCAGCGCCGTTCGTCGCTGACGCGTAAACAGGGACGCGGATCGATTCCGCTGCGAAAATGGTGGGGCCCACATTGTAGATTATTTAGGAAATCCACTCCGTCCACCGAATTTCTCTCGAAATTCCGGTCGGAAACACATAGCTTTTCTTCATTGTTGTGTGGCCCACAGAATGTTTCTGTTCCACCGTTCAACCTGCGTTTGGACGGATAAACGCCAATCTTTGCTGTCATTTGAAATTCCGCCTCCTAGGCGTTGATGATATCGATGCTAGAGAGACAATGGACGGTCTAGATTGGTCGTTTGGATAATGAGTGGGGTCCACAACTGAAACCATCGGTCGGCCAGCATTAGCGCCGAAACGAATTTTCGTTTTTTTTAAGACGCCGCGGGTCAGCGCCCGTGTTGACCGGGCGGTCGGTCGGTGCGACGCTCGACTATTGTATACGGTGTACACTCACCATAGATTGGGGTCCACCATAATGTGTATGAGAAATCTTCACCGTCCATCCTTTTTCTCATATTATTTCAACCGCAAAAACCCAGTTGAAGCAGTTTCAGATGTCAGGTGGGCCCCCAAATTGGAGTTTTAATGGGCTGATCTGTCCGTTGGCCCACTTCCCGAGATCTTCAGTAGATGAAATTTAATATGTACGGTTAATTTGCGGCCCCCATCACATGTATGGAGTTTCGAACTGATCGGATGGCGGAGGGCGGGAACCATGTGATCTTCCATTCTGGACCCCTTTCGGGCCCCTTTGGCTCGCTTTCCTCAGATCCCAGGCATGTAAACTCTTCATTATTGGTTCTCTGGGGTCCATCCCGTGATCAGGTGGCTTTGGATCATCAAATCCATGCTTTTAATCCTCTTTTTTCAATCAACGCTCTTTATTTCATCCTGCAGCAAAACACAGTTAAATACCGACATTAGGTGCTATCATGTACTTAAGATCAGGTAATAACTGGGGTCTACTATGCAGTATTCGACCCTGATCACAACCCCCAACCAGCATTTTGCTAGTCCCGAGCAAAACATGCGAAAAATAAATTTAGAAACAAAAGACAATTCTTGTAAATTTAAGTGACTTGTGAACAGATAGTCGAGATGTGATCATTCTACGATTCATGCATGGTGAGTGGAATTTTCTCCTGGAATCAAGTCCACTGTAAATTTCATAAACAAGTTCAAACTATTAAACCATGAATTAGAATAATTCTAAAACATTGAGTGTCATGAGTGTATAGTGTCATCTCAGCCTTCAACCATTAAGAGGTTCAATTGTCAATTTCATGATATCATTGGTAATTAACAACGGAGCTCATGTCACCCAACACTGGAACCACCACTTGCCTTACAGATTAACCTTTCATTCTACCATTTTTTTGATTTTCTTTATGAATAGTACGCCAAGGAGGAGAATCAAATCTGCACCTATAGGGAGCAAACCTATGGTGAAAATTTGTCGCCTAAATCTTTTCTCATGTCAACTATGAGGAATCGAATCTTCATCTATAGGGAGCAAACCTATGATGACGATTATGCGACTTATTATTTCAATTCTTCTTTATAGACTGATGTTAAAAATTTTGTTTTTTTCAGGCTGGTTCCTTTCATGCTTAGTGATTACCATGTTATCAATTAATATCGAACTGAAATCTTAATGTGTAAACGAGATCTGATATGTGAAATCATGGCTCAATCAATGTTTACAACTTCTAATCATGGATTAACCATTCAAACTTCAGTGTGAAATCTGTCAGACAACCGAATCTAAGAGTCATAAATTTCTCACATTCTGAATCTTGTAATTTCAAAATCACAACTATCCTTCAAAATCACTTTGAATTCAATAGAAATTCCAGAAAAATTTTAAAAATTTTACAATTTTTCGCTCAAGACCAAGAAAATACTGATTAGGTAACCTAATCTCCCACCCCCAACCTAAAATCTACATTGTCCTCAATGTAAAAGAAATAAGCATGCCATGCACATGGGACAACAAAAGTACAAGAGAAGTGATGAGAAGATGGTACCTGGATAACGAATCAGGAGACTTTTCCAAAAATATCAGCGAGAGAGTAAGTCAGCGCAAGAGAGAAAATAAAACAAAAATAAAATCCTACCTATACCACTTTCGCAGGTGCTCTCGATTGCATTTAGCGTATGCAACAAGCCTTTAAACCCCTAGGTTGCCCCTAGTGGACGAGTTGTAGTCTCGTGAGGGTTTGCAGCAATGTTACCCACAAACATTGAACTAACTATTCATGCTGCAAGATTCATCTTCTGGCCAGTATCTTGATAAATTTCTCAGTAGGTTACTTAACAGGATCATCCAAAAGCCCTTTTTGTAATAGGCTTTGATGCCCTGAAGCATGATTTTCCAGAAAAACTTATGTACCTCATCAAAAATTTGACGTTGGTTCGCTTGAGGTATCCAAAGTATATATGATTCACCTGTGTCAGAAAAAGTTTCAAAGTTAGTGTCCCATGGTGAATCAGAGACTACAAGTAGATCAAATTGAGAAAAATTTTCAAGAAGTGGTGTAGTCTCAACATATTCCGATGTAGCAGACTTCGGTTCAATTTTCAGCTCCTCCTCCCTTAATGGTAAATAGTGAGAATCTGGGGAGGGAGGGGCTTCAGAGTAAAGGTTCTCTCGGTCAATGATGACTACCGAGATATCATCTTGCAAGGCATTCTCTATGTCTCTTATCATGGGATCATTTGAGTCTGCAAAGTGTGCCAAGCAATTATCAAAAGAGTCGGAAATTTCAACTGAGAGTGACTTATTTTCCTCATTGAAGTCTGTAATGCGATGCTCAAGGACTCCCTCGCCCTTAAAAGTATGTGAAGATATGCTCTCTTGCTCCAGCCCTGCACAGTCATATTGAAGATCAATAGGGGAAGCATCGATAGGATCACTTTGTTCATTGAAACTACTCAATCGAGGCGTTGAACTGTCCAACGTGTACAGCTCAGGTGGTGGTCTCAATTGAGTGGTTTCAAATTCCAGAGTCGTAGCGAGCAGCTCGTCCTTCTCCCGAATCACATTATCATTCAATTCAAGAGAGTGGTCCAAACATGTCTCACAAAAGTTGGAAGGGTCGGTTCTAATGAGCTCATCTTCCACTTTTAAATCAGATATGTCAGGTGAGTGGAGTAGCTCAGTATGACCGATCACTTCGTGTGCTTCTTGAGCATTGACCTGGACCATACTTGAGATTGATTCCAGGGGAATTTGGGTTGTGCTCTCATGAATCTCATCCCAATACTTCTCAGCTTCCAATTCAGTGCAGTACACACTTGAGCTGGGATCGCTTTTCTTACATTCTAAATTCGGTTGAGGTTCGAATAAACTAACCTCAATCTCATCATTGAGATCCTGTGTATCATGTAAGGAAAGTGTGTCATCATCACTGTATTTGAAAGACAACCATGTTTCTTCCCCATTCTTTTGAACAGTCATTGAGATCGACTCATCGGGAAAGTGAACCATATGTTCGTTAGCACAATTCAACTCTTTATTCCAAATTCCAGAATTCTCTAAAAGCAAGTTAGGATTGCATTGTATTTCTGGACTGGGTTGTAACTGGGGTGAAATAGTCTTGTTCCTCTTATTGAGGTGCGATTCAATTGCCTCTAATGATTTCATCATTTTCGCAACATGCTGGTTGAATTGTTCTAGATTAAAACAAGAATCCTCTTGGATCGCTTCTGGTAGGTTCTCAAAAGTAGGGGATCCAAGAGAATTATCACTATAACATGTTGTTGGTTCATCTTCCCGACATTGATGGTTCCACTGATTAGAGTCATACGGATCATGTGTGGGAGAATCTGATGGTTGGTAATACATATATCACTCATAATATAATCACGCATTGTTTCCTTTTTCTCAGATGAGTGATAATAATTCTCACGCTCATAGTTATGATAACCCCAACATTCACGTACTGTCTTGTTAATCCGTGGGGTGTAATTGTTCTCCTGCATATGATCACGTAAGGACTTCTTAACCGGTGGATCTTTATATTCCGGTCGGTTCTCGATGATAGTTTCAGAATAGTTTTGAGACATTGGTTGATTTCTAGCATAATCATCATTCCAATATAGGTTATTCTTCTCAGCATACTGACGTTCCCACTCGTGCATATACATGGTGAAACCCTAACTCTGAGTTTACTCCTAAAATAAAATAAAATCCTACAGTAGCATGGAAAGTAAAAGGAGGGGAAGTTAGAACGAAATCACCAGATTAGAAATTCCTATGTTAAGATCCTGCAAAACAAACAAAAGAAATTAGTTCCTAAAAAAAAAAAATTATAAAAAAAAAATAATAATAAAAAAAAATAAAAAAAAATAAAAAAATAAAAATTTTAAGTTAGAAAATTCTAAGATAGAAATAAAAAAGAAATTAGTTTCTAAAAAGGAAACCTAGAATAAGAAAATTTCTAAAACTAAAATCCTAATTCTAGAAAAAGAAAAAAAAGTAGAAAAATTAGGAAGGGATTACCAATTTAGAAGTTTCTCTCAGGACCCTATAAAACAGGAAATAGGTTAATTTCTAAAATAAAGAAAAAGAACTCTAAGTTAGTAAAATCCTAAGCTATGAATTATGATAAGAGAGAATCCTAAATTCAATATGGACCGAAACAGTCCCCGGCAACGGCGCCAAAAACTTGTTCACTCCCCAAGTATAGGGTTGTGATGTAGTAATAAACTCGGTAAGACCGAGGTCGAATCCACAGGGACTGGTCGTCACAATTCAAATTCACGATTCTCCTTAACTAATTCAATCAAATAAAGGATCAAATTGCTAACACAAATCTATGGAAAATAACTATTGAGAATAAGGAAGAAAATTCAATCAGAGAGAGCACTAGGACCTTCGAATCCACCCCTAACTATCCTAACCCTTGTTTTGTCTGTTGATTCACCTTGATCTAGATTGATACCACTTAAATAGAGAAAGCACAATCTGTGTCCTTAATCTGGCATACAGACTGTCTAATTCCTTTAAGCAATGCCATGAACAACATATCCCATATCCTTGGTCGGGCATATGGAATGTACATTCATTAAAGCAACCTGTTTCTTCCTCTATAGGAAACTTGTTCTTGATCAGACCCAAGCACCTGTAATAAGCATCCAAACAACATCCATCTATATACTTTGATCAAGTTCATAGATCGAGAAGTATGGAATTTAAACCCATAAAGCCCACTTAGAGAAAAAAAAACAAATTAATTAATATTCAAAGTAAATCAACCAATACAAGAGCTGATCAAATTAGGGGCTTCATCTCAGCCCTAGCTGAGAGATTAGTGACCCATAAAATCCGTAAAAAAATATTCAATAAAATTCATAAAATCAAAACACCAAACCAATCGATCTCTCTCTCTTCCTCCTTCTCTTTCTTCTCTTTCTTCTCTCCCTGGCTCTGGATCTCGAATTCTCTGGATCTGAATGCCTTTCCCACGTCCAAAACTCCCCTTTTATAGCTGCTGGATGGCTGGAATCAGTGGCAGAGTCGTAGAAGGACTCGGAGTACAAATTTTCGCAGCCGTGATCGGTGGGCCCCACAGAGGCATTTTCTGGAAAATCCACCCCTTCCATTGGATTCAGGACGAAATTTCAGTCAGGAATGGGTGGTTTTGAATGTCCATTAACGCGGCCCAGAGAAGAAAATACAAAAAGATCAGTTTTGAACGTCACCGGGTAGCCTTTTTATGGCCTCTGTATCACGCACGTGTGTACGCATGGGAGTGGAATATCAGCATGGGTTTGTAGTGCTCGCGGCCCTCTACAAGATGGACGGGTCGGATCAGTCGTACGGGCGACGTGTGGGGCCCACAGAAGTTCGCAAAAACGGGCAGCGCCGTTCGTCGCTGACGCGTAAACAGGGACGCGGATCGATTCCGCTGCGAAAATGGTGGGGCCCACGTTGTAGATTATTTAGGAAATCCACTCCGTCCACCGAATTTCTCTCGAAATTCCGGTCGGAAACACATAGCTTTTCTTCATTGTTGTGTGGCCCACAGAATGTTTCTGTTCCACCGTTCAACCTGCGTTTGGACGGATAAACGCCAATCTTTGCTGTCATTTGAAATTCCGCCTCCTAGGCGTTGATGATATCGATGCTAGAGAGACAATGGACGGTCTAGATTGGTCGTTTGGACAATGAGTGGGGTCCACAACTGAAACCATCGGTCGGCCAGCATTAGCGCCGAAACGAATTTTCGTTTTTTTTTAAGACGCCGCGGGTCAGCGCCTGTGTTGACCGGGCGGTCGGTCGGTGCGGCGCTCGACTATTGTATACGGTGTACACTCACCATAGATTGGGGTCCACCATAATGTGTATGAGAAATCTTCACCGTCCATCCTTTTTCTCATATTATTTCAACTGCAAAAACCCAGTTGAAGTAGTTTCAGATGTCAGGTGGGCCCCCAAATTGGAGTTTTAATGGGCTGATCTGTCCGTTGGCCCACTTCCCGAGATCTTCAGTAGATGAAATTTAATATGTACGGTTAATTTGCGCCCCCATCACATGTATGGAGTTTCGAACTGATCGGATGGCGGGAACCATGTGATCTTCCATTCTGGACCCCTTTCGGGCCCCTTTGGCTCGCTTTCCTCAGATCTCAGGGTGTAAACTCTTCATTATTGGTTCTCTGGGGTCCATCCCGTGATCAGGTAGCTTTGGATCATCAAATCCATGCTTTTAATCCTCTTTTTTCAATCAACGCTCTTTATTTCATCCTTCAGCAAAACACAGTTAAATACCGACATTAGGTGCTATCATGTACTTAAGATCAGGTAATAACTGGGGTCTACTATGCAGTATTCGACCCTGATCAAGGAGCGGTTTAAGGATTATCGCACTAGGTTACATCGGCAGTACAAGCGGTGAGTGAGCCACGAGGAGGCTGTACAGTCCGCACCGCTGCACGTGACCGATGGGGACTGGCGGATACTCTGTGATAGGTTTTCGTCTGATTCTTTTCAGGTAATATTTACATATTTATGATATCTTAGCGTAATAATTAATTTCGTAATTAATAACAATGTATTATGAATAATGTGTTCAGAAAATGAGCAAAATAAACTCTGACAACAGAGGAAAGTTAGAAGTAAACCATGTAGCTGGTTCAAAGTCATTCGTACGACTTCGTCACAACATGGTAAGAAAGTACTGGTAATTATTACGTTTATATATTCTTTGCATGCATTTATATTAACTCTATTGTCCTTTCGATTGCGCAGCGAAATTCCGTCACTAGCTAGGAGCCCGGACCAGTAGACTTCTACAAAGGGACTCACTGTCGGCAGACGAAGGGATCTTGGGTACATCCCAGAGCCAGCGAGATTTGGGTAAAAATCCTTACATTGTAAATTTTAATTGGATTAAATTATAATAATGTCATTTATTATAAAAATTCATATGTTTTCATTACAAGAGGAGATGAACACCTTATGCAGTCAGCCCACTCCCGATGGTACTCAGCGGAGTGAGCCAGATATCCTGAGTCAGGTGCTTGGCATCCGTTCTGGATATGTGCGTGGGTTTGGCCATGGTGCAAAGCTCATGGCACCAGCTAGAGTTGCCTCCATCCGATCCATCGTCGTTGGCGAGAGCGTCGTACGCCGAGCTGATACCGCAGAGAGAGAGGTTCAGCAGCTACGGGTCGTCATCGATGACATCAAAGATCAGCTGGACAAGCAGAGGGAGGAGCAGGAGAGGAAGATGATGGAGGAGCTGGCGAGGCAGAGGGAGGAACAAGAGAGGAAGATGTAGGATCATCTGGCGAGGCAGAGGGAGGAGCAGGAGAGGAGGATGGAGGATCATCTGGTGAGGCAGAGGGAGGAGCAGGAGAGGAGGATGGAGGAGATGCGGGTGGACCATGAGCGACGGATGATGCAGATGTTAGAGGCTTTCGCTGCACGCTTACCCACCGATGCTCCACCACCTCCGCCTTCATCTTTATGATTTTTTTGTATATTTGTTTATTATGTTAAGTTTATATGTATTAATGCGTGAATGAATGTGATGCGGATAAGATTGTTCGTGTTTGAATGAATGTAGTTTATGTTTGGGTTTGGGTTTAGCTACATGTGAATGTGAATATGATGAAATATATTATATAACAGGTGTATATTAGGATGAATATGATGAAATATATTGTTAACAGGTGTATATCAGGAATTTTGAGCGGAATTTTGAGCTGTATTTAAAAAAAAAAAAGACTTTTAGCAACAAAAATTTTCGTCGCTAAAAGTGGAACGATTTTTTGGCGGTGAAATTTTTCGCTACTAAAAGTCTTGGAAATTTTTTGGCGGCGAAAATTTTCGCTGCTAAAAGTCTTGGAAAAATCTTGAAATATTTTTTGGCGGCAAAAATTTTCGCTGCTAAAAGTCTTGGAAATTTGAAGTTTTCGGTGCTAAAAATTCTTGGAAATTTTTTTGGCGGCGAAAATTTTCGTTGCTAAAAGTCTTGGAAATTTTTGGGCAGCGAAAGTTTTCGGTGCTAAAAATTCTTGGAATTTTTTTTGGCGGCGAAAATTTTCGCTGCTAAAAGTCTTGGAAATTTTTCGGCAGCGAAAGTTTTCAGTGCTAAAAATTCTTGGAAAATTATTTGGCGGCGAAAATTTTCGTTGCTAAAAGTCTTGGAAATTTTTGGGCAGCGAAAGTTTTCGGTGCTAAAAATTCTTGAAAAATTATTTGGCGGCGAAATTTTCGCTGCTAAAAGTCTTGAAAATTTTTTGGCGGCGAAAATTTTCGCTGCTAAAAAGTCTTGGAAGTTTTTTGGAGGCAAAACTTTTCACTTCTAAAAGTCTTGTAATTTCTGGATTTTTTTTTTGTGGCGAAAATATTCGCTGCTAAAAGTGTTGCAAGTTTTTTTGGCAGCGAAAAGTTTTGCTGTTAAAAGTCCTGAAAATTTTTTTGGCAGCGAAAATTTTCGCTACTAAAGGTATTGGAAATTTTGTTTAGCGACGAAAATTTTCGTCGCTAAAAAGCTTGCATTTAGCGACGATTTGAATTTTTCACTGATAAATGCCTTGTACATCGGTCTTTTAGCGACGAAAAGTTTCGTTGCTAAAAGTATTTAGCTGCAAAAATTTAACTTTTAGCGACAAAAATTTCCATCGCTAAAAGTCGTGTTTCTTGTAGTGTATATATCTTACCTTTTTTATCTGCCTAAGGGAGCCTCAATCGACTGGATTTTGTGGGTCGTGGTCAACATCGCTATAAGAAAACTCTAAACTCCATTCTTCTTCTTCTTCTTCTTCTTCTTCTTCTTCTTCAAAGAGAAGTGTTTTGGAAGGAAACCAAATTTCTGCCAAGGTTTATGGGAATTTGGGTTGGGATTTGCAAAAAAAAAAAAAAAAGGGAGAGATATTTGGGATTGTTATGGAATTCGAAGTCGCAGAGTGCCTGTGGGTTGCGTGTTAAACGGAGAAGAGAAGACAGAAGAGGCGCTTTCCAACTCTCTCGGTCTTTTTTTACGGGAGAGATGATTTGGTGCGACTCAACTGCACAAAAGACTGTGCGGCCTACGATGGGGCCCACCTTGATGTATGTATTGTATATCCATGCCATCCATCCCATTTGGATAAATCATTTTAGGTCATGAGACAAAGAATGAGGCAAATCCAAAGCTCAAGTAGACCCCCACCATAGAAAACAATGGAGATTGAACACCTACCATTAAAAACTTCATAGGGGCCACAAAAGTTTTCAATCAAGCTGGTATTTATGTTTTCCCTTCATCTATATTTGTCTGAACTTATGAAGAGGTTGGATCTCAAATAAACATTATGGTGGGCCCTAGTAAGGTTTCAAGTTTCAACAGTGAGCTTCACTATCCCTATTGCTTTATTTGGTGAGGTCCAACCATAAAACAATAGGGATAGTGATGCTCTAGTAAGTACTTGTAATCGGTGGGCAGATTACTAGTACTTAATCTGCCCTAATAAGGTTTCAAGTTTCAAAATGATCTCTCGAAATGGATAGACGGTGTAGATACAACACATACATAATGGTGGGGCCCATAGTCAAGGTCCCACCCACATCGTTGGTTCCGTGTGGCGTGTTGTAACGTCCCGAAAAAATCCGTACAAAGACCTGAGTATCACCTCAGGCAAAAATCACTCAGGACCAAATCCTTTAGAAATTAGACGAGAATTAGTTAGTGTTAAACTAGAGTACCTGTGAAATTAGCACTAATCACTTTAATTATGATCTTCAAGATCCAAAACGTGCAGAATCATTGACGCTACTTTACCCTGAAATCTAGAATCAATCTCTAAACCCGGTTGCTCTTAGGAGCACCTTGAAACTTCGTATTGGACCTGGACTGTATGTCGAAAGTCCGATGACCGCAAAACTATACGAATATGACCGTTTTACTGGGCTTTACAACCATCTCAGAAATTAAGTCCTAACAGTGTCCAGAAACGTACAACTTGAGCCAGGAGCGAATTGTGTGAGAAACACGAATATCTTTAGAAATTGAACTTAGATTTAAGTGATTTGGGCCGTTCGCTTGCGTACCAAATCTAAGCTTCTAGACCGTCAAAATCTGACCTAATTATACCCTCGGATCAGGGAAAATTTTTAACTCATGTCAGTGCACTTGTGGCCCTGATGGAGTACCGGTGACCGTTGAACTGAAACTGGTCCCCCGCGGTCGATCTATAAATTCGATTGGACCGAAAACTTAACTCTACCTAGATCCAATGTTAGGAGGCTTTAGTCTGATCGCATGCAGACAAGAGACCTCCAGATCAGCTCCGTTGGACCGAAATGGCCAGTTTTTAGTTATAACCTAAGTATACCTTGGCCCTGGGGCCATTTCCATCAGTCTTGGGCCTATATAAAGGCTTAAAACCCTCTCTCTCTCTCTCATTCCATAGGAATTTACAACCCTAGGAGAGAGAAGAGAGAGAAAAGAGAAGAAGAAAGTGAGGAGAATAGAGAGTGTGTTGGAGTTTGTTCCTGGGATTCTTCCCTGCCACTCCATGTGCTTAATCATCATTACCGTGTCGCTATTCTGGCGATTCCGACTCCATTTTGGGTAAGGAATCCTAACCCTAATCTGTTTTAGACATCCAGATAGAGTAAAGGGTGGAATAGCTAACCTATTCCATGTTATAGGTTGTTGTGGTGCCGTAGACAAAGACTTAGTATTTAAACTGAGTTCATTACAGGTCTACCGGCGAAAGGTGTAAACTATAAATGTTTAGGTTATGGTTTTCAAGGCTTTCAATGTCAGTTAATGATTTATGACTGACTTGAATGCTATCACAGGCTTAGATACGATGTTTCCCGCGCTTTACACATATATATGAATTATGTTGAATATAGTGTATTCCATGTGTTTGTTGATATGATTAAATGAGTATGGAATTTGGATTCGTACTTGCCATGATTTTTCGTCGTGAATATATGGTTGTTATGCGTGTGACAACTCCTTGGTGAAAGGATTTGCCCTAACACCTGTTATAACTAACATACGTCACATATGTTGAAGTGTGCAGTCTAAGTGCTTGTAAAAATGTCTGAATGAATATAGAATTTGGATTTGTGCTTGTCATGATTATTAACTATGAAGATATGCTTGTTGTGTATGTGGCAACTCCTTTGTAAAAGGGCTTGCCAGGATATATGTTATAACTAGTCTAATACATGTATGTTGAATGTGTAGTCTAAGTGTTTGATAAAAAGCCTGAATGAGGAAATGCTTGTTGAGATGTATTTAATAAGGGTGTTGAGATAGGATTCTCAATTGCCTTATCTATAGTTACAATTTTCCTCATGTAACCTATCTCGCTATTTCGTGATTTATGGATGAAATGCCTTTGTATGTTAACATGTGCCCTATGTGTTTGATAGAATGCTCAAATGAGTGTTGTACTTGGATTGTTTGTTAAATGCCTATATGATTATCACATGTCTCCATATGCTGCATTTGAATATGATTGAGACTACTACATAGTCCAAGCAATCGGTAACAATTCCTGGTTAAGTGGCTGAACTAGTCTCGCCAAATTGGATGAGTTCGGTGAATCTGAGTTGTACGATGATTGTCGATAGTGGTACCATGTCGACTAATTCAGCGTACGCTCGTACCAATCAAACTTGTCAATTAACCCGATTGGCCTATTGTGTGTTTACCATGTATGGACACTACTGCTTGAACCTAAGGTACCAACTTACCAATGTAAAGACCCGTTTAACCTTGGTACCACGATCCGCTAAGACTCATGGGCCGGACATGGTGGTATGGGACACCGTGGTCGAGTTGTCTGTCTACGCTGGGGCGACAAGCCTCCCCGTAGTGACCAGTGAGCAACCCAAACTCGTGAGCCGAATACGATGGTATGGGACACTATATTCAAGCTGTCAGCCTACACTGGCGCAGCCTGACTGTGGTCCCCAGTTGGGTCGGTGACGAGCCTTCGAAAATAGACTGCCAGTTGGTGGGGCATTGGAGGAGTGACCTCGAGTATGAAATAGGCCTACCCCGGCGTGACCTGGCTGTGGTCCCCAGTCGGGCTGGTGACGAGCCTTCGAAAATAGACTACCAGTTGGTAGGGCATTGGTGGTAGTGACCTCGAGTGTGAATTAAGTCTACGTTGATGGCGACGAGCCTCTCGTAGCGACCTATGGTATAAACTCCCGAACTTGCCTATCGTATGTGATTAACTAAGATTGACGACCCTAAATGGATAATTGTTTGGGTTAATGATATAAAGGGAGGTACCTTACCTTCCCAATTCTGCTATATGAAAAGGTCTAATAAGAACTCGGTAATCACGCTCATGCACTGCATTACATGTGCCTTTGGCGTTGGTTTAAGCATAGAGGAAGGGGTGCATGCCGCAACCGTAAGAGGAAGATCGCAGAGGGAGTGCAGGCGAGGGTATGCATCATTAATTCATATCATTTTGTATTAACTAGAGTACTTAGGGATGCTTGATTGTATTGCTTTATCATTACTGCTTGACTGAATTGATAACATGTTAACATCTGCTTTATAGCTCCACTGAGTTGATCACTCACTCCCACGTTCTGAGATGGTGTTTTAAAACACCAACCAGACCCTGTTGTAGTTGCAGATGATGGTGATGCTTACGTAGCGGAGCCGGACTTTTATGATAACGAGGAGGAGTTCTCCTATATGCAACTCTCTGGCGGGGTCTATATAGACTTGAAGTTGCGCTGACGGGGCTACAGGGTTTTGGATAGAGAACATTACACTTTCTGATTTTGTACATTTTTTAATTAAACTTGTAATTATTTAACCTAGTGACATTCATACTCTGAGGGCTTGCCATTACTTTTGTACAGTTTATATACATATCACAGTCTTCCGCTACTGTACTTTAATTGCCTATGGAGTATGATATGCTGTTAGGGTATAATCTCATTCATGTTTAAGGCACTAACACGGACAACATTTAATCATCATTATCTATGTTGCATAAGTGATGCGTTGGAACTCGGGAGTTGAGTTTATGCTCGACCCCCAATTTTCAGGGCGTTACATGTGTACTAGCACAGATTAGGTACTACCCCAACTTCGGGCGCAGTTTGGGTGGATCCCTAACTATGGGACCCATTGTGATGTAACATCCACACCGTCCATCCATTTTGAAAGCTCATTTTTGGACATGATCCCAAAAATGAAGTAGATCCAAATCTTAGGTGAACCATAACACAGGAAACAATAGTGATTGAATCCCCACCATTAAAACTTTATGGGGTCCACCAGAATGTTTATTTGCCATCCAACCTGTTGGTAAGGTCATAAAGACCTAGAAGACGAGACCATATATATATCAGCTTGATCTAAAGCTTTTGTGGCCCATGAAAAGTTTTTAATGGTTGATTACCATTCTTTCTTGTATTATGGTCCACCTGAGATTTGGATCTGCTTCAGTTTTGGGACCATGCTCTGAAATGGGCTTTCAAAACAGATGGACGACGTGGATATAAGTAACATAAAAAGCTATGGGCCCCATGGTCAGGGATCCCACCCACCTACGCAACATCCAAGATCCATTGAAGTCGCGCCCCCAACTCTGTGAAGCTGATTGCATACTGAGTAAACTATGTGGGGCCCATGATGATTTATGTACTTTATCCACTTCGTCCATCCATTTTACAAATAATTTTTGGGCTTAAACATAAAAATGAAGCATATCCAAAGCTCAAGTAGACCACACCACAGGAAAACAATGTAAATTAAACATCTATCGTTGAAAATTTCTTAGGGGTCCATTGTAATGTTTATTGACCATCCAACTTGTTGATAAGCTCATATAAACTTGGATGAAAGGAAAAAACAAATATTAGCTTGATTCAAAATTTTTGAGGCCCGCAAAAAGTTTTTAATGGTCAATAACCACTGTTTCGTGTGGAGTGGTCCATGTCCACCTGAAATTTGTATTTACATCATTTTTGGAACCATCCCCTAAAATCAGGTGCAAAATAGATGGACAGCGTAGAGATACCATGCATACATCGAGGTGGGCCTTACTGTCAGGGTCGCACACAGCCAGGCCAAGCGTGGATGGAAGAGTATCAGCCATTAACTAGGTAACACCTTAGTGGGTGTTACCCTTACCATGGGGCCCACCTCGATGATTTTTTGTATATCCACGATGTCCATCCATTTCTCCAGCCCATTTTAGGAAGATCAAGATGAAGTGAAAATACAAAGATCAGGTTGATCCAAATACTTTTGTGGCCCAAAAAAGCTTTTAACGAGCATTCATCACTGTTTCTACTGGTATGGTCCACCCAAGGATTGGATCTTCTTGAGGTCTGGGATCATGTCCTAAAATGAGATGGAAAAACATATGGATGGCGTGGATATACAACAAATACATCAAGGTGGGCGCCACACGATTAGGGTAGCACCCACCAAGGTGCTACCCAGGTAACAACTAATCTGTTCCGAAGTGGATTGGGTACCACCCCCACCAGGATGTAGCTAGAGACGGACAGTCCTAGGGCTCGTGCTAGCCAAGTCCCCCTCCTGGTGGGGCCCACCATGATGTCTGTGAGAAATCCACTTCATCCATCCATTTTTTCCAGAGCATGCTAGGACATGAGCCTAAAAATTAGGCAGATCTAAAGCTTAAGTAGGTCGCATGACATGAAATGATGAGGATTAAACGTCTATCATGCCCCACTATTTCATATGGTGTGATCCACCTAAGAATTGGATCTAGTTCATTTTTGGGCCAATGCCCTAAAATGAGTTGGCAAGAAGGATGGACGGCGAAGATGGAGACGATGATTACGAGCCACTGCTCAACTCTGTGGATCTAGGCCACAGCCAGTCACATCATTGATGGGTATATTTTTCAATTTCTACTTCTTTTGCTTTTGGATGAATTGGTTATGTTTTCATACATATGTTGATACATTTCTAAATGTTATACATTCAATTTGAATATAGTTGCATTAGTTCAATCGAACAACGCTAAAAGTGTATATTAAAGTCTTTTTTTAACAACTAATGAAGTTTCATTAAAACAATCAATCATTTTTCCGATGTTTCCCTATGTTTCCCAAAAAGTACGATAAATTACCCGATAAAAACGATATATCCCATGCAATAACCGATGCGTATCTGTATCCCAAGGGTGTGATACATAGCGCAATACTAATATTTTGAACATTGTTCACAAGTCTGTTCCATTCTTTTCTTAACCTGCTCAACACTAGCTTCCTTTTTCGTTGAGATGGTTCCTCTTCTTGCTGTTGCTCTCGTTGATATCTTGGATATCTTAGAGATCTCCAACTGCAACTCAAGAGTAACAAGCGTATGCTCGAAGAAAGAAGAGAGTAGATTTCACATCCACAACCAACCACCTATCTCTTCCACAATTCCAATTAATCAACATTCCCATGATTTTCTTGATCTTGTTTTGTCTAGCACAGAGTAGATTTCACAACCACCTCAACTGACCAACCACCAATCTTTTCCACAATTCTAGGTAATCCCCAGCCTCATGATTCTCATGATTCCCTTGATCTTGATTTGTCTTATTGCTATTCGTAAAGGAACTTGATCTTGCCCCACTTGACGTTTTTTTTTTTTTAAAAAAAAAAAAAAAAAAAAGAGATGAAGCAACTTTATTAGGGCCAAACAGCCAAACAAAAGAAAGCAAAAACAAGAAAAACAGAAAATACAAACAAAACACCTGAAAGAACACGCAAAAACCACCAAAAACGGACTCACTCCGAAATATACAAGACCTAATTAAGCACCCTGCCTGTTGAAACCCTCCAATTACGAAACCAGATAGACCATAACAAAGCAAGCAAAGCCAGCCTCCATTTAGACACCCCCTGGCGGCCACATCCTAAAGAGACAGACAATTGCATTTGGAATCACCCAAGAGACGATCGAAGATTGGGACAGACAATCGAGTTCGGGATCACCCAAGAGACATTTGAAGATCGGGACAGACAATCGAGTTTGGCATCACCCAAGAGACATTTGAAGATTGGAAGATTCCATACCACACCACTTTGGAGAAGGAGCAATGTATGAAGAGATGATCAATGGATTCTTCAGCTTTCATGCACAGCAAACAAACATATGGAAGAATCAGCGATCATTTTCAAATATTATCAGTGGTGAGAATCATGCTTCTCCCCACAAGTCACACAATGGCTAAAATTTTGGGAGGGGCTCTACATGACCAGACGAAAGAGGTGTGGTGGTAATCTTCCCTATGGCTAGGAGTAGATAAACACAAATACAAGGAGCAAACCGAACTGCTCTAGAGCTCCCAAAGTGCCATGCGAACAAATCTTCAACTTCAGGAGACATTGAAATCCCCTGGTATCAAAGTAACGAAAGCTTTATTCTTGATCTCCCTTCTTCTAGACTTCTTCTCCTTTTCTTTCTTTCTCTTCTTCTTCTTCTTTTTTTTTTTCCCTTTCTCTTTCCTTCTTCCTCTCTTGGGAGTTTAATGTGAGACTCATTGCTGCCTATTTGGCAACGTGATCGAATTTTTTGAGGGTTCTTGCGGCTCTTCAGATTTTGTGACAGGTCACTGATTGTTTGGTTGCTGCTTTTCAGGTTTTTTATCAGATTTTCAGAGCGTTTTTTTTTGGCCAATTTTCTCAAAAAACCAGTTGCGCCAGATAGGGTTGCTGGATATGCAGGTTTGGCCGGATTTTCTTCAAAGGTTTATTCCAATTTTTCTCATAAATTGGTTTGCATCATCACAGGGTTTGTGAAGACTATCAAACTTTGTTAATCGTAAGATCCATTTCCCTTCTATTTGTGGACCGGGTTCATGCTCTTGTGGATCCCTTTCTCTTCTTTTGTGGATTGGGTTGAAGCTCTTTTGGATTTATTTTTATTTTTCAAGGGCCTTGCTTGTTATACTTCTAGCTGTAGCTGATTATAACAGTAACTTGGTATTTGTTGGCGTAAGGCCTTGCTTGTTACTTACTATTCTTCTATTTGTTTGAGATTTACTATGGCTTCATCTTCTACATTTGAGACTCTTAATCCCATCAAGTCCAAAACAGAGAGGTTAGTTATTCATTTTAAGAATTCCGAATCACTGACTACAACACAAAATTAAGTCTAGCAATTATCTTCAGTGGTCAAAAGCTATTGAGATGTTTGTTGGAGGAAAACATAAGTTGAGATGTATAGATGGCAATATATCAGAACCACTTGGGACTGACCTCATATGATGAATGGATAACAAACAATTTGTTGGTTATGTCCAGGCTCTTAAATTCTATGGAAGAAGCAGTTAGTGAAGGTCTTTTTTGTTATCCACTACACGTGAGATATAGTTTACGGATTGTGAATTGTATGCTGGCCAAAACAAAATGGCCTGCACTTATAATATTTGTCAAGAGATTAGTCATTTAAGACGGGGAGAAATCAATGTTTGATTATTATGCCAAAATGCGTAGTTTGTGGCAAGAATTGTCTTTCATGGACAATCTTCTATTTGCATGTTTCACAATTAATACAGAAGTATATAAAAAAAATAAAAAAATAAATAAAAAGTATTGAGAAGAAAAGATGTTTGAATTATTGACAAGTCTTAATCCTAAGTTTGAACCTGTTCGCGCTCAGATTCTTGGCTCACCCTCTTTAGTGTTGCTTAATAGTATATATGCCTTACTCTTATGAGATGAGAAGCGTCAGACTGCTATGGCATCAACTGTGGTTAAAAAATATGCTCTAGTTACAGGATTTATAAACTTTGATAATATTGGAGTTAGTTGTGGTAGAGGCACGGGAAGAGAAAGTCATTATGGTGGTCAAGGTCGTAATCGTGCTCTTGGTCGTGGCATAGGTTGATTATGTACTCAGTGTGGTAGACATGGACACCTTATTGATTATTGCTAGGTCCTTCATGGTCAACCTCAGGGCCAAGCAACCAATTCTATAGCTTAAGATGGTAGGGATTCTCATACTACAGTTGAGGACACGATGTCTTACGCAACTTCACGTGGTTCCATCAGTTGGTGATCCTGTCAAAACTCTCCGAAAGCGGGTATGATAGCTTGTTAAAGAATGTCACTCAAAATAAGGTCTCCTCATCTACTTTCTTGACTCAGACAGGTAATACTATCATTGCTCTTCACACTACTTCTATGTTAGGTCCTTCGGTAATTGATTCAAGGGCCACTACCCATATGACAGGTATATCTCTTTATTTATTTTCATTTACTGCTAATTCAAACTTAAGTCGTGTGAAATTAGTAGATAGTACCCTAACACCAATTGGGAGAAAGGGTATTATTTTTATTCCTTTGTCGTTCTCCTTGTCCTCCGTTTCATTGGTTCCTAATATTGCATCTAATTTTTTTATCTATTAGTCAAATTACCAAGGACCTAATTATAGTGTGACCTTTTAACCTAATCATTGTGTCTTTTAGGATCTAAAGATGAGGAAGTTGTTTGGTGGACATAAGAAGGATGGATCATACGCTCTTCATTCAAATACTTCGAATCAAATTTGTAAGTATCCAAGTGTCAAGAAGGAAGACCTTAATACTTGGCATTGTCGGTTTGGCCATCCCTCTAATCTAGTATTACACTCTTTATTACCTCAATCATTCGAGTTTAGTGATGTCAAGAACTTGCAGTGTGAGACTTGTGTTTTAGCAAAACATCACAAGTCTATTTATCCACTTGTGACAAAAAAGTCTAGTTGAAAAAAATTCCATTGGTTCATTTTGATGAATGGGGTCCATTTACTATTTTTTTAATGGATTTAAATATTTTATCTCATTTATAAATGATGTTTCTCGTATGATGTGGACTTAATGAAAAATTGAGATGAGATTAGCTCCATTTTCTAAGTACTTCATATTTGGGTTAAAAATTAATTTAATGTGTATTATACTCTTTGTACAGATAATGCAAAGGAATATCTTTCCCATACTAATAGTATCTTATCTTCAGGATCACAGTATTAATAGCCAAACTAGTTGTGCATATACCCCGCAATAGGATGGAATTGCTTAAAGGAAAAATAAAAACCTTCTAGAAGTTACACGTGCTCTTCTTGTTGGTGCATATGTACCTAAATCATTTGTCAGATGATGCTCTTACTGCTCGTTATTTGATTAATCATTTGCCTACTAAGGCTCTTGCTAGGAAATCACGCATTCAATATTTTTCAGCATTCAATGCTATCTCAGAAATTCCATTGTGTGTGGGTCTTTAGGTGTATTTGTTATGTCTATAACACTAATCCTCATAAAAAGAAATTGTCAAATGAGGCAGTCAAATGTATTTTCTTGGGATATTTGTCTTCACAAGGGCCATCATGGCCATTACAAGGCATAACGAACCCCCGTAACTATTGAAAACAACCACTTCTTCTTCTTCTTCTTCTTCTTTTTATGTAAATCCTTTTTCCTCAATTTTCCACTTTTCGCATTCTAGATTATTTTACATCAGATTTTGAACACTCACACTATAGTTTTTAAGATTAAAATGGTAGATCGAAGCGATTTGGGCGAATGGAAGCTCTGAGGGCTATTTTTTCAAAAAAAAAAAAAATTGAAAAAAGTGGTATATATGCATTGTTTTTTCCAATTTCTAATTCTAATACTTGATTGTGATGTGTAAACATTAGAGACACATAACCACGTTCATAAATTCACCAGATAACCCAATAAAACACTCTCAACAAAGAGTAGACCGTTACGCTACCATAAACATGTTCAAAGCAAAAAAAAAAAAAAAAATGAATACAAATTTGGAATATTTACATTATTTTACAACTTTTTAGATGTTTTTTCAAGAAAAAAAATCGGGCAAAAAATTTTTTCAACCATTACGGGGGTCGTAACGATCATTACGCCCCCATATAAGCCGTTACAACTGATACCCGTATCAATAATAGTGGTGACCATTATGGCCACCACTACCATAAGGCATACCTTGAGTACTTCTTATTTCATTCAATGTTTTATTTCCTAACATTCGTCTTCAACAGACAGATCCTTTCTTTCTGTTCTTAAGTGTTCTTCCTCCACCATTTCTAAAAACCTTAAAGGAGGCTCTCAATTCTCCTGTAGCGACAAGCTATGGAGGAGATAGTTGCCCTTGAAAAGAATCATAAAGGGGGATGATTAAGTTACCAATTGGGTGTATGCTCTCAAGTACAACTCTGATGGCAATATAGCTCGACATAAAGCATGTCTTGTAGCTAAAGGATTTACACATACTTTAGCGAGAATTACTCTGAGACATTCGCTCCTGTCGCTAAGATAAATTATGTACAGGTGATCATTTCTCTTGCTACCAATTTGCATTAACCTCTGCGCTTATTAGATGTTAAGAATGCTTTATTGAATGGTGATTTGACTGAGGAAATCTATATAGTTCCTCCTGGATTTGCTAAAAGGGGGGAGGAAAGGAAGGTAAATCGTTTTAAGAAGACTATATATGAATTAAACAAGCTCCTCAAGCTTGGTTTGAGAAGTTTAGTGGGGCCTTGATTCATATTGGATTTACTCGCATTCACTCAAATCATTCTGTTTTTGTTATGAGGCGTGTGCGGGGTCTCATTAATGTGAGTGTCTGTGTGAATAATATACTCATTACAAGTGATTATGTTAGTGGTATTTCTGAGTTGAAGTTATATCTGAATAAGGTGTTTGACATCAAAGACTTGGGGCCGCTACGATATTTTTTTGGAACTGAAGTCTCTCATTCTAAGAAAGGCATAGTTTTGACTCAACGGAAATATGCCATTGACTTATTAACTTCAATGGGTAATTTTGGTGTCAAACCTATTGATTCTCCACTAGAAGTAAATATGAAGCTTTAGGTAAATGATAGGGAACTCCTGGATGATACTAGTATGTACTAGCGCTTGGTTGGGTAGTTGATATATTTGACTATTACTCGCTCAAATCTATCTCATGTAATGAGTTTGGTTGGTCATTTCATGTATGCTCCCCATACTGGTCACCTTGAAGCAATTTGTCACATCTTACACTATATTAAGTTTTCTTCGAGAAGAGGCATCCTATTTACCTATCATAATAATCTTGATATTGAAAAATACTCTAATGCAGATTGGGCGAGATCATCATATGATTGACGCTCTACAACATGCTATGGCACTTTTCGCAGAGGTAATTTAATTACCTGGAAGACTAAAAGGCAAAAAATCATTGCTCGGTCTAATGTTGAGGCAGAGTATTGTGTTATTGTGAATACCATATGTGAAATTATGTGGTTGAAAATTTTTGTTACTGAATTGAGAATTCCCATGGAGACTCCTATGCTTATTTATTGTGACAAGTTGTCATTTACATAGCTTCTAATAATGATTTTCATGAGCGAACAAAACATATTGAGGTTGATTGTCACTTTATTCGTGAGAAGATTTGATGGGGACATCATGCGCACACGCATGCCCCCCTACCCATGTACGCAAGGAGGAGGGCCCCACCATCGATCTGGATCGATGACGACGTCCAGGGAGGGCCTCCAAATTAGAGGACTACGTTTTGGTTCCTTGGAGTGGACCCGATCGTCATGTGAATCCCACCATGGATTCTCATGATCGTGGCTCACTATTCCAAAAGATCTAGTACTTTCAGTTTTGGTTATTATTGTTATTAGGAACATCATGGACGGTTTAGATTACTTTAATTACTTGTTATTTGTGGTTATTCTCATGATCGTGGCCCACAATCCACAGGTAATAGGTTGCACATATGGCGTGAGTTTTGGGGTATAGGATTTTATTATAAATAGGCACCCCTTGTAGTCTTTTTTCTCATTGAAGATGATTAATAAAATTCTGTGTTTTCCTGCTTCTCTAATTCTCTGAGTTGTGGAAACCTAATTGGGTGTGAAACCCTCCCTTCTTCGAAGGGCTAACTACCGTGGTGCAAAGCCATACCCATCCCAAATCGCCCCCATCTCCTACCCTCCATATTCCTCATCTCCTACAGTCAGCCCCTCATCAAATCCACCCACGTTTGCAGCTAATCTTTCCCCTAAAGCAGATTTCCATAATATGGCCCTGTAGGAAGGCTGAAGCTTCAGCGGAGCACCGCGTTCAAACCGATCATTCGTTTGGCCTGAAATTTAGAGGGAATGTGGCCCAACCCTAGCTGACCAGGCCCTACCTGACTGATTCTAGAATCGTGAACCCCACACATGTGTGGGCCACCATCCACGCATGTGCGTCAGGCCGGTTTGTTGTCCACACACGCGGGCTGATCACAGGTTTCCTCTCGTCTCTATTTCACTCCTCTCTCGCCTTATTTCTAAAACCATAACCCTAAATCTTCTCAAATCCCCAAGTTTTATTCCACTTTTTCAACCCTAGGGTTTTCCGAATTGAAACATGTGAATCCCTTGGATTGGGGAAATATTCCTATGCATGTGTGGATGAATCTACTATCCTTTGAGCATTGTTTGGTCTATAACTTTAATTGATCCAGCCCTAGCATGTGTAGGCCTGGACCCACATAGATTCCCCTTGATTGAGTGCTTGACTTTATGTGGGATGTGGAATTTTATGTGATTGTTTTGAACTAGTATGATCTAAAGCCTAGAATCTCGCATATCATGCTTAAAATTTCATGTCCTACATCAAGATTGTTACTGGCATTATTTCCACTCCATTTGTGTCATCTTTTGCTCAACTGGCAGATATCTTCACTAAGGCACTTTCTTGTATAAGTTAGATGACATATTATTGGCAAGCTAGGCATGATTCATATCCATGCCTTAGCTTGAGAGGAGTGTAGACATAAGCATGTGAGCCAATTAAGCCTTTGGGTTGTGGACCTTTGGTCCTTAGGTTATTTCTTTTCAAGTTAATTATCATTTTCCTCTTTTATGAATTTTTCTTTAAGTGTTAAGGGCATATTTGTAATTATGCATCATCCCCACATTATAAACAAGGGATGGGCCTCCAGTCCGATAGTACTTTTTCTTCTTGCTCAAATTCTTATCTTCTCTGATAGATTTTCATTATGAATGACATAGGGTTGCCCAATTTTTTTTTCTTCATGTCAGGAGCAGAAACATGAGCAGAGACAAATCTTTCTTGGTTTAGAAGATGAAGCCCTTGATCTACACGACCACCACCAATCGTCTTCATCATTACCGAATCATAAATAACATGATGGGACGAGAAAAAATGACATAATAATTTAGTTGTTTGGTTAGGGCGCTTATAGAAAGAAGATTGAATGGAAATAAGGGATCATGAACTATAGATGAGATAGACAAGGAATTAGAAAGACAAAAAGTTCCCTTTCCCAGAGCTTTAGAGGGGTTAATGGACACTTCTCGACTGAACTCGGGCCATTGACTTTCTTTTATCCAACTATCCACTAAATGTCCGCTAATCATCTTGCCAGATAATCAAGTAAGCTTTTCAGTTACCTATCTAGACAAGGACTCGTTTTGGATGGTTTACTTGAGTTAGTTGTATAACACAAGTGTTTCGACAAGAAATAAATGTATTGCAATTGAGGATATCTCATTCAATAATAACAAAGGAATATAAGAGAACAATCATCATCAAATATTTTATTGATTCTAAAGATCGTTTACATCCTCATATTTCCCTTGATTCCAATACAAAGTGTATTTAGCAAATGCAACAACAATGTATGCAGAAATGATTTTAATAATGATTTCGGCAGTATTCCGGCTTGTATTGCATTCGTCTTAATGGAGTTGTACGGATTTAACAATCCTTCAGAAACCCTCTACTTCTCCTTTGATTCATCCGAGGTAATAATCTTGAAAGGAATAGTGAATTCCATCATAGACCATTGTCTTTACGAAGAAATGACGAAATATATAGGCATGATGAATCTATTGCACACGCAACAGACCCATTGCGCGGCGCGCAATGGGTCCTTGTTGCGCGCCTCTGCGCAACAAGATTTCTCCCCTATTTCCTTCTTCTTCTTCTTATTCTTCTTCTTCTTCTTCTTCTTCTTCTTCTTCTTCTTCTTCTTCTGCAGGATACTGAAATCCTTCAGATGAATCCCGAAATTCTTCAAAAATCCTCTAGAGCTCCACACTTGTGAATGAAAGAAATGAGGGAGGGGTATTTATAGGCAACCACACGTGTGGACCTCGATTTCCGCACATCCACTCCTGTTGTGCACCTGCGCATGGGACCTATTCCGCGCCGCACCACAGGCCAGTAACCAGCCCACGCAGTACATGCATTGTGCGTGCGCAATGCCTCTTCACTGTGTTGTATTAAGATCTCTCTCTCACTTTCTTTCTTTCTCTTTCCTTCTTGCCCTGATTTCTTTATTTCTATCACTTCTTTCTTTCTGATTTTTGTGCTCCAACAACAAGTACAACAATGAAGTGTCATCATAGGTCTAACCAGTTGGACACAGATTGGACCGGTTCAGATTGCTCAGCAAAATGATTGATGCCTGGTCCAGCTCGTAAAATTGAGTGTAACTGTGGAAGTTTTGATTTAACATCAATTTTCAAGGGATGAGATGCGACTCCGTTAAAGCACGACTCTTCTAAATTGGGTGGTAAGAATCCACATAACTGCAATTTGGAGAGATACCAAATCATTGACCCTATTTTCCCACAATCCACTATCTTTCTCCTACATATTGTCAATTGAATCTACAGCTAAACAATTTCTGCAATAGTTCCACGTTCATTTTAACATCGAAGCAAGTTCAAGAGCGGTCATGATTTGAGGAAGTCTTCTTTTGTGATTCATATCTCTATGTTTTCCTTCTTAGAAATCTTATATCTCAATTTTTCTAAAGAAAAGATCATTTTTTTTCTATTTACCAAAAACCAGATTTCTTTAAAAAGCATCATTTTTTTTACCTCCCTTCTTTAAAACATTAGATTTCAAAACATTTCCCCAGAGAAACCCCTAAATTCCATCTTTCATTCCAAAGTAAAGGAATGATACTTTTTGTGATGTGAAACCATAAATACCATAATGTTGGCTCACAGTGGAGCATCCTACTATCCTTACAACGTATTTATATTCCAACACTCTTGAGAGAAACAAGTACAAGCCGAAAAAAAAAGAAAAAACAAAAACAAAAACAAAGGAAAAGATAAACGAGAAGTTTCCATCATTATCTTGAGAAGGGAATTTATCATAAAGTCGCATGAAGCGTGAAGGGATGCAACAACAGGTCTGAAGCAGAGTGGAGAAGCATCTGTCTTAATATTTTAGCAAGTAAAAACAAACTATGATGCAGAATCAGGAGTGCAAGTTTGAAGTAGTGCTTGCAATTAACTATATCATGATGTCCTCAATAAAAATAAACTGTAATCTGTTTCAGCATTTCGGTGAATCAATGTGTCTAACATGAATTAATAGTTATTAAATGAACATCTAATTCCAAAGTCCATTATTTCATAGTTGTAACACCCTGAAAATTGGGGGGTCGAGCATAAGCTCCACTCTCAAGTTCCAACGCATCACTTATGCAACTTAGATAATGATGATTAAATTTGTCCGTGGTAGTGCATTAAACATGAGTGAGATTATACCAAAACAGCATATCATACTCAAGAGACAGTTAAATTACGCAAGCGGAAGACTGATAGATATATAAAATATATAAACTGTTGTAAGTCTCCAGAGTGTGAACACGTTACCAGGTTAAATATATACATGTATACTCCAAAAATGAACAAAAAGAATATACATGGGTGATCCAAAAGTGCAAAAATAACAAGTGTAATGGCGTCTAATCAGCATCCCTGTAACTCCGACGATCAGAAGATGGTCTACATAGACCCGCCTGATAGCAGCATATAGGAGAAACCCTCCTCATCATCATAAAAGTCTGGCTCTGCTTCGTAAGCATCGCCATCATCTGAAACTAAAACAGGGTCTGGTTGGTGTTTAAAACACCATCCCGTAACGTGGGAGTGAGTGATCAACTCAGTGGAACAATAAAGCAAAGGTTAACATGTGATCAACTCAATCAAGCAGTAATGATAAAGCAAACATCAGACATTCCTAGATACTCTTATTAATGCAAGGATGAAATGTATTCATGATGCATGCCCTCGCCTACACTCGTGCAACACCATCTTACGGTCGCGGCATGCTTTCTTCCCTCTGTGCTCTTCAACTCGGGGCACATGCAGTGCGATGTTATGAGCGTGATTACCAAGTTCTTATTAGTCCTTTTTTCATACAGCAGGATTGAGAAACTAAGGTACCTCCCTTATATCAATACCCAAACAATGATCCATTCCAGGGTCGTCAGTCCTAGTAAATCTCATATGAAGTTGTGGTTTTAGGTCACCACAAAAGGCTCATCGCCTCGATGCAGTGTAGGCCTAGTTTATACTCTAGTTGCTACGGAAAGGGTCGTCGCCTTCACGTAAACTCAGAGTATGCTCGAGGTCACTACAAAGGGCTCGTCACTTGATCAGTGTAGGCCGACAGCTCGAATACAGTGTCCCATACCACCGTATTCGGCTCACGAGGCGGTGTTGCTCACTGGTCACTACGGGTGGACTTGTCGCCCCGGCGTAGGCCGACAGCTCGACTACAGTGTCCCATACCACCATGTCCGGCTCATGAGTCTTAGCTGATTGAGGAACCAAGGTTAACGGGGTTTTCACTGGTGAGTTTGGTACCTTAGGTTCAAGCAGTAGCGTCCAAACATGGTGAACATACATCGGGTCAATCGGGTTACTTGACGAGCTAGACTATTACGAGCGCACCTGAAGTTGATCGACATGAAGTGCATAAACACTCCGCGTGGCCTAACCACTGTCGACAACTCTAGTACGGCTCGGGTTCGTCAAACACGTCCTACGTGGCGAATAAATCTCAGCCACGAACTCAAAGCCAGTTACCGATTGCCTGGACCATAACATAGCCCCATACACATTCAACCTTAACCAAAAAGCATGTGGAGTAGTCAGAACAGAAGTAACCAAGTAGTCCAATCATATTATCAAGTATGTTATAAGATGCAACATAAATAAGAATCCATACGCATGCCTTTCACAAGTAAAGCGAAGAAACTAAACAACTTGTATGGAGGAAATCATACACATCCCTAAGGTAGTTGAGAATCCTATCTCAACGCCCATATACAGTACAATTCACCAAATACTTACTCATATAAACATTTTATCAAACACTTATACTACACCTATCAACCTACATGACATATGTCGATTTTTAACATGTACTTGGACAAATCCTTCCGACAAAGAGTTGTCACATACACAATCATCATGTACTTGCATCCATAGCCACGGTAGGCACAAATCATGATTTCATATTCATTCAGTCATTTCAACAAACACTTAGACTACACCCTCCATCATACATATTATATATTAGTTATCATACATATTAGGGCAAATCCTTTCGTCAAAGGATTGTCGCCTATACGACAATCATATATCCACGACAGTTAGTCATGGCGAGCACGAATGCAAATTCTATACTCATTCAGTCATTTTCACAAACACTTAAGCTACACATAATAACATACACAACGTATGTTGATATAACTGTATTAGGGCTAATCCTTTCGCCCAGGAGTTATTATACATACATCTAGCATACATAGACGGCAGTTAATCATGACAAACACACTTTCAAATTTCATACGTATACGGTACTTTCTACAAATACAAAGAATACGCTAAACTCCACATAGTTCGTATACAACTAAAACGCAAAACAGACATCGCATTTTGCATGTGAAATAGCATCCACGTCAGATCTATCATTAACCGACATTGAAAGCTTTGAAAACCATAACCTATACATCTATAGTCCACACCTTACGCCGTAGAAGCATAACGAATTCGATAGAGACTCTAAGTTTTCGTCAACGATGGAATGACAACCTGTAGCACGAGTTAAGTCAGCTACTTCGCTACTTGCAACAATTGAAACCCTAAAATAGATTAGGGTTAAGTTTTCTTACCTAAGAACGAAGTCAGAATCGTCGAATTAGCGATACAAACGAGGCGGTTAAGCACGTGGAGTAGCAGGGATCAAATTACAGGAGCAACCCCAACTTCTCTCTCACTTTCTCTCTCTTTCCCTCTCTCTTTGCTCTCTTCTTTCTCCTAAGTTTTCCAAATTCGTATGGAATGTGAGAGAGAGGGTTTAAGACCCTTATATAGGCCCAGAAGTGATGGGAATGGCCCCAGGGCCTTGGTATACTTTGATTATAGTCAAATGAGGGTTATTTCGATCGAACGGAGCACTTTTGGAGGCCCCTTTTCTGCGTACGGTCGGACTTAAGCTCCCTAACATTGGATCTAGGTCAAGTTAAGGTTTCGATCCGATCGGATTTACAGATCGACCGTGGCGGACCAGTTTCAATTCAACGGTCATCGCCGCACGATCAGGCCCACGAGATCACTGACATGAGTATGAAATTTTCCCTGATCCGAGGGTGTAATTTGGTCAGATTCCGACGGTCTGAAACCTTATATTTGGCCCGCAAGCGACACGACTCAGTTTACTTAAATTCAGATTTTATTTCTAATTATATTCACGTTTCTCACGCACTTCGCTCCGGGCTCAAGTTGTGCATATCTGGACACAGTCAGGACTTGATTTCCGACATGGTTGTCAAGCCCAGTAAGGCGGTCTTAACCGTTTTGCTTCGCGTTAATCGGACTTTCGACGTGCGGTACAGGTCCGATACGAAGTTTCAATGTGCTCCAGAGAGCAACTGGGTAATGAGATTGATCCTAAGTTTTAGGGTATTGTAGCGTCGACGATTCTGCAGGTTTTGGGTCTTGCAGTTCGTATTTAAAGTGGTTCAAGCGAATTTCACAACTAATCTAGTTTAACACTTAGTTAATTTCGTCTAATTTCTAAAGGATTTGGTCATGAGTGATTTCTGCCTGTGGTGGTACTCGGGTTTTTGTACGGATTTTTCCGAGGCGTTACAAAAGGGGATTTGAAACTTTAGGATTGAGTTCTAAGAAGTCAATTAAAGTGTTATGATCGACTCATTGCCCAATAACGTCTAACTCCAGGTTGGCAAAAATCCAGGGTGTTACAATCCGGGGTGTTACAATAGTGGATAGTGCATACCTGGTCGCCCCAACGGACCGATTTGTCTCGCCTTCCATAAGCTTTTATCAACCCAAAAAAAGCACTCAAATTCCCTTTAGCCCCTTCTGTTCTGTCGATATCATCATCAATGTCCTCTGACCATTTACTCCTTCCCAGTTCTTTTACAGCTTCGGTTGAGTCATCCCTTTCAGTGCCCCATTTCTCTTCAGCATCTTTAAAAATTGAAGTAAAATGGCAGCATGTAAGCACATGGAAATATGTGGATTGATCACAATGACACCCAATTGAACAGGAAATTATTACAGTAGCATACCAAGCATGTTTCTCTGGAAATTCATGGCTTCTCAGGAAAATAATCAGCTCAAAATCATGAATAACGTTCTATTTAACTTGGCATTTTCAAATATGTCAACAAAATAAACATTAGGTCTACAACAAAATAACCTTGGGAACAAAGACATTGAAATATCCTTTACACCATACGATAATATTGAAAGGTACATATACTTAAATCGAAAAGAATTCATAAAAAGGTATATATACCCATGACCCATCCACTTACCTACGATGGGATTGATTGGAGAAACAGGATTAGTAAAGCCAACCACAATAGTTGGGGAAGGCTATGATGATGATGAGATATGAAGATAAAAGAATATGGATGAATAGAAATGCATTATAGCCATGTGAATGGTATTTACTATCATCAAATTAGAAACAAAATATATTAGTAATCTTTTCTACAGCAGTTTCAATGTGCTCCACACTAATTTCATATACAATACGCATGTGCTTGCGCAAGCATGCACATGTAAATGTATGTGCACAAATATGGAGGGCCCTTGTTACATAAGTTACAAACCATGCAATCTGGACAAGGCATTTAGATGCCAGCCATAACTCTCCCTATAATTCCAACATGTTGATTATGAATATATTGTTACTTGGTCTTGTGCATCTACATTTCTCCTAATAGCAGTTGTCCATGTGCTTTTCAATTTTGATCTAAGTTGTGCATCCGATGTAAGAGTCAAAGAAATACAAATAAGCCTTGGATAAAATTTCCTTTGGTGGATGACACATACACACCGCGTGTGCTCAAATAAGCCTTGGACGCATGCATGCACACACGAGGGAGTAGATATGGTGGGCCACATTTTATGCACTCATGCACCAAAAAATCCCCCAAATTGAAAGACACTGGCTATGGAATATTTGGCGTTTTCTACGTTTATTGTTTGCTGCTGCTGTGTTTCTTACTCAACTGTTATTGTTGAGCTACATATTAAAGGGCCAGTATTATTCAATCTGGGAGATTCTTGGCGCATCAAACATCCATAGTGGGGCCCATGATATCGATGGTTGAGTCACTGGACCATGGGCCCCAACTGCATAAGCAAACATTCAGCCCAAGCATTGTAGAATACCTCTTTTCTTTAGGGAGGAATCCCAGGCTTGGTGTGTGATATGATAAAGATGTCTCTATCATGATGGATAGAGACCCTCACCAACGAACGTGTGGCAAGGGACACAGCATCTGAATTGGGATTGCCCACCTAGTGGGCCTTAGAGATGGCATCCCATGCTTGGAGCATGACATAATACAGATGTTTCTATCATAATAGATAGAGACCCTCTCCACCAAACACATGGCAAGGAAGACACAAAGTGATTGGGACAATCCATCTAGCAGGCCCTTACATCGTATTGGTGCATGAAAGGAAAGTTCCTCCTACGAGACTGAAGTTTGCTACATCAATCCAAAGGCTTCAATTGCCTTGTTCTAGATTTTCAATATCCAACTCGGAACTGAAACATTTCCACAACACATTTCCAAGTGTTGCAGAAAAAATAAAAAATAAAAATTTTAAAAGAAGAAGACAGAGAAGAAATGCTCTTGATCTCCACAACAGTCATCCTGAAAATATAGTGGGTCCGATTGCATTCAACAATCAGGAAATGAAATGACTAATTGATTGGTACTGCGCCAAGCAATCATTTGACAACATATTTTGGATCTGTAGCAACAGGTTCAACAACTGTTCCATCTATGTATCCAATCAAACATCTCCCTCCAAGGTAAGTTCCATTAGCCTGGACCACCAAAGATAATTCCTTTTTGTTTAGTTTATGTGCAGCCATCACAGACCTGTGGTTCTCCATATTGCTTGATGACCAAACTTCTCCACATGTATTTCCAAATCCGTTCAATCTGATCTCTTCAGTCGATCCACCAGTTATGCCATTATTTGTGGTAATGTTATTATTCATGAGAGTGGAGAGATTGAGAAGGATATTTTTCATAGAATTAGAGCTGGGCAGACGAAGGAGATATGCCTCTGCAGTTTTATCTGATCATTGCATACCAATCAAAGTATAAAGCCGAAGAGGAGATTTTATAGGATGGTTATAGGGCCAGTCACGCTGTATGGAACAGAATGTTGGACAATCAAGGAACATGTTCATAGGATGAATGTGACTGAAATGAGAATGTTGAGATGGATGAGTGGCAAGACGAGGAAGGATAGAATTAGAAATGAACACATGCAGGGGAACTTCAGTGTAGCACCAATACATAATAATACGAGGAAAAGTAGACTTAGATGATCTGGTCATATGCAACAGAGACCAAGAACTGCTTAGAAGAAGTGCCTTGGTTCAAGTTAAAGGCTCTAAATGGATGAGGCAAAGGCCCAAAAGGACATGGGTAGACAGAGAAAACATTTGATGACATATGCTTAACAGAGGAGATGGCCCTTGATAGAGTGGAATGGCAGAATGGGATTTGTTTAGTAACCCCATTTAGTTGGGATAAGGGTTTGATGATGATGATCTACCAGGTCCTTACATGGAGAACTGAACTAAAATCCTCTACAACATCTGTTGTGAGTGGCAAGAATAACACCCAACCCCTATGAGACATGCCCTGTGTGTGCAACACCTACTCCATCCACTAGGTCTCTCAATGTTAGCCCCCAGCACAAAAATCAGCTTAGTCCACAACTCAAGTGGGTCGCACCACAGTGAAAAATGGGTGGGGACACCAACCATAAAATTCTGCGTGGGGCCCAACACGATGTGTACATTCCGTCAAACACGTTCATAAGGTGTGAATCACCAGAATGAAGGGATACTAAAAAAATCAGCCTGACCCAAAATTGAGGCGCCGTGTGAACCAAAGAGATTTTAGGAGTGATTTTACTTTGTTCCCCATGGTGTGGTTCACCAAAGTTATGGATTGGGCTTTTCTTTTCTTTTCTTTTTTGTTTGGGGGGGGGGGGGGTTGGTGGGGGGGTACAGTGAACTTGAGGGATGGACATATAGGATCTCACACTCAAACACAGTAGGTACCATAAAGTTTGTGTGTTGTGCATCCCACATTGTTAAGTTCAAGCGTTGTGCATGACACATTGCTGTAACACACATGTGCAGTTTCTACCTAGAGATGTCTGTATCACATCATAGTCAGCTTTGATGTTTGCTTCAAGGATTTTACCCTTGATGGAGATGATATAAGTAGAATAAGATGATAGCTTACCGCCAGCTTCAAAACAGCAGTGTCTCATCCACCTTAAACATTCTATTTATGTATGAAAATCTAACCATTCATGTGCCTGAGTGTGGATAGATCACATCTAGAATGTCATACCGATCGAGCAACCGACTCTAACCATCTATCTGGAGTCTTGATTGAGATCAAACGGCTAAAAGTGGACAGAGGTCAAAACTACATTGGCAATATCATATGTTTAAGATTGTTCAATCAATGTTACTATTCGGCTATGCTCCATCCACAATAGGACCCATGATTTGCATCATACAAACTCAATATGCCACGTGCATGGTGGACGACTCACTATCGTCTCCAAAATGGTAGCAAAATACTAATCTGCCAGGAGATACATGGTTGAATTAAAGAAGGGAAACCTTTCTTTGTAGAAATCTCTACTATATATAACACGAAAAGCTATGGACATTTTCACCCACGCACTACGTTTCAGATAAGGTAAAGTTTTGCCTTATTTAGAGGACATGAGGGTCTTTTGGGTATTTGGGGAATTTAAAAACATACGACCAACCAACCTAATGCAGGGTCATTTTCACATTGGGCTCGAGTGGGGTCGCCTGTTGGATGTAGGGACACACTCGGGGTGGGGGCCCACGGGGGAGGTCTCGTGTTCGAGACTCCTCACCAGGGGTGATGAATGTGCATTTCACACCGGGCTCAAGTGGGGTAGCCCGTGGGAAGTGGGGACACACTCAGGGTGGGCGACTCATGTGATTTGGGGCCCATGAAGGGGGTTCGGCCGAGGTCCTAACCCATGCGATGTGGAGCCTAGACTATGAGATAAAGGGATTAATTCGTCATACTCTAACAGTTTGAGCTTTTAGAGCAAGTGGTTAATTGTCCTGCATCAAATTAGTATCAAAGTGGGAGGTCTCGTGTTCGAGACTCCTTACCGGGGGTGATTAATGAAAGGGCATTTTCACACTGGGCTCGAGTGGGGTCGCCTGTTGGATGCAGGGGCACACTCGGGGTGGGTGACCCATGTGATTTGGGGCCCACGGAGGAGGTCTCATGTTCGAGACTCCTAACCAGGGGTGATGAATGCGCATTTCACACCGGGCTCGAGTGGGGTAGCTCGTGGGATGCGGGGACACACTCGAGGTGGGTGGCCCATGTGATTTGGGGCCCACGAAGGGGGTTCGGCCGAGGTCCTAAGGTTAATTGTCCTGCATCACAACCATCTGTTCAACTACACTCCTCCAAGGAGAAAATCGTGATGCTTTGGCGGGATAAGATGGATGATACAAAAGCACTAACAAATCATACACATGGAAGACAATCAATTGAAATTAATCCGTGCAAATCGTGGGTTTAAATTCAAATGGATTTTAATTAAAAAATATATATGTATTTGATTTTGTAACTTGTTGATTAGTGGATGTTAAATGGATGACCAAATGAAGAGAGTCAATCGTCTAAATTCAACATATAAATTCTTATTAATTTGAGATTAGAAACACTAAAAAAAATTTGAAGATTGCAGAAATTTATTGAAGGCCAAAGGCCGAAGAAAACAAAAACAAAGAAACAAAAGACAAAACAACAAGAAAAGAAAAAGAGAGAAAACAGAAACCTAGGCAGCCATACTACTCGACCAGGCCCAATGAAACTCAGCCAGGCCGTGGCCCAACAAAAACAAATGGACCAAGGCCCAACAGAAAAACTAAAGAACCAGGCCGAGGCCCAACAAAAGACCAAACGAGCCAGGGCCCAGCAGCAGCCTAGGAGGGGCAGATGCTAGCACCAAAAGAAGACCAGTCCAAGATGTCTCTGAAGATCATACTGATGACCCAACAGGAGAGGGAGGAGATGTTCTGAAAACGGCGACAATTCCTCTACCACCAAACTGCCCAGAACACGGCCATGATAGAGAGCCGCCAGATAGATTTGTGATTACGAGATAGAAAAGCACCACCATGTGATTAGGATGCAGAAAGGCAACACTGAATCAATCTGAAATTTGAAAAGTAACCTACCTAATGTATTTCCCACAACTTAAACAGCTTGATTGGCTAATACATGCCGCATATACAGTCAAAGTGCCCACAAATCAAACCCTCACACTCCGCAGGGGAACCAAATAACTCTCTCCCCCTTGCATACCACTATCTTTCTCTGCACATGCATTGCACATGCCATAACAAAAAACACCACTGAGGGTACTTTTTCTAGATGTATTTAAATCTGCTCGCTTTTAACTTGGATGCAAAACTGAAATTGAATCTCAAAAGCCCATGCGCTAGTGCTGTTTGGAGGGTTGTAGTTGCACAATTGTAACAATGTCAAATGTGCAACTGTAATTTTCCCATATTATTTAAATATCAGAAGCATTTTATGATATTAACAAAGGATACGGATGTACATAATATATACATGAGAATTATAATAGTGATAGTATAAATGTTTCAGATATATAGAAAAACAAAACACAAGACTAACTGCACATGATAAGAGATGAGTGGTCAACATGCATATCTGATTTTTATTTTTACTTTTTAGAGAGCATATCTGATAAGCAAACTCTTCACAAAGCAAGAATCCATATTCCAACATAGGAGATACAAAATGTTTCAGACAAGTAGAAAAACAAAACACAGGACTAACTGCACATATCAGACATGACATGTGAGTGCTCAACATGAAATATTTAATGGGCAAATTTTCACAAAATCAAATATCCATGTTACAACATAGGCGATATGAAATGAAACTTATAAAATGCAAATAACAATAAATTGTAGCTATAAAGATGTAATAAAAATACAGAAGAAACAGATTCTCAGTGCATACCATCATGGGCAGAATCTGCTAATGATGGTTCCATTGTCTTAACAGCCTTTCTGTATTGCATGTTGGATATGCCTCCTTCATCACTAGACACATCATCCATATCCATGTCAACATGGCAGGTTTAGTGTAAGAAATCATCCAAATTATCAATCCACAGGAACCTTCCATGTTAATTTCTTTCTGACTATGTGTATAAAGTAATATATTTCCAGCAACATGGAAAACAAGATCCACCTAACTCTAGAGACGGACCTATGACCACGTTAAACTGAATTGCATGTTCATGTTTTAGGAATTAAACACTTAGCAAAACTGGAAGGTGTCTCATTCAAGGTGTTCCATAAAGGTAACAGCGGGCGTAGCAGTGTCCACAGTTAAGGATATGCTGAATCAGTGTAACGGGCTATATGGGGGCGTAACAAGTGATACACCCCTGTATTGGTCAAATTTTTTTCTCCAAAAAATCTGGAAAACTATTCGGAAAATCCGAAAATTATAAATATTCCAAATATGTAGTCATTTATAATTTTGAACATGTTTATGGTAGTGTAACGGTCCAATCTTTGGTGAGAATGCTATATGGGGCTATCTGATAGATTTATGAACCTAACAACCTAGAATTGATTGCAAACCTTTTGTATTTAATTTTCTAACTATAGAATATCTATACAAATTTACTATAATGAATGTAATACCAAAGCATCTCATATTTTCAGGTTTTACTATTATTTATAGTATTGGTGCGTTACATGCCTCGCAACTCGCATACATTTCATTTTAATATATAGAGTTTAGGGACTTTTGTATCGTATTATATAATTCATATACCTAACAATTTGATATCATTTTCCCCCATAGATCTAAAAAATTAAAATTAAATTGGGGTAAATAGTGTTGCCGATTCGAGGCTGATTTGGGGACCATTCGATGCCCCAAATTAACCTTAAATTAATGCCAATCTATTAGAACTTATCCCACTAATGGATTGGTGAACATTTCTTGGACAATGAAGAATGAAAAATATCAAGTGGTCCTATTTCACAAAAAAAAAAAAAAAAAGTGTTTGCAAAATGGTGAAAATTGTTCAAACAATTTAATTTTGGGAATGTGACTTAGCAATAATGGTTCCAAAATTTAATTGATGAATTTTGAGTTGATATATACCCCATGTACAATTTTTTAGGGTCATGTACGTGCGTGTGGCCCACTCTCGATTATGTATCATATATCCATGTCGTCCATCCGTTTTGCCAAGTCATTAAAGGGCATGGTAAATAAAAATGAGGCAGATCCAAATCTCAGGTGGACTAGTGGGCCTATATCCATGCCATCAATCTCTTTTGTGAACTCATTTTAAGGCATGGTCCAAAAGTTCAGGTAGATCAAAATTTCAAGTGGAAGTGAGTATCGCCTTAAATGTGGGGGCCACCTCAATGCATTTGGTGTATATCCATGTGGTCCATCCTTTTTGCCAACTCATTTTAGGGCATGGTCCAAAAAAATGAGGCAATCCAAATCTTAGTTGGACCACACAGTAGGGATTGAATTCCCACCATTAAAATTTTCTTAGGACCTTTTTTTTTTTGGAAAGGTAACGATTTCTATTAATAATATGAAAAAAGGATTACAAAAACAGGGATAATCAGCCCGCTGAGATAGCGGACCGATTATTCACCAAGAAAAGATAAACTACAACCCTTCAAGGATCCAACATTAGAAGCCCATTCTACAATCAGATATTTCGCCCTTTGAACTAGACACTCCGCCAAGTTTGGTATCCATGAAACATCTCCCATTTCTCTCTTCCCACACAAACCACCAAACGGCTAGGAGGGCCATTCTCCAAATCTCCTTTCTCTGTTTGCCTAAAGAAGCACCTTGCCAAGCATTAAGCAGCCGACTTGTGGAATCCGGAAAGGACCAGTACATTTCAAAGAGGGATAAGATCACTGGCCGGATTTGATTAACAAGTGGGCAGTGAATGAACAGATGGTCTACTGATTCTTCATTTGTCATACAACAAAGGCAAACATTTGTGATTATCATGCCCCTTTTTCTCAAGTTGTCGATTGTCAGGACTTTTTTTCTTCCCAACAAGCCATCCGAAGGCCGCTATCTTTGGAGGAACTTTAGATTTCCACACTCGTTCTCTCAAATTCTCATAATCGGCGAAGGATTCGCTACCAATAAAGATGTACAAGGATTTGACCGAAAAGGTGCTGGACTTATCCAATTTCCATAAAAGGGAATCTTCACTATTCTGGACCGGTTTGTAAGAATTTATTCGAGTGAGGAGGGCCATATAATCTTCGATCTCCTAGTCCTGGAGATCTCTTCTGCACATAAGATTCCAAACAATTTCCTTCCCCACTATAGTATAGCAGTCTGCAACTTTGATGGATCGATTTGGAGTTAAACGAAATAAGCTCGAAAAATCTTCTTTGAGGGCAGCTTCTCCCATCCACACATCTTCCCAGTATCGGGTTCTTTTTCCATCTCCTATAGCAATACCAATGCCTTTTAGGGTTTCCTTCTTAATTGAAAGCACATCTCTCCACAACGCAGATGCTTTGTACCGAGACGACTCCTTTGTCCACCATCCCCCATCTGAACAACCATACTTACTTTTGACTAAACTACTCCACAAAGTTCAGTTTTGTCCCAAGCCTCCAAATCCACATACCTAAGAGAGCTAGATTCATTCTTCTGAGATCTTTCACCCCTGCTCCACCTTTTTTCCTTTCCTTGCACACCTCTTTCCAATCCACCAGGTGAAATTTCTTCTTTTCTTCCTTCCTTTGCCATAGAAAATCTCGTCTAAGTCTTTAGGGTTTCCTTCTTAATTGAAAGCACATCTCTCCACAACGCAGATGCTCTGTACCGAGACGACTCCTTTGTCCACCACCATACTTACTTTTGACTAAACTATTCCACAAAGTTCTATTTTCTGTCCCAAGTCTCCAAATCCACGAGCTAGATTCATTCTTCTGAGATCCTTCACCCCTGCTCCACCTTCTTTCCTTTCCTTGCACACCTCTTTCCAATCCACCAAGTGAAATTTATTCTTTTCTTCCTTCCCTTGCCATAAAAAATCTCGTCTAAGTCTTTCTAAAGTTGACAAGATCGAAGCCGAGCACTTGAATAAGGACATGAAGTATAGATACAAATTCGATAGTACCGCTTTTTATCAAGGTGAGGCAGTCGCCCAAAGACAGGTATCTACATTTCCATCTTGTTAGATACTTCTCAAATGTAGCAATAACCTTATCCCATAAGAATAATGGGGGTTTACCTATGCATAGCGGGAGGCGGCCCACAAACGTGGATGGGAATCTTCGCATTGGACAATTGAAGAATTTTGCGAATTCCTGAACCTCTCTATCTTCCATGTTTACTCCAAACATCTTTGATTTTTTGAAATTTACTTTGAGGCCCGAGACTGGCTCGAAACAACGGATTATGGTACGCAAGTTACTCACCTTATCCTGATCTGCTTCACAAAACAAGAGCGTGTCATCTGCAAATTGAATATGAGATATCGCCATATCCATTCCTTTCGGTCTAAAGCCACTAATGATATCTACATCCTGACCTTTTCTCAGCATTCTGAAAAGGGCCCCCCCAACAATAAGGAACAGAAAAGGAGATAACGGATCCCTTGGCGCAGTCCCCTAGAGCTACTAAAGAAACCTTTAGGGAACCCATTCAAAAGAATCGAAAAAAGAAGTTGAGCTGACACATTCCCTCATCCACCCTATCCATCTTGCCCCAAATCCCATATGATTGAGCATATAGTGAAGGAAACCCCAATCGATGTGATCATACGCCTTTTGAAGATCAAGCTTACATAAAAGGCCTTTAGAATCGGATTTGTGATTCGAATCCAAACATTCGAAGGCAATAAGAGCACTATCAATAATTTGTCTTCCTACTATAAAAGCGCTTTGATTATCAGATATGATCTTTCCTATCACTCCTCTCGAGCCTTGACACTAGAACTTTAGCCAATATCTTGTAAGGCCCCCCGAGTAAGCTGATTGGTCTAAATTCTGATGAGGATTCATCTCCTGAACTTCTAGGAATGAGGGCAACAAAAGAGGCCCCGAGATCTTTGGAGATCTGCCCTCTGTCGAATTCCATAATATCATCCTTTAAAGTGTTCCAAAACGTCTGAAAGAAAATCATTTGGAAGCCATCCAGCCCATGGGCCTTATCACCACCCAACGAGCCCACCGCTCCTTTCACTTCCTCTGTCGAGAATTTGTACTCAAGAGCTTTGGATTCCTCTTCTGAGATTCCATCAAAAGCAAGGTGGTCTAGTCTCGGCCTAGACCAAGATTCTCCCTGAAGAAGCTTGCTGAAATACTGTATAGCCTCTTCAGAAATTTTATCCTTGTCCTCTATTCGGTTGCCATTTACTACAATGCTGCAGATTCTGTTAGCTCTAGCACGCGCACTAGCTAAACTGTGGAAAATTTAGTATTCTTGTCTCCCTCTTTAGGACCTTTTTTTTTATCAAGCTATTCTTTGTGTTCTCCCTTCATCCAAGTCTATGTGACCTTATCAACAGGTTTGATGGAAAATAAACATTATAGTGGGCCCTAGGAAGATTTTAACGGTGGGCATTCAATCCTAACTGTGTGGTCTAATTGAGATTTGGATCCCTTCAGGGACCATGCCCTAAAATGAACCAAAAAAAACTGATGGACAGCATGGATATACTACACAGAAACCAAGGTGGGCCCCACGCAACGAAACAGACAAACAGTGCATGTGCACTACGCTGCATACATTGTAGAGCATTTAAAAAATAATAATAAGCGTGTGGCTGTGAAGTAACTACGCAGTCCATTCATTTTTTTTTCTAAGAGAAGGAAAATGAAAACAAAAAGAGGGAAAGAGAGAGGGAACTGAAAAGAGAGAGAGGGCCGCACCACAGGAAGAAAGAAGAAGAAGAAGAGCTGCAGTTGCTGCTGCAGCCGCAGCGGCAGCTTCAAAGAAGCCGCAGCAGCCCAACAACAACAACAACAAGAGAGTTTTTTTTTTTTTTCACTTTTTTCTTTTTCCCCTTCTTTCTTTTCTTCTCTTCTTCTTCTTCTTCTTCTTCTTTTCTCATGTGTCACAACTGTTACGGGACTGTTTACAGACCCAAAAAACAGAGGTGCCCCGTTTCGGGGCAATATTGCATAACGGTATCAACTTTTACCGTTACGTATCAGTCGTTACAGCCAATACATATCCAATTTTGAATACCTTGGTCTCATTATAACATTGAGGTAACAAGCTGTCCAGATTAGTTAGGAAAGGAAAAGACATTTAAAATAAAAATGCATAGTAAAGACCATTGTTTCTAGCTCTGCTAACGAGTCGTCAAGGTGACTCACAACAGTTAACCAACTGTAGAGAATGTGCATTTTAATGGTGCATAACAGCTCATGGTTTTAGCTGTACAGTATTTATTTTGTAGTTTGAATACAAGAAGGTGCAAAGATAAAGAAATAAGAGGTTTTCTTCATTTCCCAATTCAGTTCAACAAAATCATTTCTTTCATTGAACATACTCATGTATCCTTCAAAGCAAAACAATTGGAGACTAGAAGCATCAGAGAAGTCGTATTCTATCAGTCATGAAGTTATTGTGATCCAATTTCATTTACTTCATCAAACATACTCATGTTTCCTTAAGAGTAAAACAATTGGAGATTTGAAGCACCAGAAAATGTCACGTCATGCATCTCAGATATAGAGTGTGCACCCTCATACCCGAGTTACGGTCCATGACTCGTACACTAAATGTACACAAATCCACCTATCATACAATTATTAAGAGGCAAAATTACATGTATTCTAGATTGTCATCACATTAACACTCATACACTCAACTGTTTCCACTTCATCCATAACATTCTCATTCATCAATAAATTCTCAAAACTAGTCTAAGTCCACCCATTTGGAACTTTATTCAACTAAAATAATCAATCATCATCTAACAAAGTTATAACTATAAACGTTTTTAAATTTAATTAAACCAGCAGCAGTTAGAATAAATGGAAACTAAACTCCTAAAAGAAATCTCAAAATCTATTCAGCCGTCTAATGCAACGAGCTCGTCTTTCTGCCAAATACAGCCATGGGTCTTGAGTTTCATCTACCAACCCAGCTTCATTATCCAGTACCTGATTAGATCATCCGGGATTGTCCGTCTTTGTACGGTTGTTAATCCACAACGCTAGTTGGCCATGCTAGTGAGTGAACCCAGCATGGTTCATACGTAGTAGCACAATATAAGATAGCTCAAACTGAAATAGTGTGTATGCAGTATGAGCATGGATGCAAAGATGTCATGATATGTATGTCAAGTGGGATGATCATCCACTTGCTTAGGTTGGATATCCACCAACCCGAGAACTATACCCTCTAGACATCCACCATGGGTAGGCATGGGCAATTTGTACCAGTCAAACATCCACCTAGGTAGGCATGATCCATGAGTAGGCTTCCACTATCGTGGGCATCTGGTAACAAATCTACTAGGAGTAACCATCCAGAGAGATCCCCCAGGAACTCAAGGCATAAGGTGTGCATGCATTTTCAATGGATGCATGTAATGTAAGCTCAATGTCTGTGCATCGATATGTATAGTCAACCAGATACATTTCTCCAAGAGGAAACACGAAATCATGATATCAATGATTGGCATATGTGCATGTTTAGCATTCATCGGAACCTTCTAAGGCATCATAAAGCAATGATCATAATTATACAATGTTTCAACAATCATACAACAACTATATCAATCAGAACAATCTCAACCATTAAATCATCTATCTTAATCATGTAGATATGATACACATTGGGATTCACTCACCTATTTATGGTAGGGTCGAATCCTTCAATTAATCTGACGCTTTGGAATCTATAATTCGAATCCCTATTGAGATGATTTAACATTCAACAAGTTTAATCACATATTCTACTAATAAGCGGGGTCCACCTTTGATTCCAGCAGCATGACCCAATATTAATTCTTTAGTTAAATTTTGAAAAACAACAAGACTATCGATCAATGCAATCGATCAATCGAGTGAACTTGAGGGCCCACATTGGATTGATGAAAATTCAAAATTAGTTCATTAATTATCTGGACACTTTTGGCCACCTTTGATCAATCAAACCCTACTCATCGATCAATCGAGCATGGTTGGATTAAATCAGTTTGCTCGCTGGACAATTTTGATCGTCATCGATCGAATGAGTTCGATTGATCAGGATCACTCAAGGATCCCCTCGATCAATCGAACCTCGAATTCGACTAGTCGAACCAAGTTATGAAATTTTTGAATTTGGTCGTTAGATAAAAATTAACCCTCTTCGATCAATCGATCAAAGTCTGAAGGGTTTTATCTGTTACGCAAACCACTTTTCCGAAAATTCTCGGGTTTTTCTACAATCCTTAGTTTTGATGGATTCCATTGATTATGGAATTGGGTCCAACCCATCCAATGATTTTCCTAATAATCGAATTCGAAAAAACCAAATGATTGCTCAAATTCGAACATCTGGCATCTACGACTTGATAGTTGAAACTGTTTCGACAAAATTATTATTAACTATAAAATTCAGCAGATCGCTTTGGGAAATCTATTCGTTAATCTAATCTAAGATTTGAGGTTCTAACACAATTTGGCCCTAAGATCTGTAGATTCATATTTCCTTAGACTGAAACAATTGGATTTCTCATAGTTGATCATCCTTATTGCAAAAACTTGTTCAAAAACAGTCTTCTATTGTTCAAAACTTCTCCCTTAGATCAAAATGATGAACGTAGGGTGAATCCACCATGTCCATTGGTTGAATCCAGGGTTTTTAGGTAGGAAATTTAAAATTTAAAATTTAAAAAAAAAAAAAAAAAGAAAAAAAAAAAAAAAAGAAAGAAGAAAGATAAGATGAAAACTTAAGACTCATTTCTCATTTTGCAGGGTCTCTCTCTCTCTCCTCTCTCTCTCTCTTCTCTCCTCTCTCTCTCTCTCTCTCTTTCTCTCTCTCTCTAGATTAGGGTTTTCTATAGGTATTTCCTGCAATTTTTTACATTCAAATAGAGAAAGCCCTAATTCTAGAATATTCCACCAGGAATTGCTGGTTTTGGCAAAAAAATATAATTCCTAAGATGTGGGGAATCGATCCACCGACCTATCCCTCTACTAAGAGTGCTTTTACTAACTGGCTAAGTGCTTGATTTTATTAATAAAGAAAAAAATAAATTATTAATTTGTTTGTAAAGGGTCTCATGTCTAACGACCCTGAAATTTGGTACACCTTATAATCATAATTAATAAATTTAATTTTTAGAATAAGAGAAAAAGCAAATCACTTAGTTGTCGGTAGAGACACTCTTGGTTGAGAGAGAGATTGAGGGATCAGCTTATGCTGCCACGACTCTCGGTTGCGGTTGAGGTAGGAAGATCGATCCCTCTGACTATAATAATAACCTTTTGCCAAATTCTAGAAAAATTTCAATTTCTGGATAAGGATGTGTTCATCCTACCTTAACTGGAGAGTTTTCTCCTTTAAGAGGATACGAGAGAGTGATCTCTTGCAAAAATCTAAAAGGAAGAGAAAACCCTAGAGAGAGAGAGAGAGAGAGAGAGAAGGAGAGCTCAGATCTAGCATGTATCATTGCCTTTTTGTTTATTTTCTTGGTGTATTCAGTCTCGTTTTGCTTGATCTCTACAATGGACGGTGTGGATCGACAATACAACTGTTATTTTGGTCCATGGAGAGATCTCAGGAAGAGATGATATGAAAATTCAGGTCTGAATGGTAGTTTTCATTGATTTAGTTTCGCCTGGCTGTTTTAGATTAGATCTGTACGGATCATTTGATCCTAGGGGCCAAAGGATATCATAGCCTTGAATTTCATATCGATCTAGTCATCGACGAACCACACAGTCAGATCTAATCTTAGCCATGAATAATGTATAAATTAAGATCATGGACTATCCGACGTGTTAAATTAGATCCAAGCCGTTTACATAAAGGACTAAACAAATCCATGGTCATGCTCGAAATTTGAGTAGGATCTGACCGTCCAATGGGCCATTAAAGTAGGTGGGAGGAATTGTTACTTAACATGCTTTAATTTAGAACTTGGGGTCATGAATGGTCTGGATCTAAGCAATCTACTGACCCATCCCCAATTTGGGATTTTGTGAATCAATGGATGGTTCAAATTTGTCCCACATGATCAAAAAATCATTTAAAATAAGAAATTAGGGAAAACCAGATCAGATCGTCCAGACTTGGTGCAATAGCGCCAGATCGATCAATCGACAGATCGGTTCGATCGATCGAAGGCGGCCCAAAAATGTCAAGCAACCAAAGTTTGAAATTCGAAACGAGATCGATCGATCGACGGGGTAGTTAGATCGATCAAAGACAAGAAGTCTCAATCGATCGAAGAGGACAAAAAGTGTACAGAGAGTTGTGTTGGAAATTCGAATTTATTTCAATCGAACGAAGTGGATTTCAATCAAACCTCGATCAATCGAGGGCAATGTCGATCGATCAACAATTGGCAGGGATGTTCTGTTCAATTGGAATTCAATGTTTTATTGTATGATGTAAATTAGTAATAATCTTTGATTTTCTTGGAATATTGGGATGGTCAGAACACCATGGTTAATTGAATGCACCCCACATTGAAAAGAGATCATTCCAAATTTCGTGGAGGATAAAACCAAGATCAATGATGTGATTTCTATACGAACTTTAGATTTGGGGAAAATGATTAACCATGGGTGGGCCGACTGCTCAGACGTACACCAATAAAAACGTAATTTGAATTACGATTATTTAGGTGATCGCAAACTAACTGATCTTGGGGAAACACCTTGGAATCCACATTATCATATTTCAGCTAAGTGATCCCAACATGTTTCCTGTTCGTTATAATTTAAAATATGTGATTGCTCCAGGTATTTTATGCTTTTGTATAGGTTTCTTTATTGAAATTGTCTAAATTGTAATGATATTGTCGAACCATCATAACATACGTGATTACCTTTAATATGACAATTGCTAATATGATGCCTCAATCATCATCATGCATCCATGTCATGCATAGCGTTCCTACGCTGATTTCCTAGGGGCACTTTCTGGAAAACCTGTAGGTACTTACAGTACCGGGTGACCTAGGGGACCATCCCTGAATGCCCTCAATGTGTGGAAGCCTACCCTAGAAGGGAGATGAGGGTTGATGGAATCCAACTCAAGCAAGTGGACGAATCTACCCACTTGATGCATTCACGCATCCATGCATCTTTCCTACTTTATTTATGGCGTGTATGAACCATGATGGGTTCACTCACTAGGCCTGGCCAGCTAATATTATATTGATGGAAAAACTGTACACATTTTGTGAAAGATGAGACAGTTGCTAAATTTCCAGGACAAGAGGTTGAACCAGTGGATGATCCTCAAGGGCAGTGGTTCTATCTTGAAGAGGAGGAATTGAATGCTTTGAATTAGTAGCTTGTGGCATGGAACTAACATTATTCCTTCTAGTCATGCGTTGGAAATCAAAATTGATTAAATTATGAATGTCGTATTTTATTTTAAGTTGACTATAATTTAATAAAGCCCCAAATGGGTCGGTTGTGGTGCGATGATTAAAATCTTAAGAAGATACACTACGCATGGAATGAATGATTTTGAATTCTATAATTGGCTGATATGTGTGAATGCTTAGTATAGGGTGAATGGTTGGAATAATTGAATGAGAAATGTCTTGGAGAGTGCTTGAGTCTGTGAACTTAAGAGTACACTCAAATTATGCCTCTGGTCTGTATTTCGAATTGCGGGCCGTGACATCATGTGGGTCATAAAAATCAGGGTCGTTACAGAAAAAGTCATGTTCAATTAGCCAGAAAGCTAATGTGGTTGATAGTAGTAGTCTAGTTAGTGAGATATACTGGTCATATACTGCCAAAGGAACCAAAGAGTTGTACTGGGACTACCAAAGGAACCAAAGAGTTGTACTGGTCATATACTGCATATAGATAAACCATATGTTGCTTATACCAGCCCCATGTGTCCAAGGAGAACATTACGAAGCTGCACACCATGAATCTTATCTTTTTCACACAGCCCCAACGGGCATCAACAAAATCAAATGTCTGCCAATGTGCATGGAGCCATGTTTATGCCAACATGGCCATGTCATCTGTTGCAGCATTAACAGTAGCATGCATGTTGCAACCTAAGGAGTCCAAGAAACGTAGTTTTAAATATATATATATATATATATATATATATAATCTATATATATATATATAATATATATATATATATATATATATATATATATATATATATATATAATAAAAAACAAAAAAAAAAAAAAAAAACGCAGGTACCATTTTTGTTCTTACTGTCATTTTCATTATCATTTCTGGCAGTATTCTTAGCGAACAACTGGACAAACAAGATTACTCTTACTAGAGAGGAAGACCATTATTGCAATCACCATTACACCCATGAATCTAAAGCATCTGAAAGTAGAGCAAGCTGTAAACAAGTATAACAGTCATGTAGCAACTTATTTTAAAATGAAAAGCAGTTACATGCATAATATTGCCAGTATGTAATGATGTAAACGGATTTGAAGTTCCAACTTTTTTGTCATTACACAAATCTCCAATAACAAAACAGGAGCTTGAGTCAAGGCTTTGATTCACAACTAATGTAACAGCAGAAAGAAATGAATATGAAGCTTGAGGAAAAGCTTTTATGCTAACCCCCTGAATTCAAAATGAAGAAATTCATGGAAAACCCAGAAAGAGTATATTCTATGAATGTTAAACATGATAGCATCAGATTTACTTTTTTTTCTTCCCCATATAAATACTCAGTCATCAAAAAAGCAGAATTCCTAGCACAGTTCAGCTAATTCAAATTAAACAAACATTCAAATGTTCTGAAGATGCTACATCAGACTAAGTTACCTCTTGGATACCGCACTCTTTGAGATCATCTCCGTGGAATAATGACTGCCATGTCAGTGAATTATTGAGTTAAAATAAAAACAGAAAAACACATTATGCATCTATATCTCAATTAACCGCATAAGAGAATATAGTAAGTCTATAACAGTGCTAAATGTTGTTTTAGTTATGTGCTCATACCAGATTATTTTTTTTAAGGAAGAAAGAAAAGAATAATCGATCACGTACCTGGACATCTAACTGCAAGTACAAAGATGGAGCCTGTTCCCACTGTTCTGCCATCTTTTGTATTTCATCTGTTGTGAAACCATGCACATTCCTTGCAGCACAACCCTGTCTTTCCACAAGGATATTAACATCATGCTATAATGATAACTCAATCCAGATTTCCTTCATATTATACCAGATTTATAACTGTCCACCACATGACAGGAAGCAAAAAACTTGACACAGAAAACTTCAGCAGTAACATTTTCTTCCACAAATGGTAGGAAGAAATAATGATTCAGGTGAAAAATATCGAATGTGCTCCCACAGGAATGTCTAAAAGACCCTGATTGTAAATCAAAAACTTTCAGAAGATGTTGTGGTATATTCATTGATAGACTGGTCCCCTTAATTCTTTTTATAAGCTTGATATTTTCAATACAGAAATCAGAGACTAGACAAGGGAAAAACCAAGTCTTGATGGAAAGTCATCAGTCAATACAAAGGAGTTGGAATGAGAGTGCAAAATAAGCCTTTTTAACAGGACCGGAATCATAACGCATCCGTTCAGTTCGCACCTTCAGTTTGCGGATGACACAATCATATTCTGTTATGTGGACTATTCAATGATTGCCAATCTTCAAAAAACAGTTGCTTGCTTCCAGGTGGTTTCAGGTTTGAAGATCAATGTTGGGAAAAGCAAAATGTTGGGCATTATCTTTCTTCAAAAGGAGATCGGGAGGTTGGATATGGATTTCAGATGCAAGGTCGGCTCCTTCACTTCTCCCTACTTGGGGCTTCCTCTATGCATTAGGAAGCCTCCAAAGCATTTATAGGACAAGGTGATAGAGAGAATTGAAAGAAAATTGTCTAAGTGGAAGAGTTGCATGCTATCTCTCCTTATGCGGTCAAAGCAGCCTTCCCCAATATGCCGTTTTACATTATGTCCTTGTTCAAATGTCCGCAAGTGGTTCGGCAAAGGTTAGATAAGTTGAGAAGGGACTTCCTATGGAGGGGATCAGAAGACGGTGACAAGTTTCATCTTTTGAGAGGGAGGAGGTGTGCAAGCCTATTTCCTTAGGCGATGCAAGATTATGAAACTTATCCACTATGAACCTGATGTAGAGCGGGTCACGGACAGTTTCATGGCCAAGATGGATCAGAAAAGGCCCGGTCAACAGCAGAAGTGAAGTGATCCGGACCGTCATAACCTAAAACGGACATATCTCGCAAACCAGAATGAACTATCGGACGTACCATATATGATTTTCGGGTAGGACGAGCTACTTAAGCCACCCAACCCCACTATGCCGGGTTGCCCACGCCAAATTTGCAAAATACCATCAGATTGACGGTCGAAATCCTGTTTTAATTTCATTTTTACTATTTATAGTACATTTTAGTTTTGAGTATAACTCTTCATCCGTTGGGCTTTAGGAGTTGCGCCCAACATGAAAAGTGCTTAGAATAATTAGGAGAACAACATGGTGAAGCCAAATAGGACACTTACTATCAAGGTGTTCCATAACGGTAACGGTGGCCGTAACTGTCACCATTGTTACCTTTACAATACAGGGCATAATGGCTGTTACAGCCCCGTAACGGCCGTTACGGTCTCTCTTTTTTATTTTATTTTTTTATTTATTGAAAAACCCCCAAAAAACCTATATCTGCCCTGTAATGTTAATTAAAAAGTATGAAAAACCTATATATCCCATAATAGACCATTATGGGGCTATTATAGCCTTTATATGTAACGTGTTGTTAACGACAATTATATGTCATTTTTTTTCCATAACGGCTATTACAGCCGTTACGACCCCGTAACGGCATTTACGGCACACCATGCTTACTATTTTTTGGCCCAAAACCATGCGCACTAGTAGGAATCACGACCGTCTATAAATAGTAAGTTTACTATTTATAGTAAGTCGCGAATTCTAGGAGTTTTAGTTATAGTTTAATTCCGAAACTTCTTTCATGGCTTAGTACCCATATTTAAAGGGGTGTAAACTCGTTTATTCAGGTATCTATCAAATTACGAATTTTCTAGAATTTATTTCTATTTTATTGTTTCTTTTCTCATGGATTCGAGAAATCTCTATGAGGGGTCCAGAGAAACTCCGTGGATTCGGAGTAATTATCCTAGATGAAGACGGTACTCAACCTCTACGTGTCCTTCCCTGCGTCAGTTTGGTATTAGAGCGAGGCTTTTCCTCGGATTTATGGCTTCTAACGACGAGTTGGGGCAACAATCCCATGGACGGTGCTCCAAGGAATTACCCGTTTAACAATAGCGACTTTCAGCGAGAGAATCAGCAAGCCATGCTAGGGCTTCCATCGATTGCATGGCGGATCGCATAGCGGATCACATAACGGAGGCCTTAGGGCAGATCCCTGTTGATGGTGGTGATCCACCCCCAGCAGTTGTTGGAACTCATAATCGACCTGATCACAGGATGGTGCCAGCGGTGAACCAAAGGATCATCCCTGAGAAAGGGGCATCCAACGACGAGAAGGTTGATGACATGATCCTCCAACATCCCAGACAAGGTGGTGATCGAGCAGATCGGTTAGGTCGAGAATTCAGGATGAAGGTCGATATCCCTAGCTTCAATGGCCAACTTCACATTGAGGATTTCCTCGATTAGCTTTATGAAGTTGAGCGATTCTTTGACTATATGGAGATCCCTGAAACGAAGAAGGTCAAACTTGTGGCTTACAAGTTGAAGGGCGGAGCATCAGCTTGATGGGAGAGACAGATGAAAGTACCAATGTGTACATGGCAGCGGATGAAGCAGTTGCTACGCGTACAATTCCTCCCTAGTGACTACGATCAGGTACTATTCCAACAATACCAAAATTGTCGGCAAGGTAGTCGGTCGGTGAGAGATTACGCAGAAATATTCTACCACTTAGTGACGCATAACGATTTTATCGAGACTGAATCGCAACAATTTGTCTGATTCAACGGTGGATTACGTATGGTCATCCAGGATTGAGTCCAGATGCAGGCTGTTTGGACGATGAATGATCCAATTAAATTGGCTGCCCAAGCAGAAGCACAGCTTGAATGCCCCAACACACGGACTTATCCTACCACCAGGGTCGCCGCGGCAGGTCCGTCCCAGGGAGCTCCACAGCCCGGAGGGAAGAGCCCGTTGGAGCGTGCACTCAACCTCCTATACCCATGAACCGAGATCATGGAACACCTCAAGATGGTCCTTCAAGTGCTCACTGAAAATAAATTGTATTTCAATTTAAATAATAATAAAAAATGCAGCTTCATGACCGATAGCGTGTTGTTTTTAGGCTTTGTCATGACATCCACAGGCATTCGGGTGGATGAGAAAAAGATGAAGGCAATTAGGGAATGGCCAAGTCCCGCAAACATTCACGAGGTACGGAGTTTTCACGGACTAACGACATTCTATCGTTGGTTCGTGAAGAATTTTAGTACCATTGTGTTGCCAATCACAGATTGCATGAAGAGGGGACAATTCCAGTGGACTAACGAAGCCAACAGGAGCTTTGCTGAAAGTAAACACAAGTTGTCCACAACCCCGGTTCTTGTACTTCCCAACTTTGACAAACTATTCGAAGTTGAATGTGATGCTTCATATGTCGGGACTGGGGGAGTCCCGTCTCAAGAAGGTCGGTCAGTAGCCTTCTATAGTGAGAAGCTTAGCAATGCACGTAAAAAGTGGTCTACATATGAGATTGAATTGTATGTAGTGGTCCAGGCACTGCAACATTAGTGACATTACTTGATTCAAAGGGAGTTCATTCTTTACACAAACCATCAAGCTCTCAAATTCATTAATAGTCAAGCTAACATAATCGTGTGCATGCTAGATGGATTTCGATTTTTGCAGGAATTCATGTTTGTGCTTAAACATAAGTCTGGGCAACAGAATAAAGTAGTTGAAGCACTGAGTCGCCGTGCAACTTAGTTAGTTACCATGAGCAATGAGGTTGTCGGGTTTGAGCGCCTCAAGGATATATACGCCAACGACGACGACTTCAAGGATGCATGGGTTAGATGCCGAGAAACCTATATATGCAAGACGGGTTCCTTTTCAAAGGAAATCGACTGTGCATTCCCAAAAGCTCGCTGAGGGAGTGGATCATCCAAGAGCTACATGGAGGTGGCCTTAGTGGACACCTAGGACAGGACAAGATGCGAGCTCTTATTGAAAAACGGTAACTGGCCACAGTTAGTACGTGACATGGGTAAAGCGGTGCAGTGTTGTCATGTCTACCAAGTCTCCAAGGGACAGTCCCAGAATACGGGCCTCTACACCTCGTTACCCGTGCCTGACAGTCCTTGGGAGGACCTATCAATGGACTTTGTGTTGGGTCTCCCACGAATACAGCCTAGCATGGATTTGGTGTTCGTGGTAATAAATCGTTTCTCTAAGACGGACATTTTACCCATGCAAGAAGACCCTCGACGTAACGCACGTGGCGAATTTATTTTTTAGAGAGGTCATGCGGCCATATATGGTCCCCAAGACTATCACTTCTAACCGCGATATGAAGTTCATTAGCCACTTCTGGCGAACTTTATGGAACCGGTTTGGTACAAGACTTCAGTTCAGCAGTGCCTACCACCCACAGACCAATGAGCAAACTGAAGTTGTGAATCGCACATTGAGGAACCTCCTTCGATGTATTTTAAGAGAAAAGCCGAAGCAGTGGGATTTAGGCCCCGTTTGTTAAATCTATAGTCTAAAGACTGAATCTGAAATCCGAAGCCAGAATCTGAAATCTAAAGCCTGAATCTGAAATCAGAAGTCAAAAAACTTGTTCGATAATTATCGTTGAAGTCTGAAAATTAAGTACTGAATTTGAAACAACCTGCTTGTTAACAAACATCTGAAATGTTGAAATATGTTAATTTGACACATTTGCCCGTATCTCCCGTTTGGAAATGTTTTACAATATAAGGAAATTATTTTTTATTAAATGGAAATATGGGCCCAAAAATGAAGTAGACCCTAATCTCTGGTGGACCACACAATCAGAACTGGTGAGACAATGGTGCCCACCTCGGGTGCATCCGGACGCATGCGGATTGGGTAGGATGCTTGGGTAGGATGCGGATTTCTTGCAAAAGGCTTTCACAGGAAGCTCCTATGCTGAGAACCTATGTGGGGTCCACCATTATGTTTTTGATAAATCCACCACATCCATCCATTTTGTGAGCTCATTTTAGGGGAAGAGGCGAAAAATGAGCCAGATCCAATACTCAACTGGGCCGAAAATGTGAGAATTGAACATCCATAGTTGAAATATTCGTGGGGCAACAAAAGTTTTAAATCAGGCTAGTATATTTGTTTTCAGTTCATCCCCGTAGGAATGACATTATGAACGGTATGGATGGCATGTAAGCATCATTGTCGACCCCAGGGAGGTTTCAACAGTAGGAATTTCCCTACCCACCTTTTCCTTTACTGTGGCCCACTTGAGTCTTGGATCCGGCTTATTTTTTTACTTTTATCCTAAAATAAGCTCAAAAAACGGATGGACGTTGTGGATTTATCAAAAACATCATGGTGGACCCACGATGGTTCCCAGCATAGGAATTTCCTGCCAAAGCCGTCCGATTGGATACTGCTTCACCACGAAGCAAATTTCCCCCATAGATTCCCACGCTGGGATGTAAGGTGGGATCCATTGTGATGTTTGTGGGAAATCCACCCCGTCCGTCAGTTTTGTGAGCTCGTTTAATGACTTTCCACCAAAAATTAGGTGGATGAAAAACTCAAGTGGGCCACACGAAAGAAAGCAGTGGGGATTGAATTCACGTTTTTGGCCCACTTGGGTATTGGATCCAGCTCATTTTCGGTCCCATGTCCTAAAATAAACTCACAAAATGGATGGGCGGAGTGGATTTCTCACAAACATCAAGGTGGGCCCCACCTACGTTTCCAGCATAGGACCTTCTGGCAAAAGGCTTTTGCAGGAAATCCCTCCAGCAACGTAGTAGATTTGGATGCGATTGCCTGCTGACTTGCCATATTACGCATGGATTTTGGGTGGGGCCCATTGTGATGTTTGTTAGAAATCCAACCCGTCCATCCATTTTAAGAGCTCATTTTAGGACATGCGACCAAAAATAAGGTAGATCCAAAACTCAAATGCGCCACACGAGAGGAAACATTGGGGATTTAGTGACCACCATTGAAATATTTATATGGCCACAAAAGTTTATTATCCATCTAAGTTTTTGGTGTTTTCACTTCATCTAAGTGAAAATGACCTTATAAATGGGTTGTATGGCATATAAACATCAAAGCGGAGCCTAAGAAGGTTTCAACGGGAGGCATTCCTTTCCCACTGTTTCATCTCGTATGGCCCACTTGAGTTTTGAATCCTCCTCATTTTTGATAGCATGTCCTAAAATAAGCTCGAAAAATTGATGGACGGGTTGGATTTCTCATGAACATCACAGTTGACCCCACCTTACATCCCAGCGCAGAACCTCCTGGGAAGGCTTTAATGGGAAAGCCGCTTCATCCGCATGCCATCCAGGCAATGTCGGCCGAGAAGGGCGGCCTTATTAGTGGATCTATGGGGACTACCGTAATGTATACGTTTTATCCACACCGTCAATACACTTTTTCATATCATATAGGGGCATAAGATAAATTTTAAATAATAATAATAATAATAATAATAAAGAGGTAGATATAAGGCTAAAGTGGGCCACACTGCAGGAAATAGTGAAAATTTGGCACCTACAGTTGAAAATTTCTTAGGGCTATAGAAGCCCTGATCAAGTTGATATTTGTCTTTTTGCTTTTTCATCCAAGTACATGTGACCTTATGAAGAGGTTACATGGGAAATAAACATCACATTGGATTCTACGAAAGTTTCAGCAATACTTATTCAATTTTTGTTGGTTTCTATGGTGGTGTGGTCCACTTGAGTTTTACATGTGGCTGCTCATTTTTGGGCTCATGCTCTAGAATGATCTGAAAAAGTTGATGGACAGTATGGATCTAATACATAAATCATGGTGGGCTCAGAGAAGTGTCCATGTTAAAAGATGAGATGTGTATAACGCAAGGGAGAAAATCTCTCTCACAAAGGACAATTTTGGATTTAAAAAAAATAAAAATCACGGAGCGCATTCTTGATTCCCCATTAAGCTAGACTCCCATCATGGAAACTTTTTGACATAAAATGGTGGAGCGCTTTCCTTCTTCCGCGTTAACAAACACCACTAAACGTGGAACATTTTCCAAATTCCGCGTTAAGTACAAAAATTCAGTGTTAACAAACACGCCCTTAGCCTTGTCTCAAGTGGAGTTTGCATTTAACAACATGGTGAACCGCTTGACAGGGAAGTATCTGTTCCAGGTTATTTATGGCCAAGTACCTCGCCACACACTTGACTTGGTCCCTTTGCCCAAGCTCCCAGGTATGAGCGTTGTAGCATAACATATGGTAAACAGGATCATGGGCATTCATGCTGAGGTGCAAGACAAGTTACACGCCTCGAACGACAAGTATAAGGAGCAAGCCAACAAGCATCAATAACAAAAGGTGTTCGAGGTAGGCGACCAAGTTATGGTCCATCTAGCAAGGAGAGATTTCTGACCGGGACGTACAACAAGTTGAAGAACAAGAAGATTGGACCGATACCGATCCTCCAAAAGATCAATGACAACGCTTACGTTGTTGATCTTCCGAACGACATAGAGATCTCGCAGACTTTCAACATCGCGGACTAGACCAAGTATCACGAACCAAACCAAGGCGAGAACTCAAGGACGAGTGCTTTTGAAGTGGAGGGGACTGATGTAGAGCGGGTCGCGGACAGTTTCATGGCCAAGATGGATCAAAAAAGGCCCGGTCAATGACAGAAGTGATCCGGACCATCATAACTTAAAACGAACGTATCCCACAAATCGGAATGAGTTATCGGGCGTACCATATATGATTTTGGGGTAGGATGAGCTACTGAAGCCACCCGACCCCGCTACGTCAGGTTACCCATGCCGAATTTGCGAAATACCATCAGATCGACGGTCGAAATCCTGTTTTAATTCCATTTTTACTATTTGTAGTAAGTTTTAATTCGAGTATTAACTCTTCATCCGTTGGGCTTTAGGAGTTGCGCCCAACATGAAAAGTGTTTAGAATAATTAGGAGAATAGCATGGTGAAGCCAAATAGGACACTTACTATTTTTGGCCGAAATCCATGCGTACTAGTAGGTATCAGTGTATCACGACCATTTATAAATAGTAAGTTTACTATTTATAGTAAGTCGCGAATTCTAGGAGTTTTAGTTGTGGTTTAATTCTGAAACTTCTTCCATGGCTTAGTACCCCTATTTAAAGGGGTGTAAACTCGTTTATTCAGATATCAATCAAATTACGAATTTTCTAGAATTTATTTCTATTTTATTGTTTCTTTTCTCGTGGATTCGAGAAATCTCTATGAGGAGTCTAGAGAAACTCCGTGGATTCGGAGTAGTTATCCTAGAGGAAGATGGTGCTTGACCTCTACACGTCCTTCCCTGCGTCAGAACTAGGTTCTCCTCGACAAATGGCTATGGCGGTTTAGGATGGAAGAAGGACATTTTTGGCATGAGACAATTGCTTGCAAGTACAGCCTTAAGGAGGGAGAATGGGAGGTAAAAGAGTCCTCTATTTATCGGGCTTCTCATACATGGAAATTAATCTCGACTTTGAGAGGGAACGTCAAGGAAGATATCTCTTTCTCCTTCAGAGACTGCTAGAATCAGATTTTAGGACTCTTGGTGTGGTGACCACCCTTTGCACCTTGACTTCCCCAGTTTGGTTAGTCTTGCAATTTCCAAAGAGTTGAAAGTGACAGATTGCTTCTCTCATAGTGGATACTCGACATATTGGACGCCCTCATGCAGGAGGAATCTTACAGATAGTGAGATGGAAGAGCTTTTCTCTATTAGCCTGACTCCAGTTTGTGTCTCTTCAGATGGGACTGATTCTATGGTGTGGGTCAACACAGCTCAAGTCGATTTACAGTTAGCTTTTTTTACAAAATGCTTTGTGCGGAGTCAACGTGCTTAGATGGGGCTCACGCTTATCACTTCTGGCTTTATGAAGCACCTCCTAAGGCTGCCACTTTCACTTGGGGGGCGTTTGGCATCTCTACAAATAAGAGCTTGTTGGTTTATTTCTAAAAAAGAAATAAGCTTTTAGACTGTTTAGTAAAAGTCTAATCAAAGTGCTTATTTTTTTAGAAAGTAGCAAATAAGCTCCGATTTTATAAGTTGGGGAGGGGTCACTTTTTGAAATGGAGCTTATTTGACTTAAGCGGGTAGACATTTTTAACTAATTTTTGGACAAGTTTGTCCTTAATCTTTTCCAATAATTCCCATCTTACCCTCTTCTCTTCTTTACAATTTCTTCAAGGTAGGCCCACATGATGAGCGAACCATATTGAAGGTGGGCCCCACATGTTAAATGGTCCACATCAAAGGTGGGCCCACATAATGCATGGTCACATCAAAGGTGAGCCCCACATGATGGATTGCCTGCATCAAAGTGTGGCCCCACATGATGGATGGCCTGCATCAAAGTGTGGCCCCACATGATGGACGATCCACATCAAGCAGGCCCTACCTGATGGATGGTCCACATAAAAGATGGGACCCACATGATGAATGGTGGACATTTAATGTGGGACCACATACATGATGAATGACCCATATTGAAGATGGGCCCCACGTGATGGACAGTCCACAGCAAAGGTGGGACCTACATGATGGATGGTGGACATCAACATGATAGAAGGCTGACATTAAAGGTGAGCCAACATGATGAATGACCTATATTGAAGATGGGCCCCACATGATGGACAGTCCACAGCAAAGGTGGGACCTACATGATGGATGGTGGACATCAAAGGTGGGTCCCACATGATGGACTATCCACATAAGTAGGCCTCACATGATAGATGGTCCACAACAAAGGTGGGACCCACATGATGGATGGGGGACATCAAAGATGAGCCCCTCAAGATGAACAACTCATAATGAACGTGGGGCCCCACATCAATGTGGGCCCACGTAATGAACGATTTAGATCAAAGGTGGGCCCCACATGATAGATGGTCTGCACCGTAGTATTCCAAATCGGTTACGTAACGGCCGTTACGTAACGGTAACGGTCATATCCGTTACACGATACGGGGTCAAAACGGCCGTAACAACCGTTACAAAAAAACTTGTCGTAACAGCCCCGTAACGGTCCAGAAAGAACATTTTTCAAAAAATACAAGATGGTCATAACGGTCGATACGGGGGCTGTAACGGCCATTATGGCCCGTATCATAACGGTAACGGTGGTGGCCGTTACGGCCACCATTACCGTTACGAAACACCTTGCCTGCATTAAAGTGTGGCCCAACATGACGGAACATGCACATCAAGTGGGTCCCATTTGATGGGCAGCCCCCGTTAAAGGTGGGACCCACATGATGGATGATGGTCATTAAAGGTGGGCCCACGTGATGGTCAGTTGACATCAAAGGTGGGCCCACATGATGAACGACCCATATTGAAGATGGGGCCCCACACAATGAATGGTCCACATTAAGGTGGGCCCACATAATGGACAAAGTTGGCTTTACATGATGGATGGCCCACATCAAAGTGTGGCCCCTCATAATGGACGATCCACATCAAGTGGGCCCCACCTAATGGACAGTCCACATCCAAGGTCTCGCATGATGGATGACCCATATCCAAAGTAGGCCACATGATGGATGATCCACATAGGTGCGCCCCACATAATGAATGATGGATATCAAAAGTGGGCCCCACATTATGGACAATCCACTTTGAAGGTAGGGCCCACACTATAGACATATCGAATGTGGACTCCAAGTGATGGGTGATGGTTAGTGGACATTGAGCGGCCCCACATAAAGGACAATTAGCATTGATGGTGGGCCCCTAATGATGAATGGTCTACATCCAAGACAAGCCTTGCATGATGCACGACCCACTTTGAAGGTTTGGCTCACACAATGGATGGTCCACATTAAAGGTGGGCTCCAAATGATGGTTGATCCACATCTAATGTACGATATAATGGATGGCCCAAATGTCTTAAAATATGAAGATTGTAGTCATCCATTCTTTTGTCATTTGGGGCATGGTTCATCTATGGTGAAATCCACCAAAACAACTATTGGCTTGCTCTTATAATAGAGCTATTGTAATCTTTAAAAATGACATCAACTACCCAAAAAAAAAAAAGCTCTTATTTGAAGGTTTTACTAAACGTGCTTATTTCAAATAAGAGATTTTTTTTTTTTTTTTTTTTTTACTTGAAAAAGGGATTTTACCAAATGAGCTTATTTAAAACAAGAGCTAGAACAAAAGAGCTTATTGGAGTAGCTCTTATTGAATTAGAGTAGAGATGCCAAATGAGCCCTTGGTTATTAGGCAAAAAAGGTGTTGACAATTATTAACCTTTAGAAGCATGGCATGGTGATCCCGAGTATGTGTTGCTTATGCAATCAATATGCCGAATCCATTGACCACCTCTTCATATTTTGTTTGTCCACATTCAAAGTATGGACGCATTTCTTAGCCTTCTTCGATATGATGTGGGCTATGCAGGTTTAGTGAGAGATCTCATTTGGGCATGGAATGGGAGGTGTGTCTAACAAGGGCTATTTGCCAGTTGATTTTGCTTGTTGGGTGGCGAGCCTAAGGTATTCTGTAACGGTAACGGTGGTCATAACAGCCACTATCGTAACCTTTACAATACAGATCTAATAGTTGTTATAGTCCCCGTAACGGCCGTTATGATCTCTTTTTTTTATTATTAGAAAAGAAACCCAAAATACCTATATATGCTCTGTAACGTTGAAAAAAAAAAAATCTGAAAAACCTATATTTACCCCGTAAGGTATACAAAAATAGTTACATTATGGCCATTACGTAACGGTAATGGCCATAACCGTTATGCGCTACGAGGCTGAAATGGCCGTTACAGGAAAAACTGCTTGTAACGGCCCGTGACAGACCCGTAACAGTCCAAAAACAAGTTTTTTAAAAAATATATCATAATAGCCATTATGGCCCGAATCTTAATGGTTACGGCCACCGTTACCATTATTGAACACCTTGATTACGAGCTTGTTACAGCCTTTACAAGGGGGCATAACAAACCGTTAATGGCGGATACATGTCACTTTTTTCATAACGGTTGTTACAGCTGTTACAACCCCACAACGTGTAACGGTTGCCACCGTTACCTTTATGTAACGTCCTTTATGGCACATCATGGGTGGGCCATTTGGGGTGAGTAGAATAGTGCCACCGTTACCTTTATGTAACGTCCTTTATGGCACATCATGGGTGGGCCATTTGGGGTGAGTAGAATAGACAGTACTTCCAAGACTCGTCAGGATTGAGTGAGTCATGGTGGACTCCATCAAAGTGTCCATGTCTAAGTGGGTTGAGCATGATTGTATTGAGGCAACGCTAGGGTTATGAATCTTTGGGTTCCTTGTATTCTTTTCCTATCCTGCTTTGCAAGCAGGCCTTTAATAAAATTTTCCATTATTCCTCAAAAAAAAAAAAAAAAAAAAACATCCATATGATTATTTATTTTACTTTGCTATTATTTTTGTAATAGAGCTATTCAATCAGCTATGCCATATGGAGTATATTGTTGGCCAATTAAGAGGCAACATGTGAGAGGATGAGCCTTGCAAAGATGACGATGTTGACATGGATACATGGGAAGACAACGAGGGATACATTCAAGAATATGGGCAACCAATGCAGCCTAAAAGGGGCTCCTATAGGAGATAAAATGACAAAAAGTTGATTGAGATTGCCCAGCCACGTGCTATGGAAACTAGAGATGGCCCCAATGAGGGAAACTTTGATTAGGGTTGAACGGCCTAAAAAAAGGATGTGAGGAAGACATAATAAAGGGATTGGCTTGAAGTGGTGAGAAGGATATGGAGCCTTCTTCGTCTACCAAACAAGAAGCCTTACATGGGAATGATTGGGAAAGCAAGATTAATAAACCAACCCCAAATAACTGGAAAAAAATAAATGGTGCTAATGATGACATGTGTGTATCATTTTTGTAAACAGATATAGACTAGCAGGTGAGCTTGTACAGAACCAATGTCATCAACATAATAATCCTTTATGCCTTACAAAGGCACAAGCCATAACCCATGAAGTGTGTCGTATAATAAAAATGTGTATGTAGATTATCCAAGGGTCCTCAAACTTGATAATAATCTAACACATACTGGAATTTAATGAGCTATTAAAATACCTCACTTACCAAGAATGAAGCCTTAGATGCAACCAATTGGGAAAACAAGATTCATAAACCCAACCCCAAATAGCTGAGAGAAAGCTGCAATGACGATGATGTATCATTTTGTAAATTAATAGATTAGCAGGTGAGATTGGATAAAACCGGAGTCGCCAACTTAATAATCCTTTATGCCTGAAAAAGACATGAATCATAACCCATGAGACCGTGAGGTCTAATAAACATAGTGTATGTAGATTATCCAATGGTCCTCAAAACTTGTCAATAAGCCAACACATATTGGAATTTACTGAGCTGTTAAACCATTGTGTGCACCAGCTATGAGGATGAGGATGGGTGGAGGACAACAGAAGATTACAACGGAGGAGAAGAGTAAGTAGAAGATGGAGCAGAAGGAGAGGAGTACAGCAGGGGAGGAGGAAGAAGTAATAGAGCAGAAGATTACAGTATAGGAGAAAAATAAGTAAAGCAGAAGATTAAAACATGGGAGTAGTAGAAGTACAATGGTAATTACAACAGGGGAGAAGAATACGACGAAGAAGAAGTACACCAAAAGATTAAAATAGGGAGGACTGGAATCAGGCTGATGACATCGCAGTGCTCTACATACCCGGGTCGATGTCTAACATCATCCAGCACTATCAAAAATGCATCAATACGCCATCATAAATGATTCTGACTATTGGGCAGATGTTTGGCGAACAGTCTGGTAGAGAGAACTGATCATGAAGTCCCTTAACACCAAACTAGTTGACGGAACATGTGTGAGAGGTTGCCAAAATATTTCGTTGGTGTTGTTTGACACAAGCACTAAGGTCCTGGATGCTCCCCATATCTAAGGCCCACAGTCCTCCAGGATATCTTAGCAGAGAACATGTGAACCAGTGTGTTAATGGATAATCTTGCCTGTGTGTGTTTTGCTCCAGCCCCTTTGTTCACTGCTTGATAAAGAGATTGTTATTTATTCATGGGGTCATGTGCCTCTTAGCTGCTCCACCTAATGAAGCAGGGCATAATTTATATTTTAATCATGCCGCTGAAATTGGTGAGTTTAAGATATTAGTTTTACTCAGAAGATTGAATAATGCTATAAAAGAAACCGGCACTTCGAAATGTTATTCATGATTTGCTTATTGTTAAATTCACAACTACATCCCAAAATAAGGAATTGTCAGCAGAGGAGACAACTTCAAGCAGATATTGAGTTCTGATTTACATAGAAAGCATGTGACCCAAGAGGAGCATTTATCAATCTAAATCCTCATTTGCAAACATCAAAAACTATATATTAATGAATCTATCAATATATACTCAGACTACATCCATATTATATTGGGCATAAATCATGAAGATAACAGGAGGTGAAAGACGAAACTAAAACTCACCATGGGATCCTTGTATGAAGCTTCCAGCAAGTAGACCTCATATCCAGATCTTTGATCACAGATATAGGGAACAATGAAAAAAAGAAAAAGCACACAAAAGAATAAGAAGAGAAAGAAGAGTATGACCGTTCCCAAATAACACAAGCATGCAGACACAAAGTAGAAGTACATCTAAAAGTTGGTCTGCACATATGGCACCTAATAAAACTAATAAACAGGGTATAGACTACATACAGGATGCCAAAGAACATACAGCCAAGATATGATACATCTATTTGATTCTTCATTATTTGTTTCAAAATTTATTGGGTTAAACTCACCAGATTTTTTCAGCATAACTTGGTGACAATTTCTTTTACAACAATTGTAGGAAATTGAATGTGCTTTTCACAAAACTATTGCATAGTACATGCAGTATGACATAGTTCTGATGAAAAGCTGGCAGAAATCTTTAACAAGCATTGACTAGTCCATCCAAATTTTTGAACAGGTTGACTGAGAATCTGAAACACACTAAGATCCATAACAGTCTGCACAAAATGTCTCCTAACTGATTGTATATGCCTCAACCCTTTCGATTTGCAAACAACAGTTGCTCCAAGAAGCTTTGCCTCCCTTAGTTGCACAAAGAGTGAGAACTACAAAAGCAGATATGGGGGTGGAGCCATGAAGCAGCAGTTTAATAAAGTCAGGAATGAGGACACCTAGGAAGAGGGAGAGTGAGTTTGCAGCAGTTGGAGTTGCGCCTCAGGTAGAAGATCCATGCACCTAAATCACATTCTAGTCCTATGGACAAGCATAATGTAGTTACAATTCTAACACTTGTCAAGTGATTGCAGATAAATTGCAAACAACAACCAAAAATAACTACACAATAGGCACAATACCACGTAAGTATCTCGTAATTCCTAAATATATTATGAAATATGTCAGCATTCTGTCATTGCATGACATGTCCCTGGCCCATAGTGATGGGTTTTTTTGACCTGTCGTCCTTTCGCAACTGGGATTCGCAAGTCCTTTCGCAACTGGGATGCGCAAAGTCCTTTCGCAACTGAGATGCGGAAAGGAGTTTCCTAAAACTATAAAAAAGGGTCCCTAAGGTTTTTCTAGGGTATGTTGTGTTGATGAGAAAAACAACAAGAGGGTTTCCTAAAGCTTTACAAGGGATTTGCTAAAGGGTTTAGGGCTATCAAAGGTGAGAAAGAGGGAGAAAGAGAGAGAGGAAGCTTATAGAAGGGAGGTTCTGCTCGTGGAGGTTCTCTACTGTGCAATCTATATCTTAGCGCTTCTATGTCCTCATAATCGGTGAGATCTCTCTGGTTTTCTCTATTTTTCTTATTGTTTATCCACTCCTGCGCGAGTTAAGAAGATTGTAACGTTCTACTTCATAGTGGATTGTTGATCTGGACGAGGTCCCGTGGTTTTTACCTCTTTGAGGGTTTTCCACGTAAAATTCTCTTGTGTGGTGTGTGATTGATGCATTGATTATTTTCATTGCTTTATTATCCATAATTCTGGTTTGTTCTGGAGGGCTAGATCCTAAGGTTTTGTGCAAGGCCCCCCAACAAAGTGGTATCAGAGCTAGGTTCATTGAACGGGTAGGATCGGTTTTGAATTATGGAAGGTGGCTCAAGGATGATCAGCCTCAATGGTTCTAACTGGACCATATGGAAGGATAAGATGGAGGACTTGCTTTATTGCAAGGACCTATATTCTCCAATTTTAGGCATATCAACAAAATCCAAGGATATGACTGATGATGATTGGAAGAAGACGGACCGAAAGGCGGTGGGGTTTATTAGACAATGGTTGGATGATTCTGTGTTCCACCATGTGTCTACAAAAACCTCAGCCGCTAGCCTATGGCTGAAATTACAAGGGCTGTATGAGAGGAAGACAGCCGGTAATAAGATTTTTCTGATAAGGCGACTTGTGAATCTCAAATTCAAAGATGGTGGTTCTGTGGCCGAGCACATGAATGAGGTCAGCAATATAGTGAACCAACTCACCTCTATGAAGATGGTCCTGGATGATGAATTGCAGGCTTTACTATTGCTTAGTTCATTGCCTGACAGTTGGGAGACATTGGTGGTGTCTCTAAGTAACTCTGCGCCAGACGGAAAGATATCCATGGAACAGGTGACTAGCTGTCTCTTCAATGAAGAGACAAGGAGGAAGTCTCAGGAGTCTACTCAGCAAGAGGCTCTTGTGACACAGGAACGGGGGAGAGGAAAGAACAGGAAGGGCGGGAAGGCCCGAGATAAATCAAGAGGCAAGTCGAGTAACAGAAAAGATGTTGAATGCTGGAATTGTGGCAAGAAGGGCCACTACAAGCATGAATGTCGTGGTAAGAAAAACGACAAGAAAGGAAAAGGGAAGGAAGATGAATCAGATTCTACTGCGGTCGCTTCAGATGGCAACGTTGTAGTTATTCTTTCTGCAGATCATGACGTATGTCTCACGGCTTCGAGTCAGGACACTGATTGGTGTGGTTGACTCGGGAGCTTCTTTTTATGCGACTCCACACAAGGACTCCTTCACAAGCTACAAGTTAGGTGACTATGGGACTGTGAAGATGGGAAATTCTGGAGTATCAAAAATCGTGGGAGTCGGTGATATTTGTGTGAAAACTAATGTGGGCTGCACATTAGTTCTCAGGGATGTGAGGCATATCCCAGACCTTCGCCTCAACTTGATGTCGACGGGAAGGCTGGATGATGATGGCTATGAAAGCCGGTTGCTGGTGGGCAATGGAAGCTCATCAAGGGTTCGTTGATCGTGGCCAGAGGGAAGAAGTGTTGCACCCTTTACAAGACAAGTGTCAGTATGTGCAAGGTGGGTTGAACGCAGCGGAAGATTCAGCTATTGACATGTGGCACAGGCGTCTAGGCTAATGAGTGAAAAGAGCTTCAGGTACTAGCAAAGAAGCGGCCCTTCCAGACGTGACAGGTACACCTCTCAAAACCTGTCTTGATTGTATCAGGGAAACAACATAGAGTTTCATTTGTTAAAACTGCTTCTCATGTTAATAAAGTGCATGCATTAGATTTGGTTTATTCTGATGTTTGTGGTCCTATGAGGACAAAAACCTTGGGTGGGGCATTGTATTTTGTTACTTTTATAGATGATGCATCTAGGAGGGTTTGGGCTTATGCTTTGAAATCCAAGGACGAGGTCTTTGGTGTGTTTAAATTGTTTCATGCTATGGTCGAGAGAGAGACAGGTAGACCATTGAAGTGCATCCGCACTGACAATGGTGGTGAATATATTGGCGACTTTCACGAGTACTGCAAGTCCCTGGGTATATGGCATGAACAGACGGTTCCCAAGACCCCCCAGTATAATGGTGTAGCTGAGCGAATGAATCGCACCATTGTTGAGAGAATCAGATGCATGTTATCCCATGCGAAATTGCCCAAGACGTTCTGGGGAGAAGTAATGACACGGCGGTGTATTTGATAAACAGGTCTCCATCAGCCCCGTTGAATGGAGAAGTACCTGAGAAGGTGTGGACTGGACAGGATCCATCATACAGTCATCTCAGGGTGTTTGGATGCAGGGCATCCGTTCACGTACCAAAGAACGAGAGGTCCAAGCTCGATATGAAGATCAGGCAGTGTGTGTTCTTGGGGTACGGTGATGAAAAGTACGGTTATAGATTGTGGGATCCGACCGAGAGGAAGCTCGTCAGGAGCAGAGATGTGGTTTTCTTTGAAGATCAGTGTATAAAAGACATTGGTAAGTCAGAGAAGGATCAGCCTAGTTCAAGTGAGCTAGAGGACACGGATTCGATTATTCCTCCCGTGGTGCCTGATGACGGGGGAGTACAGCAAGGTGCAGAGGACGAGGGAGTTCCTTCGGAAGATGGACCAGGGGAGCAACCCCCACTTAATCCACCTATTGAGCCACAGGTGAGGAGGTCATCTAGGGACAGACAGCCGTCCAAGAGGTACTCGCTACATGAGTACATTATACTGACTGTTGGGGGAGAGCCAGAAGATTATTCTGAGGCCCTAGCCGACGAGCATAAGGGAGAGTGGTTGAAAGCTATGCAAGAGGAGATGGAATCCTTGCATAAGAACCACACCTATGACATGGTGAAACTGCCTAAGGGCAAGAAAGCTTTGAGCAACAAGTGGGTGTTCAGAAAGAAGGTTGAGTAGAAGAATTCACAGACAAGGTTCAAGGCCAGACTTGTGGTGAAAGGTTTTGGTCAGAGGAAAGGCATAGACTTCGAGGAAATATTCTCACCAGTGGTGAAGATGACATCCATACGGGTGTTGCTTGGGTTGGCGGCTAGCATGGATCTGGAGATAGAGCAGTTAGATGTTAAAACTGCCTTTCTCCATGGTGACCTGGAAGAAGAGATCTACATGTATCAACCAGAGGGGTTCGAAGTCAAGGGCAAGGAGCATATGGTGTGTAGGCTGAGGAAGAGTTTGTATGGGCTGAAACAAGCTCCGCGACAATGGTACAAAAAGTTCGACTCGTTTATGTTGAAACATGCGTATGACAGAACGGAGTCGGACCACTGTGTGTTCACGCGCAAGTTCTCAGATGGTGATTTCTTAGTTCTGCTATTATACGTTGATGACATGCTCATCATGGGAAAAGACATCAAGAAGATCGACAGGCTAAAACAGGAGTTGGGCAAGTCTTTTGCGATGAAAGACTTGGGCCCGGCTAGACAGATCCTAGGAATGGAGATAGCCCGTGACAGAAGCAACAGGAAGCTCTGGCTGTCACAAGAGCGGTATATTGAGAAAGTCCTAGAGCGGTTCAATATGAATGCAGCGAAGCCAGCCAGTACTCCACTAGATGGTCACTTCAGATTGAGCGACAGACAGTGTCCCAAGACGAAGGCAGAGGTGGAAGAGATGCAGAAGATACCCTACGCGTCAGCTGTAGGAAGTTTGATATATGCTATGGTGTGTACACGCCCAGACATAGCATATGCGGTTGGTGTTGTCAGCCGGTATCTTGTCAATCCTGGCAAAGAGCATTGGGCAGCGGTGAAGTGGATATTGCGATGTATCTCTAGAGGCTCGTCCAGGTTGAGCCTATGCTATGGTGACGGTAAACCTGTGTTAGAGGGCTACACAGATGCAGATATGGCAGGTGACATAGACTTCAGGAAGTCTACATCGGGGTTCATGTTCACATTTGCAGGGGGAGCGGTTTCTTGGCAGAGCAAGCTACAGAAGGTCGTAGCATTGTCGACGACAGAGGCCGAATACATTGCAGTCACAAGGCATGTAAAGAGATGCTTTGGATGAAAAGGTTCCTACAGGAACTTAGCCTAAAGCAGGAGGAGCACGTGGTCTATTGCGATAGTCAGAGTGCTATACACTTGAGCAAGAATCCAAGTCAGCATTCCAAGTCAAAGCACATAGAGATTCGGTATCACTGGATCAGGATACTTTGGAACAGAAGGTATTACAGATTGAGAAGGTCCACACGGATGATAATGGGTCAGATATGATGACCAAGGCCTTGTTCAAGGGCAAGTTTGAGGTTTGTAGAAACCTGACTGGCTTAAAGAAGGTGAATCCCTCCTGGGTCAAAAAGGGGGAGATTTGATGGGTTTTTTTGACCTGTCGTCCTTTCGCAACTGGGATGCGCAAGTCCTTTCGCAACTGGGATGCGCAAAGTCCTTTCGCAACTAGGATGCAGAAAGGAGTTTCCTAAAACTATAAAAAAAGGTCCCTAGGGTTTTGTAGGGTATATTGTGTTGATGAGAAAAACAACAAGAGGGTTTCCTAAAGCTTTACAAGGGATTTGCTAAAGGGTTTAGGGCTATCAAAGGTGAGAAAGAGGGAGAAAGAGAGAGAGAGGAAGCTTATAGAAGGGAGGTTCTGCTCGTGGAGGCTCTCTACTGTGCAATCTATATCTCAGCGCTTCTATGTCCTCATAATCGGTGAGATCTCTCTGGTTTTCTCTATTTTTCTTATTGTTTATCCACTCCTGCGTGAGTGAAGAAGATTGTAACGTTCTACTTCATAGTGGATTGTTGATCTGGACGAGGTCCCGTGGTTTTTACCTCTTTGAGGGTTTTCCACGTAAAAATTCTCTTGTGTGGTGTGTGATTGATGCATTGATTATTTTCATTGCTTTATTATCCATAATTCTGGTTTGTTCTGGAGGGCTAGATCCTAAGGTTTTGTGCAAGGCCCCCAACACATAGTTCACAATTAGATCAGAGTTATACTCCTGGTGTCCAAATGATCTGCTAACCACCAACAATGGCATCCACAAGCACAGACCTAACAATAAGTTAGAAAAAGAAATTCCAACGCACACATCCACCTCATCACTTAAGAAGATGCCACTAGAATCCAAAGACCAAAATGTCAACCTATGTGACGGGATATGTCCATAGGGCTCTTATGATGGCAGTAACCCACAAGAAGTTGAAGTCTCATAGGAATCAAAAAAGCACTTCAACAAACTGTGATCTGTGGGCCTTCTTATCCTCTAGAAGGGACCCCTTGCAGAGGATCTTCCCCTTCGATTTTTCATTTCTAATGGATGCTGCCACATGGCGAATGTAAAATTTCCCATCTTTTGATTGCCCTCCATGATAAACTCCAGTCTCAATCATGGAATCAATCATTCCCATAGACAATTGCTAGGAATCCCTATTCACATAAATGATGCATGACTGTGTACCTGGCTCTAGGATCAAGCAAGCAAGCATACAAAAATAGAATTATAGGAAAGGGGTACCAGGTGCAACAATAACCCGAGAAAGAAAATAAAAAGATGTACTCGGTAACTTCTTTTAATCATAGTGAAAAATAAGAAAATGTGAAAAAAAAAAAAATGGAAACAAAAAACAGAGAGCAAATACAAAAAATTAATATGATGTACATCAAATTACAAAAGAATCTGCACGTGCACATGAAGAGTCTAAGCACTTCAGAAACAATTTCGGGACATAACATCTCATTTACAAGGAAAATAAGAATAGAAGTACTCACTGAGGTTGTGGAAAGAGATAATGAGGGTATACCTTCGCAGTTGCCCAAAACATCCATGCAACTTCCTTACTGAAAGGGAAGACAAGCAGGAACATAAGGAAGGGTCCTCTGAATGCAAGAAAATTTTCTGATTTGGAACTATAACTGGCATCAGCAGTACAAGATGAAACACTAGAAGTTGACATTAGATTAAAACATGTTTAAGTTTGAATTGAGTCGAGTGGAAAATTTTGAACATGGATCACAACCCTTCTTTGCGGTGGATAGCATAGATCGCAACTCATATCAAACACAACTCAGAAACAAGTGAAAATTAATAACAGCTGACCAAAATATTACCAAGGAAAATTGATGATCAACAATGCATCCAGAAATCAAAGACCACCCATTCAAACCTTGTGATTCTATCCGATTCAAATAAATGCAGTGTTTTATTATAAGACGCATACCAATTATAAAGGTGAAAGCTCCCTCCTCCAAGGTCTTCTTAAATGCTTTTAACATGCTTGATCAATAAGCCTGCCATAGAATAGAAAACTTAAAAAGGTTTGAACCCATAATGAATGTTATTGATCATAGATAACAAAATATATACAAAATGACAGTAGGTACTTTAAAATGACATCAATCCATGATTATCTCAAAACGGGAAGGAATAAAATCTAGAATCCAGGGATGTATTTTTAGGAATCCATTAAATGGTTGTCTATATCAATTAGCAGTAGTGGTAAATGCTACTTTGGGCTTTTTGCCCAGCCTATACTTGTACCTGGTAGACATGACAATCTAAGCAAGTACCCTCCATCTAATAGATTGCCAACAGATCATGGATTATGTTCAAGGAAAATCATGGTTTGAAATATTGATGATGGGGCATGTGAATTGAGTCTAGAAAGACATATAGGCATACATCGGATGATAAGCATACCATATCATTCAGATCAATGAAAACTTACTTAGGGTCATATCAGCAATGAATGCAGATTTTATATCTAGGATTGAAAATTCACCCCCAACGGCCCCAGACAAATGAAGCATAGGATGTGATAAGTCTACTCAAGGGGAGATCTCATGTCTGCTGAAATTCGAAAGTTTCTTAGAGAGAGGCATCTTGTCCCAAAGTTGTCACCATACCCCCGAACAAAATGGTGTTAGTGAAGGGGAAAAAGGGGCACACTTGAGAGACTATTTGTACCCTTCTCTTTGATTCTGTGTTCCATAAAAGACTAATGGATAAGAAGCAGCAACATAAAAATCTGTTCTAGCCACGGGCCCAGTTACAATTCACCTAAGATCGTCTACCACGGAATTAGTTTCTCAGAGAACTAAGCTAAAAGAGATAAGAGTTATGGACCAAGAACCATTTAATTTCATTTACACGAAAAACCGCTTCCAAGGTGGCCATTGCATACCCACCACCAAAGAGAAGTGCATTCGGAGCCCCCTTCAAATTTTTTTTCTTTTGAAAATTTTTTGAGTCCTCTTCAATTACAAGGCAATTAAAGGAACCAAGAGATGCTTGTAAAAGGCTAAGCCCGAGCTTTAACGCTTATAATTTTGCACATTTAGACTCACCCATGCTATACGGTTGGGAGAAAATGAGCTTGATCATCCCTAAGAACACCCCAATTTGCCAAAAGCACCCAAGTACCTAATGGACCATCAAAAATGACACACCTCTGAACTCTTTTGCCACTGTAGCCCACTTCATGAGACAAAACTTCAATTTCTCCTTTATATTTTCAATTGAAGATATTGCATCATCAGAAATTATTTTGTTTCTTCAAATAAGCTTATAGAATCTCATAAGGAATCATTTTCCACAGCCAACCATGAGAACTATACGGGCCGAGCCAAATCGCCATGTCCTTTTACCAAGAAGAGTTGAGTTCATCACAGCCAGATCCCGAATACCTCCACCACCATCCGAGATAGGCTTATAGACCTCCGACTAGCTAAGAAGGTGGAACATTCGTGATGCAGGACAATTAGCCACTTGCTCTAAAAGCTCGAATTGATAGAGAGTGGCGAATCAATCCCTTTATCTCATAACCCGGGCCCTACTTCACATGGGCCCGCCTCACACGAGCTGCCCACCCCGAGTGTGTCCTGACATCCCACGGGCTACCCCACTCGAGCCCGGTGTGAAAATGCCCCTACATTAATCACCCCAGATGAGGAGTCTCGAACACGAGACCTCCCGCTCTGATACCAATTTGATGCAGGACAATTAGTCACTTGCTCTAAAAGCTCGAATTGATAAACGGTGGCGAATCAATCCCTTTATCTCATAGCCCAAGCCCCACATCCCATGGGTTAGGACGTCGGCCGAACCCTCCTCATGGGCCCCACTTCACATGGGCCCGCCTCACATGGGCCGCCCACCCCGAATGTCCCCACGTCCCATAGGCTACCCCACTCGAGCTCGGTGTGAAAATGCCCCTACATTAATTCGACTATCAAGACTACCATTCCAAAGAAAGTCTCTTTTGAGCATGTCTAGCTTGACTAAAACAGTCTTCATACGGAGAGAGAGAGAGAGAGAGAGGAGAGAGAAGAGAGAGAGAGAAGAGAGAGAGAGAATAGGCCGAAAGGTTGGAGAGAGTGGCTTTAATAAGTGTCAAGCATCCCCCAAGGGACAAGGCGCGACATTTCGAGTGAGATAGCCTCTGCTCAACTCATTTAATACATCCCACGGATGCTTGGTGGGCTTCCCAATGCACCGTAGAAGGCCGAGGTATAAGGAGGGGAAGGATCCAGCCTTGCAAACGAAAACAACCGCCAAATCAAAAAGAGTCAGAACGAGAGATTAATACTGGACATCTCACTTTTGGAAATATTTTTTTTTTTCTTTTTTTTTTTTTTTCAAAAAACAAGAACCATGTATATCTTGGAAATATTAATCTTAAGACCAAAGATAGCCTCAAAACATCAAACAATTTTCCGAAGTTTTTCAACAAACACCGCTTCAACAACACGGAAGAGGAGATGGTCATTGATGAATTGGATGTGGGAAACAGAGGGAAAGCAAGTCACCTTGCCTAAAACCTTTGGAAGATTGAGAGAAACCTTTGTGAGATCCATTAACTAAAACAGATAATTTTGCAGAGGAGATACAAACCCAGATCCATCTACACCATTTCGACCCAAAGCCAAGCCAACCTAACATATAGTGCAGGTTGTCCAAATCAACATGATCAAAGGCTTTCTTAATGTCAAGCTTTCAAACCACTTTGCTCCTACCTTCCAATGGCGGGAGTTGATACATTCATGGGCAATGAGGGCCAATTAAAGGATTTGCCAATTAGCCACGAAAGCTCCCAAAGCTTCAAAAACAAAACTTGAAAGAATAGAGCGTAGCCTGGAGGCAAGGACCTTGGCCAGAATTTTTTAGGGCCCCCAAAAAGGTTAATGGGTCGAAAATCCTTAAGATGGGTTGCACCATCAATTTTAAGAATGATAGCTAAACTTTAGGAGAAAAGGAAAAGAGAAAGAAGAGAAGGTGAGAAGGGTCATTCGTCTCTACCCTCTCCCCCTTAATCCTTTACTATTAGAAGATTAGATAAAAGCCTAATTACAATAGGAGACTTTGAAAGAAGAGACCAAAGATAATTAGGAAACTAAGACTAAACCTATGTAAAGTACACTGCAGGTGTATGGAATGAAGAGGAGGTGAGAAGGGTTATTCGTCTTTACCCACACCCCATTAATCCTTTATTATTAGAAGTTTAGATAAAAGCCTAATTACAATAAGGAGACTTTGAAAGAAGAGACCAAAGATAATTAGGAGACTAAGGTTAAACCTATGTAAGGTACACCGTAGGTGCATGGGAATGTGTACGCCACAAGTGTTGCATACACCTCAGGTGTACATGAGGTGTAAGCGAGTTTGTGTGCACCAACACGACCCATAACGTGTAACGGTTGCCACCGTTACCCTTACGCACGGATACCATTACAGAGGCCAATACAAGTGCTCTCCGGTTTATTTTTTTTCCAATTGAAACATACATAAAGAGAGAAGTGATTTCTCTCTCCCGCTGCATCAATATTATTAAGTCAGCCAAGTGTCATAATGAGGGAGCTGGAGTGGGAGAAATTAAAGCTAACAGCACCAGCTGGCTCAAGGTAGGACGAAGTCAGGCCATACGTCTCCTCAGTGTTCACCTTGCTAATAATGATAGAACCTTCATTCACACCACCGTTAGAGACGAACGCTACGAAATGATGGCAAATGGTGCTAGCTGTCCCATAGGGTGATGGTGACAGGCAGCACGACAACACGGAAGACCCTCTATTGACGTAGCCTAAGCCACCGTTGTCATTTATGTCGGAGTCATCATGTAAGTGGCTTTGAAGGGGATGAAGGATAGCGAGGTCAGACCAGGCGCCACCCCCCCGATTTGACCTGGATGAAACCTTTTACAACACAGTTAAAGGGACCTATATCAGCATTCTCAAGAGATGATATCAAGGAGACACGCATTGCTCGAGAACCGCCACCGACAACCTCGAGGGCCTAGCACTGCCAACCGTGTGTCTCAGAGGGGCGGCTCTCATTGTTCGAAGCAGGGCGGCTGAAGTCATAAACCTAGAAAATCTCACAGGCGACTGCTCCAACAGGCTCGAGAGGGGGGTGCCTAGGCCAAGCATCACCAGGGGAGGAGAGGGGCAAGCCTCATCAAGGAAATGGCATAGAATCATGCCACGTGCCTGCTCCACAGAGAGGAGGGGTCTCCGGCCATCCACGCATTGCGTCAAAGGGCCGGAGGATAGGGTAGGTGGCATATTGGGGAGGGCTCACATCAGAGCACGAACAACAATGCATGCATGGAGGCCAAGTGTCGTAGGTCCAACAGGACAGTGGGATGTATGTAAGCAGGGAGGTTTGAGAGGGTCCCTTGATGTGTATTTGGCCACCAACCAACAGACTTTCTGATGGACAATCAACACACAGACAAGCCGATATAAATAGATGGGAAAGATTCCATTCCATGGCCCATGATCTCACAAGATGTTGTAAACTTAGATCATCATTTCGCACCCTACAAACTTTGCTTGTACAAAAGTGGTCCTTTGAACTAATGCCACCTCAAAGCACCTTAGCTTAGAATCACATTTAAGTTGGTAATTTCTCACAGTTCTTGTTGACAAAAAAATAAAAAGAAGACAATGATGATGATGAAGTCTATACTATGTCTACAGTAAGAGAGAGAGAGAGCATTTCTGGGAACCACAAATCAGCAAGGAACCCTTACACACGATTACTTTTTACCACACATTACCCCCTCCACCACAAATCTCTACGATTACTTTCTTACGACAAATTACCCCCCTCCACCACAAATCTCTACGATTACTTTCTACCACAAATTACCCTCCACAAATCTCTAGAGACACTTTCCAAACAACAATCATCACTTTCAAAACCACAAATTACCCTCAGCCACGAATCTCCAAAGACACTTTCCAAACAACACAGCAATCATCACTTTCAAGTACATTATTCCGGCACCCAACTAGTCTTTTGGCTTACACACATCCACAAGGAACTGAAGTTATAATCAGATATTGCAAATGCATGTTGCTACTTATAAAAAGTAAGAGGGGAAAAAGGAAATGAAAAATCAGTCAAGAATATAAATGAAGAAATAAAGATGAGTTAACATCAGAGCTAAATAAATAGAAGACAAATAAACCAAGAATTCCACAAATTTGCACAGGCATATATAAAAAATCAAGAAACTCTTGTTGATAAAAGGGCTGAAGAACCAAGAACTTATCCAGCTTCTCCTTCGTATGTACATAAAAGATGCAAACGAAAAACTAAAAGGAAAATAAGCATCAACTTGTCTACATAAAACTTAAGAGCCTAGATTGTTATTGGAAAGAATAACCAGCATCGCCTCTTCCATTTCTGGTTCATCACAATACTCCATCACCTTCTTAGTAATTCGCTTCTTGCCTTTGACCGAGCTAGAAGGTTTAGAAGCCTCAATCTCCTCAACCTTTTAAAGAATAAGACAATGTTTTGAGCAAATGAATAGTGCTGCCAAAACCTTATGTGCCAGAAAATGAGGAACTATGAAATGGGAAGTTCCAAAAGCAATCCACAGAAAGAGATATCAAGTCTATCTTTAATGAATATCAGCCACAACTGAAAAATCAGTTGCTCACCTTTTCAACTTCAGTCATGAAATAGTCATCCATGGAATGAATTCGTGGTGCATTACCACCATTTGCAACCTCAAGATTGCGTAATATCTTTGCTAAGTAGCTCTTTCCACTACCTGAACATAGAAATGAAATTAATTTTCTGTGCATGAGAAATCATTCTGACTAACCAAAAGCAAAACAGAGCATAATATCGATACAAAAAATAAAGTAGCATGACAGTATTGAGACTTCTAATAACTTCATATGTAAATTCCTGAATAAAGGACTAGTCCAGTTACAATGCACCACTTTGTCACTTGTAGGGAATAGTGGAAAAATGTACGTGACAAAGCTGACTGGCCTGAAATCAGAAGTAAATGACTAACATAACATGTGCCCACATGTGCAATATGTGCCACCCTCATCTTCAAGCACCCACATGTGCAAATGTACCACATGTAATATTGTGCCACCCTCATCTTCAAGCACCCACATGTGCAAATGTACCACACGTAATATTGATGCAGGACATGAGATTCAAATATGATGTGCAAAATTTTCAAACTTTAGATCACGTTAATTCAGAAACAATTACACAAAATTTCATATCCCACACAAAAGTCCAAGTATTCAATCAAGGGGAATCTTATGTGGATCCAGGCCTACACATGCTAAAGCTGGATCAATCAAAATTATAGACCAAACAAGAATCAAAGGAGGGTAAATTCATCCATACATGCACAGAAATAATTCCCACAATTCAAGGGATTCAGAAATCTCAATTCGGGGAACCCTAAGGTTGAAGAAATGGCATAAAATTGAGGATTTGAATAATTTAGGGTTAGGTTTAGAGATTTTGGGTGAAAGATGAGTGAAAGAGGGGAGAGAGACGAACTAGAGAAGTACCGCACATGGGGACAACAGTAATGGCCCAGACACACGTGCGTGTGATCTCGGCCGCACGTGTGTGGGGCTCACTATTTAGAAAAAGGCTAGCTTAGCCCTGGTCAGCTACGGGTGGACTCCAAACCCCCAAATTTTAGCTCGATCCGATGCACGGTTTGTGCGTGGTGCTCCGCCGAAGTTTCAGCCATCCTACAGGGCCAGATTCTGGAAATCTGCTGTAGAGAGAAAAACGACTGCAATAGAGAATGGATTTGAAGCGTAAATGATTGTAAGAGAAAAGAAATATGGATGAAAGAAGGTGGGGGCGAATCGAGATAGGTGTGGCTTCGCACCACGGTAGTAGCCCTTTGAAGAAGGGACAGTTTCGCACCCAATTAGGCTTTCACAACTCAGAGAGGAACAGGAAAATGCAAAAATTTTATTTAATATTCACTAAGAAAATAAAGACTACAAGGGGTGCCTACTTATAATAAAACCCTATACTCCAAAACTCGCGCCATCTGCGCAACCTATTACTTGGAGACGAAGTAATAAAAAAAAAACTAATCAAAGCAATCTAAACCGTTCATGATATTCCTAATAATAATAATAAGCAAAACCCAAAGTATTAGATTAATTAGAATAGTGAGACACAATCATGAGAACACATGGTGGAATTCGCATGACTATCGGGTCTACTCCAACGAACCAAAACGCAGTCCTCTAACTAGGAGGCCCTCCCTGGACGTCGTTATAGATCCAGATCGATGGTGGGGCCCTCCTCCTCCTTACGTACATGCTTAGGGGGGTGGGCGTGTGCGTGTGATGTCCCCATCAAATATTGTGCCACCCTCATCTTCAAGCACCCACATGTGCAAATGTACCACACGTAATATTGTGACACATGTGCCGCCATCCATCTTTAAGCACTCCATAGGAACCACGTGTCACCATGCCACATATGCCACCATGAATCCCACACATGCCAATGTCCCAATTGTGCCTGTATGTCATGTGTCATAATGTGACACATGTGCCTCAATCCATCATGGATGCAAGACATGAAATTCAAGTATGATGTGCAAGATTTTTCAAGCGTTAGATCACACTAGTTCAGAAACAATTACACAAAAATCCACATCCCACACAAAAGTTCAAACACTCAATCAAGGAGAATCTTATGCGGATCCAGACCTACACATGCTAGGGCTAGATCAATCAAAATTATAAACCAAACAATAATCAAATGAGGGTAAATTCATCCACACATGCACAGAAATAATTCTCCCAATCCAAGGGATTTAGAAATTTCAATTCGGGAAACCTTAAGGTTGAAGAAGGTTGAAGAAAGGGCATAAAATTGGGAATTTGAGTAATTTAGGGTTAGGTTTAGGGATTTTAGGTGAAAGATGAGTGAAAAAGAGGAGAGAGATGAACTAGAGAAGTACCGCACGTGTGGACAGCAGCAATGGCCCAGACGCACGTGCGTGTGATCCTGGCCGCACGTGTGGGGCCCATGTTGAGGGTCAAATATTACATATCAGACCCTAGTTACGGCTTGGATTTATGAACATGATGCCGTTTAATGGCCCGCTTTAATCATGTTTGTGATGCAGAGTGTATTTGCAAGCATGAACTGAGAAAGGGAGTTTAAATCATGGATTTAACGTTCTAAAGTCACCAGAGCAAGGACGGACTCCAGGGGACCAAGATCAAGAAATTTACACACCAGAGATCCGCAAAAATCAAGAAACTGAAGCTCAAGTAGCCTGAAACTGGTCCAGAATGCAAGATCATGGGGTTCCCACCATCCGTCCGGCTCAAGACTTCATGCATGGCCTAAGGACCATAAATTAACCGTACACGCCGAATTTCAGCCATTAGATCCTGGTGGAAGTGGCTTAACGGACAAATCAGCCCTCAGAATCATGATTCTGGGCCCACCTGCTGTTTGGATGGGCCTCATCTTCGGTCCCTACGGGTTAAATGATATGACAAAATGGATGGGTGGAGCGGATTTCTCATTTACATCATGGTGGACCCCACGTTGTGGTGCGTGTACATCGTGTGCAGGAACTCCAGCTGCGCACCGGAATCTAGAAACGGGTCAGCATGCGCTGACCCGATTTGAATTTGGAATTCCTTCCGAAATTCCGCCCGCAACAGAGACGTAGGGAAGGATTCAGATGGGCCATCATCATCATACATCTTGATGATCCACACCGTTCAGTGAGTTCGTGAGAGCAAACCGACCACACTCTGATCTGTGGCCAGATTTTCGTGAACACTGCATGTACAGGAAGTCTCAAGCGGAGGATGGACGGTGGCAAGGAAACTCTGGTGGGCCACATCGAATTTGCGCCAAAAGACGTCATTCTCAACTGATTTTTCAAGGAGAGCTACATGGACGGTCTGGATTTTTTCGCTAAAACAGACCATGGGCCCCACCAGCAGAACAACAGAAGAGAGTCCGCAGGCTCTGTTTCGCACAATCCAAGGAACTCGGCCGCTGTGGGCCCCACTGCATTCATAATCACCGTCGGATCGACAATCCAATCCGTCCAGAAGATGCATAGGAGGGTCATAACCCCAACCATGATGTTTAAATGAAAAGCATGGATGACTCTTTCCTTTTAATGCTCCAAATGCAGAACTGTTTGCGTAAATGCCTTCTGCTGCTGCGTAAATCTCTGCGTAGGAAGTTTCTAAAAAGAGCTTCCACTGACTCCGGTTTTAGACACAACACCGACTTCCAGCAACTACAAAAGGGAGGTCTGACGTGAAGAGAAGGAGGGCTGGGAAGGCAGCCGTAGGGCTGGACGTGAAGCACGGGCTCGGTTTTTGGGCTGGAGGCTCTGGACGTGAGGAGAGAGTTTTATTTTATTTTTTTTCTCTCTTTGCTTTCCTTTTTCTTTCTTTCTTTTGAGCTTTAGTCTAACCATGTTTATGGCTAGCTAATCCTCCTAGCTAGGGCTAGGGGTGAAGCTTGTGGCATTATGGGATGTTCTATGGTCTGGATTCATGTTTTTGAAGTGATTTTGAGTTAGTTTTATTTTAAGAAATGTTTGCAGTCTTTAATGGTTTATTGTGACTTACATTACAGTAGATCTGCGATGGCTTTGAGTATTTCCTTTCCTTTTTATGTATCTGACATCAGGAAGCCCTGTTGTTCACCATCGTCTCCTGGGCATGGTTGGATGACGGTACCCTTCCTAACCTTCATGGCATGTTGATTGGTTGGTAATTAGTTTAATTTTGTTGTTTACCATTGTCTCTTGGGCATGGTGTGGTGATGGAATCCATTCTAATTCATATACCCTTCATCTCTTGAAAACTATATCAATGGCAGTTCAGTTGATTTCATGAATCAAGAGTAGTTTTCCCTGATCTCTACAAGTGGATCCTCTGAATCCCTAGTTTCCTACCTCTGAATTCCTTAAATTTTATATTACTATTTCACCATTATTCCTCAAAATTATTTGATTTAGATTTCATCATATTCTAGTTCTAGTTCTAGTTGGTTTCAGATCACGTACAGGTTTCAGTCCCTGTGGATTCGACCTCGGTCTTACCGAGATTATTACTACATCACAACCCTATACTTGGGGAGTGAACAGCCCACTATTCAAAAAAAGGCCACATTAGCTTTGGTCAGCTAGGGATGGAATCCAAAATCTCCAAATCTCAGCTCGATCTGATGCACAGTTTATGCATGGTGCTCCGCCAAAGTTTTAGCCCTCCTGTAGGGTCAAATTCTAAAAATCTGTTGTAGAAAGAAAAACGACTACAATAAAGGATGGATTTGAAGCGTAGATGATTGTAGGAGGAGAAATATGGATGTAAGAAGGTAGGGGTGAATTGGGATAAGTGTGGCTTCGCACCACGGTAGTCAGCCCTTCAAGGAAGGAAGAGTTTCTTACCCAATTGAATCTCCACAACTCAGAAATTTAGAGCAAAAAAATGCAGCAATTTTATTAATCTTCATTAAATAAAAAAGACTACAAGGGGTGCTTATTTATAGTAAAACCTTATACCCCAAAACTTGCGTCATGTGCGCAACCTATTACTTGGCGACTAAGTAATAAAAAATAACAACTAATCAAAGTAATCTAAATCGTTCATGATACTCCTAATAACAATAATAAGCAAAACCCAAAGTATTAAATTAATTGGAATAGTGGGCCATGATCATGAGAATCCATGGTGGGATTCACATGACTATCGAGTCTACTTCAACGAACCAAAATATAGCCTTCTAATTAGGAGGCCTTCCCTAGATGTCGTCATCGATCCAGATCGATGGTGGGGCCCTCCTGCCTGCATGTACCCATCAATCCTCAGTGGACACGTTTCACCGTCCATCTTCGGGTAAAATTTTCATGAAAAAATCCCTTTTTTCTGAAAAACAGATTTGGAATAAAATAAATAAAATTCAAGAAAATCTTGTTTAAAACAATCAAGGGAAACAGCTTTTCATATCTCGCGTTTTCTAGAATGTCATTTCCCAATAAACAACATTTTCATCAATTTTTTTCCACGAATCCAAATAGGCCCTAAAAAGAAATGCAGAACTTCATACTGTAGTCGGTAAAATGAATGAACCAAAAAAGCTACACAACTGGACATCAGATCCAGAAAAGGCATCAGAACATAAAATATTGTGCAGTTGTTCAAGTGAAAAAAAAGAAAAGAAAGATAAATAGAGCTTGAATAAGATGGCTGGAGGAGAGTTATCAGAATCCTAAATTCTTCCATAAAGTACACTCCCTTTGACATATCATGATATCAAGTAAAGGGTACAGGTGATGTAAGGTTTTATCTACCCGAAATCCCTCTTAATGGAAGATGATAGAGCCCACATGAAAAAAAGGGCATTCCCCACCGGAGAGACGTGTGGGAAATAAAGGTTCCTACAAAGACTCATTTTTTTAAAGGATTACAAAGAAAAAGATATCATACATGCCTTCAAAAAAGAAAAGAAGAACAACAACAAAATTTATACTTGATAATATTGTATCTATGGTTTCCTACTAATCTAACATGTAAAAGAGAATTCAATTCATGTAGCTGTCATAACAGATACACTCCCAGGTTAGAAAAGGAGCTCTGACGTAGCAATGGTGAAAACTCAAGCAAAGAAGTCAAAGGTATCCACCAAAAAGGAAAAGGGAAATTGACTGTACTCACCCGGAAAATTACCTCAATCTCTACGACACTCCATATATTCCCTAAAGGACTTTCTGACAGCTTTTGGACTTTTTTTTGGATGAAAATGCCCTTGACCCTGGTTCAGGAATTGTACGGTCTTGGCGTGAAGCAGAAGTCACCCGCTGCCTTAACCCCGGAGAAACGGACGGGTTGGCTACTCCCCGGGACACTGTCCAATGGTTGGCGCTCGGCACTCTGTGGGCCCCACCACCAAGTATGTGTTTCATCCATGTCATCCATATATTTCTACGGATTTCTATATGGCAGGAGACCAAAACGAGCATGATCCAATCGTGGTGGGCCCTAGGGGGATGATAGTGGTGGATATCTAATAACGATAATTTTCCTGCAGTGTGGTCCACCCGAGAGTTGTATCACTCTCGCTTTTCGCTTCAAGCTGTAAAATGATATTTTAAACCGGACGAATGGCTTGGACGAAGCACATACATCTTGCTGGGCCCCACAGACCACCCATCACCTGCACCACGAGCCTCAGATGGGGCAGATGTCGCACTAATGTACATTTGAAAGACCCTCTCCTTCCTCTTCTTTTGTTTATTTAGAGAAGCCAAGATCTAGGGACCAACAGCAGGAGAGCGACGCTGTTTCTCCTCTTCGCTTCTCTCGTCTTAAAGCCTCTTCCACTACGAGGTTAGTATTTTATTCCGTTTCAATTGTAGGTAGGCACCTGCCAAGGCATAGGAAGGACAGAGTCGGGAAGCCGAGGTACTTTGGTGGTCACGCGAAAGGGAGTGTAACGTAGGGCACACCTTGATCAAACCTCCACAATTGTATGGTAGACAACCATGGCATCATGTTTGTGACGGTATTTGGATCATGGCTGCCACCTGTCACGAACGCGGTTGTCAACTGTTATGGGTCGTGCTCGTCAGGGATATGACACTGGATACAACTACAACCCAGTGTGATTAATTACCACGACCCAACGTGTAGGACAACATCGATCTACCGTGCTTCATTACCATAAGATTACAACCTAGTGTGCTTCATTACCTTAAGATTACGAAGACTGCGTCGGTTGAATTCGATTTGATAATTAAAGTTGTGTACGGTGATGCTGCTCAGAAGTGCATCACCGCACGGGTAATGACTGATGTAGTGAATATAAGGAAAATGAAGTGTACAGGCGGCCGGTTTACACGGGACATTTCGGACGAGGTGAAGGTTCGAATTACATCCCAGCGAGAAGATGGGTCAACACCCAGATGCTCGAAATGCAAACGAATAGGTCACAATCGTCATCGATCCACCTTCGTCCCTGGTGGCTGAGGATGAGGCCGAGGCTGGTGATGACATTTTTTTTTATTTTTTGTTGCTTGTGATAATGTAATGTGAACTGTAATATATGTATTTATTTTATTGATTTATTGATTCATCAACTTTGTTGCATGTTATTTACTTTCCAATGTGTATGCTAACCAAGATCCTTTGTGTCGTTAAACCACGACCAATATAGGAAAACGTGAACTCAACAACGGGTCGTGGTTGTCATGACGATACCATCGTGATTGAAATGTTATATGTGTCGTCTTTCTCATTAGGTCGTGGTTGTCAGCGCCGGGTCAACAAGCGTGACAAACCATGATCCGTTACAACTGGGACCACGACCCATTTAACATTACAGCCACGTCCCATATCAACTACAACCAATGATTCACGTATACCACGACCCATGTAAGACGACAACAACGACCCACGTATCATTCTAGTCAGGGTCCATGTATCGTGACAACCACAACATATACAACCTCACAACCCCTACCCATATACAATGACAGTGGGGACCCATGTATCATAACAAATAGTACCTGATGTGGACGATAATCAAGAGCTTTTATGCATATGAACTACGTACTCAAAGATCGGAATAGTGTACATAACATAGGTCGTGGTATTCGTCTTTTTCGGATTGTGGTTGTCCTGATAATCGGTCGTGCTGTACTCAGTAACGTGGTTGTCAACAACGATCAGGGATGGATGACAACCACGATCCATGACAAATATGACAACTACGACGCATGCGAATTATCAATCACGATCCATGCAACATGACAACCATGGATCGTTGTTGTCGTATTTTAGGATCGTTGTTGTCATGTTATGTGAATCGTGGTTTTCATGTTTTATGGATCGTTGTTTCCTGTTATATGGATCGTTATTGTGATGTTTCAAACTATCGACTTCGTTTGCCTGGAAACGAGAATAAGGCATTTCACTTGTATACATATATGCGGAGTTGATCACACCGAAATTAATAGCTAGAAGGTGTCGATAACTATGTGGACACCATATATCTTTGTTTGTGCGAAAGTAATATGTCTCATGTACATACACGAAAGATGGCGTTCTAATGGTGGGAATCTATTGGTTGAACTTTTGTGGTTTATTGGATTCCAATATCTTGACCATTCTTTAGGTTTCTTGATGTTACAAATAAAATGGACGGTGCGGATCAGAGAAAAGGCACTTCGATGTGACTTCTTGGACGCTTACGGATGCTTTTCCGGACGCATACGATTACATTCCAAACGCAGAACATCAACAGACGTTGTTACGGACGGTTACGATTCCATCCCAAACGTAGAACATCAATAGACGTTGTTACGGACAGTTATGATTCCATCCCAAACGCAGAACATCAACGGACGCTCTTATGGACGCTTACGATTTCATGACAAACGTAGAAGATCAACGGACGCTTGTATGGACGCTTATTTCGAAACGCAAAACTTCTACCGCTAGTCCCCATACGGAACACCGACTATATATTGTTGCTTCTTCTCTAAGACCTCTTCACTTTCTCTATCCCTAACCCATTTCTACTGGTTTTGAATCTCCTTCATTGGGCCCCTCCATCGCCACTCAGCGTGTACATCTACAACCTTAGTGCAGCTCAATCAATATAAATGGCGAAGCAAGGTAATGGTTGACATGGACGGTGTACGGTGACCATTGTGTTATGTGGATCTTGGCTGTGAACCACGACTCAATGTATATGACTATAACGAGATGTATGGCATGACAATCACGATTGTTGTTGTGATCGGCGTTGATATGCAGACTGGATCATGGTTCACAGGGTCAGTGTATCGTGGTAGGGACGGTGTATACTATATGGTGGGTTTTATGTTATGTGCTCATTATTGTGAACCACGACTCAACGCATATGACATCAACGATATGTATGGCATGACAACCATGATCAGTGTCGTGATCATGGTGTGTTGCATAATTGGTTTAAGTTGACAATTTAAGTGGATCGTGGATCACATCTTGTCTTGGTCATGCCTGTGAACCACAATTCAATGTAGAGACAACAACGACCTGTATGCCATAATGCCTAATGGATTGTTGGCGACGGGCACATGGATGACATTAACGAACCCTGTAGCACGACTATCAACCACGACCCAACACAAATGACAACCATGATCCAGCGTATATGACAACAACGAACCATGTTATAACTCGTTATAAACACTACCCTTCGTGGATTTCAATCCCGATCCACTGTGTAGTACAAATACGACCGACGTTAGATTTTGCAAAACCATCCTATAATTATTAATTAACAATCCACGACCATATTGGAATGCAGGTCGAAAGAAGCCAACCATGACTACATGCCTAGACTTCGAAAAGGCACATGTCTCTCCCAAGTGCTCCGTCACTTTTCTGACAGTCCTGTTTGAAGATACTGAAAGTCCTGGTTGAAGATATGGAGAAGAAACCCGATAGAAAGAAACTATTTAGAGGCACCTGTGTTTGGATTTCTGCTGGACTTTTCAGTGGCTGAGTGGACGGCACAGTCTCAGATCATGCATTACCTAATGCAAAGGCATGTTGGTGATCTGAAATTCGATGTTCATGGCACCAAGATAAGATTTACAGAGCTCGATTTTGCTCTAATAATGGGTCTGAAGTTTGGTCCACTTAGGATAGATGGTGGCGGTCATGCTGAGGCTGCAGGAGCAGAGGTAGGAACGCGCATTAGGGAGACCTACTTGAGAGCAGGGGGTGTTAGTAAACAAGAACTGAAGAAGCCTATTTGTCACTCGCCAATAAAGACGAACATATGGACGCGGTGAAGCTGGCACTAATAATTTGCGTTGAGAGTCTATTGGTTGGATCTCCGTAGAAGAATAACTGTATTGATACGTTTATCGACATGGTTGATGACCTAGATTATTTTAATAACTACCTCTGGGGTAGTGTGGGGTATGATTATTTGAAGAATGAGGTTAACGCTGCGTCTGGCACTATTTTGGGGGAAAGGGTAACTGGTTAGTACCCAAAATCATACAACATATGCGGATGCGCATTTGCCCTACAAGTACGTCATTCTTGTCCTGATTCATACTTTAAGTTCGTATTTTTCCCTTTTTCCTCCATATATGTCAACCAAAATGTAATGCATGATAATTGTTCTTATACAGATTTGGGCCTACGAACGGTTCCCTCAACTCACTGGTGATCGTAGGTGGGCCGTTAGAAGACTGCCTACAAGGATTCCACGAATACTAAACTAGTGTCACAGGAAGTCAGGCAGATATGACGTAATATCCGTCATCTTCACAGCTGTGCCGGTAAGATTTATTCAATTAGTATTGTAACTTGAATTATGTAGTATGTTTGTAATTAATTAATTAATCAATTTTGCTCCTGCAAGTGGTGCTAGTTCCAAATCTTCAACCAACAGTCGAAGAATCGGAAGGCGAGGTTGTCAGGAGTATAACCGACGATGACATTCAAATGAAGGACCAGGCTCTGCGGTCAGCACCCACGATAGAGACAACGGAGGATGACGTAAGAAATAAAGCTGAGGCTGATCTTACAACCTCCCTCTTGGAACTGAAAAATACAACTCAGCTTGATGGGAAATCTGCCCATTTTGGGAATGAACTGAAAGATAATAAGAATACAAGATCCGCAATAAGGAAATTGAATAAGCAGATTGATTTCCTCGCCACTAAAGTGCAAGGAATAAAGGGTGAATTGAAGTAGATTAACGAGTCTCGAGTAGAAATAAAGCACCTCATGGAGGATTATGCATCTTTACGAGAAGTGACATCGAAGAGAGATGATATTAATACAAAACATGTATGTGAAATCGCCTTGCTTCATCTAACCTATTTGCTAATAGCTCATGTAAAGGAAAATGAAAAATGAATCGTGCTTGTCATAAGCTTGAGGTTCGTTAATATCATACAGGACGGGTCGTGGTTTTCATGTGCTTAGGGTCCACGACATAACATTGATGGCCTAGGGTCGTGTAACGTGGTTCGTGGTTTAGATGAAATATGGATCGTTCTTATCGTACACAATGGATCGTGGTGTTCATCCACGATGGTTCGTGTGGTTGAACCACGACCTAACATGGACGTCAACCACGCCCCATTGGTCGTAATAACCAAGACCCTATCCTTGATCGGAGCTCTCACTAACTTATCTGTCAACCACGATCCGATACGGTGGAGAAACATGATCCACTCTTTGTAATAACCACGACACTTAGTTCATCGTTGTTGTCATCCATAGCGTGTCGTGGTTCACATACATGATATCATGGTTGGGTTCCTTGTAGAAAGACATATTGAAATACATAATAATAGTTATTCTATTTATTACGGTACATTGTCTCTTCGATCAGCCCTCTCAGTGTAGAAAATTCTTCACTGCGTGAGCAGGTGAAGCAACATGGAGAGGAGATCAATGCTTTACTGCATGAGATGGTGAGGCAGCATGGAGAGGAGATCAATGCTTCACTGCGGGATCAGTTGGAGCAACTCATGGAGGAGATCAGTGCTTCATTGCAGGAGCAGGTGAAGCAAATCAGAGAAGATATCAATGATTTACTACAGGAGCATGTGAAGCAAATAGGAGAGGAGATCAATTCTTCACTGTAGGCGCAGATGGAACAACTAGAGAGGAGGCAATGAAGGTATATGAAGTTAGATCTATCTTGAATTGTTGTTATCATATACCGGGGGTCGTGGTTGACATGCACAGTGGATCTTGGATGAGTTGCGATCGATATAAAATGATAGTCTTCTATGTTGTAACATCCCGGATTTTTCCAACTTGGCAATGGACGTCCTTAGACGTAGAACGACCCTAGGACCTTATTCTGTTGTAATTAGAACGTGATTTAGTTAAGTATTAACAGCTTGGATCACTTTATATATAAACTACAAAAGCCCAAGTACCACCTCAGGCAGAAAATCAAATGGGACGTGTGTTGATCACATATATATGTGTATTGGCTGTGGCGTGATTTAGGGCAAATCCTTTCGCCAAAGGGTTACTGCCCATACGGCAATCATATATCCATGACAGTTAGTCATGGCGAGCAGGAATGCGAATTCTTTACTCATTCAGTCATTTTCACAAACACTTAGGCTACACAATATAACATATGCAACGTATGTGAATATAACAGGTATTAGGCTAATCTGTTCACCCAAAAGTTGATACACATGCATCTAACATACATAGACAGCAATTAATCATGGCAAACACAAATTCGTATTTCATACGTATACGGTATTTTCTACAAATACGAGGAATACAGTATATTCAACATAGTTAACGTATATCTGAAAAATGAAACAGACAGCACTTTGTACATGTGCAAAAGCATCCACGTCAGTAATATATCATTAACTGACACTGAAAGCCTTGAAAACCATAACCTATACGTTTCAAGTCCGCACCTTATGCCGTAGAAACGTAATGGATTCACTAGAAACTCTAAGCCTTCGCCAACGTTGATATGACAACCTATAACACGAGTTAAGTTAGTTATTCCGCTATTTACAACAATTGAAACCCTAGAACATATTAGGGTTAGGTTTTCTTACCTAAGAACGAAGTCAGAATTGCCGGAATAGCGATCTGGTAGCGGGGTTAGGCATGTAGATACGTGGGTTTGAATCCCAGGAAGAAACTCCAGCAATCCCTCACACTCTCTCTCTTTTCTATCTTCTCTCTCCTAGGTTTTCTCAAATTCGTATGGAATGAGAGAGTGAGGGTTTAAGGTCTTTATATAGGCTAAAAACTCACCTGCAGGGTGAAGCAACGTCAGAAAATCCTTTGGCGAAAGGATTTGCCCTAAATCACGCCACAGCCAATACACGTGTATATGTTTAAGTGTGTAGCCCACATGTTTGTGGAAATGAATGAATGAATATGGAACTTGGATTCATTCTTGCCATGACTATCCGTTGTGGATGTATGCGTGTTATAAATGGGGCAACTCCCTAGTGAAAGGATTTGACCTAATACCTATGTGATCAACACACGTCAAGTATGTCGATGTATGTAGTCTAAAGTGTTTGTTGAAATGTCTGAATGAGTAAGTAGCTAGTCAATTGTAATGTATAAGGGTGTTGAGATATGTTTCTCAACTCCTTTAACTATGCGTATGCTTTCCTCCATGTACCGTATATTATAGTGTCTATTCATCTATGTAATGTATATGTATAAATCCATGTTTAAGTTGTATTCCATAAAATGCAAAAGCAAAGCCGTGAAGGGTGATGGGGGAGTGGTGTAATGATTCCGTGCAACAGCCCTGACAGCCCTAAAGCAGACAATATTGGACCTTGATTGTATGAATTGTAATGTGATCCATTACTGCTTTGAAACTATATTATAGGATAACATGATGTCATTGTGATTGGGGCTATTGTATAGTCCAGGCAATCGGTAGCAAGCTTGAGTTCGTGGCTGAGATTTATTCGCCACGTAGGAAGTGTTTGACGAACCCGAGCCGTACTAGAGTTGTCGACAGTGGTTAGGCCACACGGAGTGCTTACGCACTTCATGTCGATCCACTTGATGTGCGCTCGTGCAAGTTGAGCTCGTCAAGTAATCCGATTGACCCGATGTATGTTCACCATGTATGGACGCTACTGCTTGAACCTAAGGTACCAAACTTACCAATGGAAACCCCGTTAACCTTGGTACCTCGATCGCTAAGACTCATGAGCCGGGCATGGTGGTATGGGACACCGTGGTTGAGCTGTCGGCCTATGCTGGGGCTACGAGCCTCCCCGTAGTGACTAGTGAGCAACCCAGACTCGTGAGCCGAATACGGTAGTATGGGACACTGTATTCGAGCTGTCGGCCTATTTTGATAAGGTGATGTGTAACGCCCAGAAAATCGGGGGTCGAGCAAAGCTCAGTTCCCGAGTTCCACACATCACTTATGCAACACAGATAATGATAATTATGATGAGAGCATTGAAACATGAATGGGATTACACCAAAACAGCATATCATACTCCAGAGACAGTTTAATTTGCAAGCGGAAGACTGTGATAGATATCTAGAATATATAAACTGCGGTGAGTCTCCAGAGTATGATAATGTTACCAGGTTAATTCATTACAGGTACAATTCCAAAATATACCAAATTGAGGAAGTGTAATATCTTCTATCCCAAATACCATAGCCCCGTCAATGCAATTCCAGGTCTTCATAGACCCGTCAAAGAGTTACATGTAGGAGAACTCCTCAAC